>PVIW01002957.1:0-189993 GCA_004026585.1 Noctilio leporinus | reverse complement strand
GACCACTGAAGGCCTATTCCTTGTATTCATATACTTGGTTCTGTTTTGCTTGTTGTTAGTTTTGCTCATTATTGTCCTGTAATGGGTGAGATCATATGATATTTGTCCTTCATTGACTGGCTTATTTCACTAAGCATAATACTCTCCAGTTCCATCCATGTTGTTGCAAAGGGTACAAGTTCCTTCTTTCTTTCTGCTACACAGAATTCCATTGTGTAAATGTACTTAAGTTTTTTGATCCAATCATCCACTGATGGGCACTTAGGCTATTTCCAGCACTTGGCTATTGTAAATAGTGCCGCTACGAACATAGGTGTACATAGGTTCTTATGAATTGGTGTTTCAGGATTCTTTGGGTATAGTCCAAGTAGTGGAATTGCTGGATCAAAAGGCAGTTCCATTTTTAGTTTTTTAAGGAAACCCCATACTGTTTTCCACAGTGGCTGCACCAGCCTACATTCCCACAGTGTATGAGGGTTCCCACAGTGTAGGCACCACAGTGTAGGCACCACAATGTAGGCACCAGCCTACATTCCCACAGTGTATGAAGGTTCCCACAGTGTATGAGGGTTCAACAGTGTATGAGGGTTCCCTTTGCCCCACATCCTCGCCAACACTTGTTGTTTGTTGATTTGCTGATGATTGCCATTCTGACAGGTGTGAGGTGGTATCTTATTGTAGTTTTAATTTGCATCTCTCTGATGACTAGTGATGTTGAGCATTCTTTCATATGCCTCTGGGCCCTTTGTGTATCTTCTTCAGTGAGTTGTCTGTTCAGGTCCTTTGCCCATTTTTTAATTGAGCTGTCTGTCTCCCTGGTGTTGAGTCGCATTAGTTCTTTATATATTTTGGAGATCAGACCCTTGTCTGAGGTATCATTGGCAATTATGTTTTCCCATACAGTCGGTTCCCTTTGAATTTTGCTGATATTTTCTTGAGCTGAACAGAAACTTTTCAATTTGATATAGTCCCATTTGTTGATTTGTTCTTTGATTTCCTTTGCCCTTGGTGAAGTATCAGTAAACATATTTTTGCGTAGGATATCCGAAAGTTTACTGCCTATATTTTCCTCCAGGACCTTTATGGTGGCACTGCTTATGTTTAAATCCTTTATCCATCTTGAGTTTATTTTGGTGTATGGTGTAAGTTGGTGGTCTAGTTTTATCTTTTTGCATGTTGTTGTCCAGTTCTCCCAACACCATTTGTTGAAGAGACTGTTTTTACTCCATTTGATGTTCCTTCCCCCTTTGTCAAATATTAGTTGACCATAGAGTCCTGGGTTAATTTCTGGGCTCTCTATTCTGTTCCATTGATCTATATGTCTATTCTTATGGCAGTACCATGCTGTTTTGATGACAGTAGCCTTGCATTTCTTTTTTATTGTTTCATCTCCCAAATTCTTATAAACTGAAATTTATAAGTCAGTTTACAGCTGACTAAATTCAGATTTTAAATTCTAGACAAAAATAGGTCATAGTTGATGCTATATACTTGATATTGAATCACTACAGAAAGCACAGTTCTGGCTCCTTTTTCGTGATACTAAGATTAATAATTAGGTTGGTGATAGCCTGATCCTACCACTATAAAGTTATATTGTTTTGGTTTGAGACCATCCAATTCCCAATGAACCCTCTGCTGTTTTTGCAACCATTAATGATACTGGTCCAAATCAACTATTTTATAACAGGTTGGAATAAGTCATGACTTTCTAATTCTATGATTCCTCCTATATTTATTATCTAACATTCCTCATTAACTGTATACAGTTTCTACTAAAAAGCTACTTCAAATGCTTAATCATCAATTTTCTGAGTAAAGAATAGGTACAACAATCATCTCCATTAAAAAACTTTTTTTATTGTTATATGTTGTTTCAATAAATTGCTCTTACTCCTTTTTTATGTTCAAACTGTCCCAATTCTGGCTAATTAGAGCCTCTTCAGATTGGCTTTTCTATCTTTAAAAGAATTCCAGCTTCTGGCACACAGTGTTTCATGCTCACTGTATCTTTTCCCTGCTCCAGTCCTGAAATCAGTCATTGTTTTGAGGATTCTAAGTAGAAGTATTTCAAGACCAACATTGGGGTAAAAGAAGTACTCATATCTACCAAAGTGACACACTTGCTTCTAAGTTCTTTCAGTGAACAGAGCTATGAAATAAATATATTTGAATAGAATTAAGAAATAATTTTAAACAATTCATATTGACATAATTCAAATTAAACTATGACGTTTTTTACTTAGCTTCTTTAATTTTAGATCTCTGTTGGTGTCTAATATATAAGCATAAAAACTTTCTGACTTTATCTTACAATATGTATATATCAATTGGTATCAAAACAAAAATACCAATATTACAACTAACAATTACATGAATGAAATTTAAGGATTCTTTTTGGCCTTAGCATATATGCTAATTACTATTGAGCTCAGAAGTCACCTGAGATTTTCTCCATGTGTTTAAATAATCTTTTAAGGTTCCTTTGTCTCAATTTTAGAAATTGTTTTCATTTTTTATTTTTTTAAAGATTTTACTCATTATTTTAAGAAAGACAGGCAGGGAGGAAGGAAGGAAGGGAGAGAAGTATCAATATATGGTTGCCTTTCACATGCCTCCAGCTCAGGATCTGGCTAGAAACCTGGCTTGCAACCTGGTTACGTGCTCTGACTGGGGAATCGAATCAGCGACCTTTGGGTTTGCAGGCCGGCACCAATCTACTGAGCCACTCTAGCCAGGGCTTGAATTGATATTTTTAAATGTGTAAAATATTTCCACAATTCAAAAGTCAAATATACCATTCTGATGGGGAATACTCTTAAAGGGGAAATTATGCATGTCGGGGGACAGATGGTATATGGAAAGCTCTGTACTTCCCCTCAATTTTGCTGTGAACCTAAAACTACCCTAAAAATATCGTCTTAAAACATCGTTTTTGAGCTAAGTTGGGAAATGTGTATATTGCCTTAAAATGTAATGATATAAAGGAATTATATTTTTCTAGGTATGATAATATTATAGTTTATGTATTTTTAGCAATAAAAACTATATTTATGGATTGAATAATGCAATGCTTAAATTTTGCAAATAATTTGGGGTCTATATATGAAAGTAGATTAGTCATGAGTTAATCATTTTTTCAAGCTGGGTAATAAATACATGGGGGTTTATTATACTCTCCCTCCCGTTTATAGATTTAAAGTCTTTTATACAAAGAGTTTTTCAAAAGTTTACCCTCCTACTAGATAATACAAGGACCTCGGAACCTAAAACCCCTACTTTTCCCCTTCTTTATTACCTTTTAACTGGTATTTTTATTGTTTTATGTAATCAACTTTCATTTTCCAAATATATGTTATTTTCTTTACTTTTCAGCCTTCATATATTTTACTCCTCTGTTGTGGGATCAATTTCATTTTATCCAAAGTATATCCTTTAGAATTAGACTAATATGGTACCATGTGGCTATTTAAACTTAAATTAAAAATTCTGTTCCTCAACCATACTTGCTGTATTTCAAGTGCTCAATTACTATAATACTGGATAGCATAGATAAATAATATTTTCATCACCACAGAAATTTTTATTGAACAATGCTGCTTTAAATTATCTTTAATGGGTGAGAGGTTGACAACAACATGTTTTTGTCTAAAATATCATTTCATTATCATTCTTTAAAGATATTTTCACTGAGTATAAAATTCTAGGTTGGCAAGCTTTTTTCATTTCATATTACAGTGATCAATTCACTATCTTCTGACTTCCACTATTGTCATTGAGAAGTCATCTGTTAATCTAATTCTTGTTCCTTTGATGATTATCTTCTTTTCTCTGTAAGCTTTTAAGACTTTCCTGTCACCGTTTTATTCAAATTTTATTATGACAGGTCTAGGTGTGGATTTATTTTTATATTGATTAGGCTACGTTGGAAATCTTGAATGCTGGCTTGGTATTTTTCATTGGTTCTGGAAAATATCAGCCATCATGTCAGTAAATGCCCCATTTTCTCCCTCCTCTTCTTCTGAAATTCCAGTTAAGATCTTCTTACTCCATGCTTCTGTCTTCTATATTTTCAATCTTTTTGCTCTAAGCCACAATTAGAAATTTTGTCTGGTCTATATTCTAGGTCAATAATTTTTCTGAGGTGTCTAATCTGCTGCAAACTACATCAATACGTTTTAATTCAGTTATTGCATTTTTTAATATTTCCAGCAGTTGCATTTGCTTTTTCAAATCTACAGTGCCATTTTTTGGTCATTTCCTATTTCCTGGCAAGTTTGTCATTTATTCCTGTAAATACAGTAAGCATGGTTTTATTGTATCTTCTAATTCTAATACATCATGCCTATGAAAATATTTTTCTGCTGTGTGTTTTCTGCTGGTTTTGCCTACTTCCTTGTACGTATTATTATCTCTGTGTGTGGTCAGTGTCCTTGAAAAATTATTTGTGAGAATGCCTAAGATGAAGGAGCATTCCCCCAGGGAACACTTACATTTGCTTCTGCCAAGTTCCTAAGGGACAATACTAGTCAGGGAACAATCTAAATTAAGTCATGACTTAAGGTTCTCTTAGCTTGCAAGGCTATGGCAACAACTTTATAAAATATTTTTGGTTCCTTTCTCTTTTGTTCTCCTGCTCTGCTCATTGTCAAGACAACTTGCCTTGAAGTCCCTTGATATCTGGCTGGGAGGCAAGGAAGGAAGAGCAGGGGTTAGTTCTGGTTCATCCCTACCTCTCAGGTTTAAACAGATGGAGTCCAATTCTAGTAGGGAAATATGTCTTATAAGACTTTACATGCCCATATGTTGGGTAGATTATGAATCTTGATAGCTATGTGCCTTACCCCACAAAACTCCTGATCAGAAATCTAAATTACTGAAATTTCTTGGTATCAGCAAACATATTCAGGGCAAAAGTAGCTTCAGGTCTCTGGGCAGTTTGCTAACCTCTCTTGGTTTTAGCTTTCTTCCAGAATTGACTTACCAGACTCCCCTATCTTTTTAGTTTTTCAAAGCTTGAAAGGTAATATATCTTATCCAGCATTTTCAGTTGTTTTCAAAATGAGGACTGGTCTAAATAATCTAGCCCACCATTACTCTGATGCAAGATACAGTTTGAAGTAGAGCTAACGAGACTGTCCAATGTACTACATGCCAGCTTACAAAAAAAAGGGAATCAATGATAAGATTTGTTTTTTTCCTACAACTTGGTAAAAAGTAGGATTACGTACTAAAATAAAGATGGCAAAGTAAAATGGGATGGATCAGGTTTAAGAGTTTGGCCACTGACTTGTTAAGTGTGTGTTTGAGATGATTTAGCCAAGTTATAAATTTCTTGTGGATAGAGAAAAGATTTTTCTTTAGTGTCATTTGCACCCGTAAGTACTCTAGAACAGTGCTGCACACATAGTTGGCATTCAAGTAACCAAGAATTACTCTACTTTAGCACTAACATTTTGGGACTAATAGTTCTTTGTTGTGGGAGACTGTCCTACGTATTCTAAGATATTTAGCAACACAGGGTATTTGGCAGCATCCCTGGTCTCTCTATCCATTAGATGACAGAAACACCATCCTCTCTCCCATTTTATAATATCAAAAAAATATCTCTAGATATTGCTGAATGCTCCCTGGGGGCAAAACCAGCCCTAATTGAGAAGCATTAGTTAAATGCTACCTGAACTAAAGTTAATCTCTATCCCCTGTGCTATTACCATCCTTTCACTCAACTGGACACATTAAAAATATCTAAGAGGTAAAAGTCCGTCCAGCCCAAACTGTAGCCCAAACCAATTCTGCAGTTCTGCAGTTCTTAAGTTGTATTTCCCAAACTTCAGAGGAAGGCAGTACTGAAAAAGGCAATGGGGAAAGATATAAGCACATGTTGGAGATGATATAACAGTTTCATCCTCAAACAAGATCATCTCCAATTGTTATAGGATTCTATATAACATTATTTGTAATTTTTAAAGTATTAAAAAAATGATTTCCAGTAAAACATCTTCTCTTTGGATATAAAACAGTTAAAATTTTAATCTCAAACAAAAATTCCTTAACAGCTCTTTTTTATTGCTAGTCCACACCCAAATCCTTAATACCATAAACCCAGAAAAATACTAAATTCATTTGCAAGTCCTGACATGTATGTGCTTTAACTATGTACTCCTTTTACTTTTTTGACTCTAGCCATATAATCAAATAACGGTCATATGAAATAAATCAAGACCTCGAAACTCAAATTCTGTAATAAAACTCTTTCAAATAAATTTTAAACCACAAATTATAAAGCAAGTGCTTCTTTTAGGCAGCACCCACAATGTTGTGCCTCCCTTTCCTCCATTAGGGTAAACCTCTCTTATATACAGTTATTCCCAAATATACTGTAAAAAATAATCTTGTCCTTTACTGTAAAATTCCCCTACACCAGTTTTTCCAGTATATTTTATTGATTATACTGTTACATAATCCATTTTCCTCCTTGTCCTCCCTCTGCCCACTACCCTCTTCCCTCCAGCAATCCCCTTCCCCAGCCTGGTGGTTCATGTCCATGGGCCATGCATGTAAATCCTTTAGATTCACCCTTACCTTTACTATTCTTAACATTCCACTATTTTGTTCCTACCAATTATGCTTCTTGATCCCTGCACCATTTCCCCTTTTCTCCCCCTTTTCCCTCCCAGCTGAATACACTCCAAATGATTCCCATACCTATGATTTTGTTCTAAATATTTGCCTAGTTTGCTTATTTCTTGTTTTTATTTTTTAGATTCACTGGTTGATAGTTGTAAGCTTATTGCCATTTTATTCTTCATAGTTTTGATCTTTTTCTTAAATAAGTCCTTTGAACATTTCATATAATAATGGCTTGGTGATGATGAACTCCTTTAGCTTTATCTTGTCTGGGAAGCACTTTATCTGCCCTTCCATTCTAAAGGATAGCTTTGCTGGATAGAGTAATCTTGGTTTTAGGTCCTTGCTTTTCATTACTCTAAATACATCAAGACTTCTTGCCTGCAAAGTTTCTTTCAAGAAATCAGTTGATAGTCTCATGGGAACTCCTTTGGAGGTTAATTCTCTGCTTTTCTCTTACTGCTTTTAAAAGTCTCACTTTATCTTTAAACTTTGGCATTCTGATTATGCCGTATCTTGGCTGTGGGCCTCTTTAGGTCCAACTTGTTTGGGACTCTCTGTGCTTCCTAGTAAGGGGCATACAAGTCTATTTCCTTTGCCAAATTAGGGAAGATTTCTTTCATTATTTTTTTCAATAAGTTTTCAATTTCTTGCTCCTCCTCTCCTCCTTCTGCCATCCCTATGATTTGGATATTGATATGTTTAAAGTTGTGCTAGAGGTTCCTAATCCTGTCCTCACTTTTTCCAAGTCTTGTTCCTTCTTTCTGCTCTGAGTAAATGTTTATTTGTTCTTTTTGTTCCAAATTGTTGATTTGAATCCCAGCTTCCTTCCCATGACTGTTGATTCCTTGCATTTTTTTCTCTATGTCACTTTGTATAACCTTCAGTTCTTCCTTTATTTTGTGGCCATATTCAATCATTTCTCTCAGCATCCCAATGATCAATGTTCAGAACTCTGCATCTGATAGGTTGGCTGTCTCCATTTTGTTTAGTTCTTTTTCTGGGGTTTTGTTCTGTTCTTTCATTTGGGCCGTATTTCTTTGCCTCCTCAATTTGGCTGCCTCCCTGTGTTTGCTTCTGTGTATTGGGTAGAGGTGCTTTGACTGTGTCTTGTTAGCACAGCCTAATGTAGTAGATATCTTACAGGAGCCAGGGTAACAGCCTCCCTATCACCCAGGCTGGGTACTCGAGGTATGCACTTTGTGTGGGCTGAGTACACTCTCCTTTTGTAGTTGAGCCTTGGTTGCAGATCAATGGGAGGAATTTATCTAGGCCAGTCAGCTGCAAAAACTGGCTTGTGACCCCAGACCACCAACATCCACCCTCCATGGAGGACCAGCTGTGCAGGGCAGGGTGGTGGTGCTCTGATGTGGTCTGTAGCTGTCCACCGGGTCCGCTGGCCCTGGGCTTTCCTAGGTGGTGAAGGCCAAGGTCAGCCCCCCACCTATGTTTTGCCTGGGGCACTCTGCCTAAGCTATAAAGCAATCTGAGATGCTGCTACTTGTGCTGGGCTTAGAGATTCCCAGCTGAAGCCAAGCTGTGAATCTAAACTGGCTGCTGCTAGTGCTGGGCCTGGGGCTCACTGAGGCAGCTATTGTTTGTTTGATGGGATTTAGGAAGTTGTGCAGCATGAGCCAAGACAAGCCATTCATATAGAAAAGCAACTTGGGTGGGTCTATAAATTGAGTGGAGTGGAGTCTCTGGGATATTCAAGGAGGGGAAAGGAGGTATGAAATGAACAGTGTTAGCCAGGTTGATGGAGTCTCAGATGTGGCACCAGCTTGCCAGCTCCATCTTGATAGATGTGGTTTGTTTAATTCTATAGTTGTCAGACTTCCATTTAACTGCATTCCCTACAGTTTTGGCTGATAATTATTCTATATCGTATTAGTTGTAATTCTGATGTGGTTGTACTAACAGGCAAGCCATGTATGCCTATGCTGCCATCTTGACCAACAGATTGTTTTTTTCTTCACAGGCAACAGTGTGACCATGTGTGCTTAACTCTTCATCATGAGTCCTAGTCATCAACAGTTTTAATATTGTTTTTAAAATTACAATAAAATCTGATCTACCCTATAGATCACTTCCTCATTCAAAGCTATTTTTATTTCTTCAAATTTCAGGTACCCAAAAATTTAATTAAATTGGAACCAGGCTGATACATCAAGTTCCTACTCTGCACATAAACTATGTACTTATCAGTTAGGCAGTCTCTATTTCTCTACCCATATTCAATCCCTGCATATCAATGTCCCTATTTAACTGTGAAATGATGACATCATTACAAAGCTTTTCCCCATAAAACCTAGAATATAAATGCCTGTCATCTAAGGATAAAAAATATTTATTGATGACTATTATTCACATGTAAGATTACGTTCCATATCTAAAGCACATAAATTATATACACACACACTAAATTAAAAAGGAGTAAGAATTTTTCAATCTGCATGTCCAGAACTTCCATGCACGTCCCATGCTCCCTGAAAATGCTACCACCCTCTATACCTCACAAATGAGAAATCTAGGAACTACCCTCAACACCTTCTTCCCCCTCACATCTCTACATACAGTCTGTTGGTGATCAATCCCTTTAGGGTCTATTTCACATCTCTTTTTCTCTTAATTTCTTTTTTTGATAGATAATTTAAGTACTTCTGTATAACTCAAATATCCAAACAATGTATACACTGAAAAGTCTTAAAGCATTTACACTATTCCCCACCCTTCTTCCAACCACAATAAGTAACCACTTCCCATAATTTCATGGGTATCCTTCCAGTATTTCCACAATTACCAAAAGATAGCATTACTACATAGCATTACTGTTCTGCACTTACTGTTACTTACACATCCTCGAGATCCTTTTTCCTAATAGCTCATAGAGAGCTTCCCCATTTCTTTGTATAGTTGCTTAGTATGATTTTGTGTGCATAAGCCTTGTTTTATTATAGATGGACACTACTGCTACTATAGACAATGCTACAGCTAATAACTTTATGGATGTGTCATTTCATTTCATATAACTGTAAGATGAATCCCCTTAAGTGGAATTATTGGAACAAAGATAAATACAAATGTATTTTGATAGATATTGCCAAATTGCCCTCAAGTCATTTTGAAATTAGTCCTTTTCTCACCATTCTCTTTGCCACTGCATTCTCCTGCCTATATTAATGAAGTACTCTTTGTTCTCCCACCCTTCTCCAGCTATTGTCCATCCTATTGCCAAACTGATCAATATTTTAATTAAGTTTTAAATGTACACTATAATATTCTAATTTTAGAATGTTAAAAATTACTGAAAAATCTTGTTTCCTCTGACCATCCCTCATTTCTACACCCAAAACCCAAACCTGTATCCACTACCCATGAGTTAACTACTATTATCAGTTTAGTATTTATCTTACCAGACCATATTCCTTGCTACTGCCTAAATATAACATAATGTTGATCTGAGTTTTTCCTTATTTATATAAATGCTATCATACTGCATATACTACTCTACAGCTTATCATACAAAAGGTCATGTAACTTATTAATTTCTTAAATCATTACATGTTATTCACTATTCACTATCTCATATTCTTTATTTTTCTACATCACTTTTTTTCTAGGAGTGCATTGTGTATATTTCTGGTTTATTATAAATGTTGCAAAAATTCCTCTCAGCATATTTAGAATTTCTGTATTTTGAACAAAGTCTTCAACTACAGTCAAATTTATATAATCACATATTCCAATCATCTATAGAACACAGGATTTAACCACGTGTATTTAACTTGAAGTGAAAAATAATTAAGGAGTTGGGTACCTACCATTCTACTTCATGAACATAAGTCCCAGAATTAGCCTGAAATGTGAATTTCCCATTTCTTAAATAGGTTTCAGTTCTTGAATGTTTCTTTAAAGTGAATTTCATTTTGTAATAGATGAAAGTTTATTTTTTAAATAAGACCTTTTTTTTTTTTTGGTACAACTTTGTTCATAAATGTAGGCTAACTTCTTTAAAGGCACAATTAAGAAAATAGTGCTAAGTTTCATCACTAGAGGTAAAACAAACTAGCTATACTGGACTTAGTTTCCCATGTGGCAACTTCATACAAGAAATTTTGACTATACATAATTTTCACCTAATTGCAAAATCACTGGTAAGTTAATGACTGCATTGAATTTCCAACCAGTAGGGATCTGTCCTGTGCCACACTCCTGCCTCATAAACTCACCACTTCCTCCTTGAATTCTAATACTACTCCTTTATATGTTATTCTGCCTGAGCTATCTTTTCTTTATCCTAATTTACCTGACCAAATACTCATATTCTTCCTCCAAAACCTAATTGGGACATTATCTCCGGAACAAGCTCCCCTTGACCTTCTCAGCAAAAAGAATTGATCATTTCTCTACTCTTTCATTGTGCTCTGAGCATACTTCCATTGATACATGATTCCCACCATATTATGAACAATCTGTTTACAAGGTCTCCTCTCCCATCAGCTTCAAGAAGTCAGGCAGGGTTTATTTCAGTCATATGCATATTTCAATATCTAGTAGTATCCAGTAATCTCTAGTAACCCATTCAATACCTATTTACTAAATTAAACAAGTACTCCTGCTCAGCACTACTGTAAACACTAAAAACCTACATGCAAAATTGAAACTGTACACACGCACACACACACAACACACACACACACACACAATGTGTACATATAGTGACCATGTAAAATACATTTCTTACTGTGGATCACAATAAAAAAATAACCTGGAGGGGACAAAGGGGGGAAAACTGGGACAACTGTAATAGCATAATCAATAAAATATACCTTAAAAAATCAACTGAAGAAAACAAAAAGTTAGTCTTGTAGATTAAGCACATCATTGGAAGAAACAAAATGCCTGCTGTCATAAAAAGAAAATAACTTGAAAGCTGCTTCCACAGTTGCTAAGGGCACAGAAAAGCTTTAAAATACCAAACAAAATGATGTAGTTAAGGAAGACTCCTTCAGTGCAAGCTGTAACCATTTGAAGTGTGCACTACCTCTCTATTTCATCCATCACTCCCCCTCATTTTTCTGCTCTAGCCAAGCCAAACATGTTCCCACCTTAGGGTCTTGGATGGACATGTTGCTTCCTCTGCCTAAAAAGCTCTTCACTTAGATAAATGTATCCTGTCCTCCTTCATTCCAGACACCCAAAGGGAGAAGCTTTCTCTGACCACCTAAAACAGCCACCACCTCCACTCTTACCCAGTTTTACTCCTTTTCATTGCACTCCTTACCACCTGACATTGTTTACAGTGCCCCTCCCCCTCCCCACCCCCAATGTCAGCTACCAGAAAATAGAGACTTTGTCTTCTGTTTTGTTCATTACCGTTAACACCAGAGATTAGAACAGTGCCTGGCACAGAGCAAACGTTTCTGAACAGGCTTTGACAGACAAGGAAAAGGAAAAGGAAAAGGAAGAACACATGGAGCTGTGCCTGAACATGGTTATTACAGAGGAAATACTTACTTGATAATAATGTTAAAGAGTGAAAAAATAAGGATGAAGAATATAATAAGAAAAGACTTGAAAACCAGAAAGTAGAGTTTGGACTTTATCCTGCAGACCATTGGGAGCCATTCAACATTTTGAGCAAATGGGAAACCATTCAAACATTTATTCAGCACAAGTTCAACTCACTTTGCTTGGCACATTACAGAGTGCAAAGGTCAATACCACATGATTTCTTCTCAGACTACTTAGGTTTAATATCAGTGGATTCAAAAGAAGTTTTAGGACAATTATTCTGGCAGACATATGCAGGATGGGGCTGGAGGAAGGAGACTCAAGTTAGAAAGGTCAAATAATAGGCAATGCAGAACCCTAGGGCAAAATGAAATTCAACCAAGAATAACCTGAAGAACTGTGCTGATAGCTGGATATAAGAAATAAAGGAGAAACATGTATCATAGAAAACTTTAAGATTTAAGTGTGATGATGAAAAACTAACAAAGAAAATGGAACAGATGGGAAGTTGGGAAGTAATAAATCTAGACCTGAGGGGAATTCCTTGAGCCTCCCATTGGACACATTCAGTCAACCACTGGGAGATGCAAACCTGGAGAGTACACGTCTAGGAGGCATCAGCACAGAAAACATCCATCTGACAGAAGACAAAGCGGGGAGGAGAGGGCCAACTCCTGAAGGGAACAATGACAGCAGTAAGGGGATCATGCAACAATGAAGAAAACAGAAAGTAGCAGTCAGAAAGGGAACACCAGGATGGCACACAACCACGACGGGCAAGGAAAGAATGTTAAGAAGCCTAGGTGGAAATCAACATATTCACTCATGCACTGCATAATGACATTACGGCCGATGATAGACTATGTACACAATAGTAGTCACGTAGGATTATAATGGAGCTGAAAATTCCTATCACCTAGTGTCTGTGTAGTCGCCCTAGCGTCACCCATTTGTGGCGATGCTGAGTAAGCAAACCTACTGCACTGCCAGTCATTATAAACGTGTAGCACATCCAACTGTGTACAATGCGTAATACTTGAAAATGATCATCCACTGTCACTGGTTTATGTATTTACTACAATATATTTTTTATCAGTATGTTAGATTGCACTCTTTCTACTTATAAAAAAAAGTTCGCAGAGCACAGTTTGCCTTTCTACTGAAGACTGTTCCTCCCTGGCTTGGCTGAAACAGAGATGATGGCTCACCAAAGCAGAGGGGAACAGGCCTTCAAAGCACAAAGCAGACTAACATGAAGCACAGCATAACAGTCTAGCCGGACAGGGCCTGGCCCCAGGGCTGCTTTCACAGCCACACTGCATCACAATTGAGCTCTTGAGCACCGAATGAAGTATGTTTCCCTATCACACACAGTTTGTAGTAAAATAGCATGCTGTATTTTATGCCATCCGCAGCCTCATACATCTTATGTTTACTGTGTCTCCTGATTGCAGCATTCCTTCTTGTGCTTGATCTCATGTTGTTTTGTACAGGAATGTGTACAGACATGTAGCCTAGGAGCAATAAGCTACCATATAGCATACATGTGCAGCAGGCTAGACCATCTAAGACTGTGTAATGTTTGCGCAGTGATAAGAATCACTTACATGCATATCCCCTTCACCGAGTGGCACAATACTGGCTGAATAAAATCAGGATGAAGACAATACCACTGGCAAGAAGGATGTTCCTTAAAGTAATACTCTGACTATGACATAACATAATTACAGCAGGTTAGGGAAGAAGTAGTAAAGAAGCTAAGGGCAGCAATTTTAACTATGATCTTAAAATCTATTTTGGAAGAGAAACAAGGGAGAAAGCTGAAAAGAACAGTAGTGACAGTTAAACAAAGTTTATTTATATTTTACTCCCCAAGTACAGAAGTTTGTACATATGAGGATGGACCCCCCGCCCCCCTAAATAACAGAATTATTTTCCGGAGGGTGGGCCCCTTGTAGTGCAGGCTTCCCCCACTAGGTGAGTGAAAAACCCATCCGCATCAGTGTACCACCTGGCATTGTTGTGACAAGCTGCACATTCAGCTTTGAGGACCAAAAACGGCATAACCCCCATGCCCCACTCTCCCTACTCACCCAATCTCACCCAGAGCAACTCTTTTTGGTTTCGAGGGATTAAAAAAGTGTCCTCAAAGGGGAACGTTTTGCCTATGTGGAAGACCTGAAACAAAACGGCAGAAGCACTAAAAGGCATCAAAATCGAAGATGGTTGCATAGGCAGACATGGCTACCCTCTTCCCACAACCACATCAAAATTACAACTAAAATAAAATCAACCACCACTCAGAACCATCAAAATTCAAGTTGCACGTAAATCTGACAACTACGAAATCAAACTGAAGTCTGACAAATATGGAATTAAAAAAGCCATATCCATCAAGACAGAGCTGGCAAGCTGGTGCCACATCTGAGACTCCATCAACCTGGCTAACACTGTTTGACCTTCTTTGGAGACCCCTAAAGACTCTGCTCCACCCAACTTATAGGCCCTCCAAGCTACTTTTCCTTATGAAAGGCTGGTCTTGGCTCATGCTTCCCAAGTTCCTACATCCTCTCAAGCAACAGCTGCTTCAGTGAGCCCCAGGCCCAGCACTAGCAGCAACCAGCCTAGATTCACAGCTTGGCTTCACCTGGGCATCTCCAAGCCCAGCACAAGTAGCAGCATCTCAGATTGCTTTGTAGCTCAGGCAGGGTGGCCCAAAGCAAAACACAGGGGGCTGACCTTGCCCTGAACCACCCAGGAAACCCCAGGGCCAGAGCACCCAGTGAACAGCTACAGACCACATCAAAGAACTACCCTGCCCCTGCACAGCTGATTTTCCATGTGACCTGGGGTCACAGTCAGTCCTTACAGCTGACTGGCCTGGGTAAATCCCTCCCATTGACCTGCCAACAGCAACCAAGGCTCAACTACAAGAGGAGGGTGTACTCAGCCCACATGAAGTACGCTTCTTGAGGAACCAGCTTGGGTGATAAGGGAGACTGTGCCCCTGGATTCTATAGGACACCGACTACAACAGACCGCACTACCAAGATACAGAGTCAAAGCAGCGCTACCTAACACGTAGAAACAAACACAGGGAGGCTGCCAAAACAAGGAGACAAAGTATGTCCCAAATGAAAGAACAGATCAAAACGTGACAAAAAGAGCTAAATAAAATGGAGATTGAAGCAATCTATCTGATGCTGAGTTCAAAACACTGATTATACCCCAGCCGGTGGCACAGTGGATAAGGCACCGGTCTGCGAACCCAAAGGTCACTGGTTCGATTCCCAGCCAGGGCACATAACCAGGTTGCAAGCCAAGTCTCCAGCCAGTTCCATAGCTGGAGGCAGATCAAAGGCAACCACACATTGATGTTTATCTCCCTCTCTCCTTTCCCCTCTCTCTAAAAATAATAAATAAAATCTTAAAAGAAAACAAAACACTGATTATAAAGATGTTCAAGGAACTTAATGAGGTCCTCAACAGCATAAAAAAAGATCCAATCAGAAACAAAGGATACATTAATTGAAAAAAAGAACAGTTTCTAGGGAAACAACCATAAAGCAGATAGAGCCAAGAATCAAATCAATTTGGTACATAAAAAAAAAAAACAAAATAAAACAACCAATCAGAACAACAAGAAGAAAAACCAATTAAAAAAACCACTGAGCTGCACCAGCTGCATGCAACTCGGTGCACTGGGCATTGCATTGGCCTGGGAACCAGAGAGTCACCAGTTCGATTCCCAGTCAGGGCATGTGCCTGGGTTTCCGGCTGGGTCCCAGGCTAGGGGACACGTAGGTGGCAACCACACATTGATGTTTCTTTCCCTCTCTTTTCCCTTCCCTTCCCCTCTCTCTAAAAATAACTAAAATATTATATTAAAAAAAAAAAAAAAGCAAGGATAGTATAAGTAGCCTCTGGGACAACTTTAAGCATTCCAACATTCACATCCAGATGAAGAAGAGAAAGAGCAAGAATTTGGATGTCTATCTGAAATAATGAAATAAATCTTCCCTAATTTGGTGAAGGAAATAGACATTCAAGTAAAGGAGCAGAAGGTCCTAAACAAAATGGATGCAAAGAGGCTCACTCCAAGATACACCATAATTAAAATGCCAAAGGTTAAAGATGATAAAACAATCTTAAAAGCAGCAAGAGAAAAGAAGTTAGTTACCTACAGAGGAGTTCCCATAAGACTGTCAGCTGATTCCTCATAAGAAACTTTGCAGGCTAGAAGACATTGGCAAGAAATATTCAAAGTCATGAAAAGCAAGGATCTACAGTCAAGATTGCTCTACCCAGCAAAGCTATCATTTAGAATCAAAGAGCAGATAAAGAGCTTCCCAGAAAAGAGAGAAACTAAAGGAGTTCACCATCACCAAACCATTATTAT
The DNA here is from genome assembly GCA_004026585.1 of Noctilio leporinus. Lineage (NCBI taxonomy): Eukaryota > Metazoa > Chordata > Mammalia > Chiroptera > Noctilionidae > Noctilio > Noctilio leporinus. The sequence goes on along the minus strand of PVIW01002957.1, from coordinate 173,450 downwards.
ACGAACTGTTAAAGGGACTTAAGGAAAAGATCAAAACTATTAACAATAAAATGGCAAAATACATATCTATCAACAATTTAATCTTAAAAACAAACTAAGCAAAGGGGAAGGTCCTGGACCGAATCATGGATCTGAAGAATGTTTTGATGGCTGCCACATGGGAAACAGGCAGGAGAGAATGGGTGAAGAGGTGCGGGGATTACAAAGAGGAAGAGGGGGTTGCTGGGTGGAGGGGGGAAAAGGAGGAAAAATCAGGACAACTATAATAGCATAATCAATAAAGCATAACTAAAAAACAAAAATAAAAGGCACCAAAATTGATGATTTCAAGAACTGTTTCGTCTCAACAGGTACATCAAATGGAGAGTATTAATACTTTGAAGGTGACTGAAGTTTAAACATGTAAGAATACACAATTTTTATAAATAAATTCTGGGATTTGGGGGGTTCCCCCCTCATACTTGAATGCAGGGAGGTACAGCCATTGCAAATAATGATCAAAGTGATCAGAGAGGAATGGTGTGGCAGCAAGATTCCTCCAAAAGCAACAGATTCTATTAATACTTCCATTCGATTTACAAAATAAGATGAAAGAACAGAATTTTCTGATGACTTTTTTTAAATGTGCAAACTTGTACTCTTCTTTTTCAATTAAGTAGAAGTCAACGGCACCTTCTGAGTCAGAGGAAGAATATATATGAGACAACAGAAAAAGTCTGAGATTTATAAAATAATTGCTAGGAAGTAGCAAAGGCCCATTGGCATTGGGAAACATATATTTAATGTGGCCAAAAATATTTTCATAATTATTCACCTTTCTCCACAAATACACTGCAACCTATGAGAAAAACAGAAAAAATAGATGGTAGAAAGATTGGACAACAGGAGACTAGTAAAATATGAAAGAGGTGACTCAAGTCAGGTTCAGACTAAGTACATAGAGAGATAAGCTAAAGGCAAGAAATTGACGGTCCCTATGAACAGAATAGAAAAATGAACATAGATGGGCAAAGGTCAATAAATTCAAAGGACTTAGGATATAAGGAAAATATTTTAGATCATTCACTTACACACCTACTGTTTCCTATGACCTGATTGTTTGTGTGTCTTCCCCTGCTCCCCAAATTTGTATGTTGAACTCTTAATACCCAAAGTAATGGTATTTGAATACCTTCTCAGGTGGGGCCTTTTGGGGGAAGTGATTAGGTCATGAAGGCATTTAGATCATGAATGAGATTAATGCCTCTATGAAAAGAGATGTAATATGGTTCCCTTGCCGTATCCACTGTGGGATTACACAACAGAGAGGTGTGCAACCTGGAAGAGAATTTTCATCACAACTCAACCATGCTGGTGCCCTGATCTTAGACCTAACAGCCTTCAGAAAGAACTGTGAGAAATAAATGTCTGTTGTTTACAAGCTACTCAGTCTCTGGCAGTTCAAATGGACTAAAACAGCATTATTCACACGGGACTATGGATCAGTGAATGGATAAAGATATTATTTATGTACACAATGGAGTATTACTCAGCCATAAAAAACAAACAAAAAAACGAAGTCTTGCCATTTGCAATATGAATGACCTGGAGGATATTATGCTAAGTGAAATGCCCGCCAAAGAAGGACAAATAGTATATGATCTCATTTATATAGACTCTAAAAAACAAAATGAAAAAACAAAACTCATAGCTATTAAGAACAAACTGATGACTGGCACAGGGAGAGGTGAAAAAAAGTGAAGGGGAATAAAAGGTACAGTTATAAAATAAGTCATGGGGATGTAACATACAGTGTAGGGAAAATAGTCAACAGTGTCAACTTTGTATGGTGACAGATGGTTACTAGATTTATCACGGTGATCACATCGTAAGGTATATGCATGATGAATAACTATGCTTTGTACCTGAATCTCATGATATTGTAGGACTGTATTTCAATTTAAAATTTTACCTGTTTAGATACATGGTAAGTAGTATTACAGGCACAAAGGAATACAGAAGTCAGGATTTTTGCTGTTGTTTTGTTTCGGTGACACCCTGAGAGTATTTACTGAAGCCAAAATACACACCCACCACCTTACCTCTAAAGGTAAAATACAGCATGATTTTTCCCAAGGGCATCCATTCTACTCAGAACAGACAACGAGAATAAACGGGTGAGTATGGAAAACATAGAGGCAAAGATCATTCTTCCTGTCCCCTTTCCCCACTCTAATCAAACTTACTTATGAATGGATCACTATTTCCCTTATTTTCAAATTATCTTAGGAAAACACTTAGAATTATGGCAAAAACTAGCATTTACCGGTGAATTTATGTGGAACTGCAGAGTTCAAATGCAATGAAAAAGCCTGAGAAGAGAGCGGAGTATTTCACATAAAAAACTGAACGATTAGTTTAGCCAGTCCCAAAATGATGATGAAAACTTGGAAGGTTAAATTTAGGCCATGTCAGTCTTCTTGGTAGAGGGAAATTATATACTAGATGAGAGGCAGAGAGATGTACACAAAGACCAGGCCATAGGCTGCTCCTGAAGACCTTATGATTCCTCCAGGTCATGGTCACTCCAGCTCCTACAATAATTGTATTATGAATCAGCACATGGAAAACACTAGAATAAATGTTACCAAAGATGTGGCCCAATAAAGCCAACTAGCCTAGGAGTGGATACACAGTTATCATCTGTTCCATACAATCTCTGAATAACAGTGGTGAAGGAAATGAAACAAAAACCAGAACTCCAGTACAGAGATAGTTCCATGTCACTAGCATGTGAACAATGGAGAAGTTCCTCACATTGTTTTCTTCATTCTTGTTATTCTGTAAGTCTATGATAATACAATTATGAATAAAGAAAACAAGGGTAAACACTGCCGTCAACTGTAGAAACTAAAATCTATCTGGTACAAAAAATTTTGTTGGTATAAACCAATGAGATTCCAAATGAAATCCCAAGCAAACAGCCTTCATGGTGATAAGGAAAATCAAACAGAGAATGGACACTGCCTAGAATATTAAAATTTGGAGGAAAAATAAGAGGAGGGCAATTTGACACTGAGCAGTGGCAGGTGGAGTAGTGGTGAGGGGTAAAAGGGCACTTAGGCTTATTCCACCACTTTTCAAACTGCTGCAGTCCCATGTCATTGGCTCAGAAGATGACAGAGCCACTGTCAGGAAAGTCCCTCCCTGCACTTGGACAAGTCACAAAGCTATTATCATTGGTACTCAGTACAGCACCTGTGTCATTAATGTGATGAATAAAACTGAAAATAAATTTTCTAGTATTAAAAATTAGACATAAGCACCTAATAAACTATCACTGCTCCAATGAGAGGCACCAAGTAGAAAAGGAGGAGATTCAACCACTGCCCTAAAGGAAAAATAGTATCTGCGATACTCCCAGGTAGTGGAATCCACTGATATCACAGCTGGTGACTTCACTACTCTGTAGCAGCAATGAAGTATTAAAAGGCCCATCAGCATGAAGACACATCCCAGTAGTAAATCTAGCCTGTTTTATGTCCCAAGATATACTTAGTACAAATGTGCCCATTATGGTATTCCTAGTCATAAAAATGGCTACTAACCTGGTGTTTATTCCCATATCCTTCAGTAACGCTTAGATTTATAAGCAGAACCCAGTGGACAACACCCGTAGCACTCAAAGCCTGAGAGGGGACTACATGGCCTCGGGCAACCAGTGCCTTGTCTGCAGGAATAGCGGGCAGCTGGAGTGATGAATCCTCTTGTTCATGGCAGAGTCTTGCTAACACTCCGAATGACATCATGAGCATTGATGGTGATTGTGCGCTCCATATAGAAAGGCCTTTCGGATCTTAGATCTGATGAAGCAAACTGAATATTCATAGGTCCAGATGTATTTCATGCTACATCTCAGGGATGAGAAAATGCCTAGAATCACTACCCATACTTGCCATTTTTCTCATACTCTAAGCACTGAAGTTAGTCTGCTCTCTTAAGAAGCCATCATTCTACATGCGTCACCAATACCTTTATCCTGAGAGGATGTGACTTAATTCCAATGTCTAGTGCTATAACATTATGACTTAAGATAAATACCCACTACAGTTTCCACATTTATAGACTAAGAAGGGCATATGAAAGAGAAGTACCACAGTGCCTCTACTCACCTTCTTCAAAGAATCACTGCTGTAGAAAACCACCATAGCAAAAATGTCTTATCTGTGAGGTGCAGGGAGATAGAAGAGGGTAAAGGAGGGGAATAAATGGTGATAGATTTCACTGGGGGCGGGGGGGACGGGACACATGATACAATATACAAATGATGTATTGTAGAATTGTACACCTGAAATCTGTAGTTTTATTAACCAATGTCACTCCAGTAACTTCAATTGAAAATTAACTAATTTAAATATAAAAGGAAACGTCTTATCCCTAAAGTGTAATGAGACAGAAAAAAAAGCTAACTGGACTAAAGGAATTCTCTCCTGTAGAAAAGACTTGCACTATGCAATAGATTCACAGTATCAGTGGGTTTAGCATATTTTTTAATAAAAACATATGGAAGTGAACATTTTCTACTTTCTTTTTATTTTTTAAATTTGTTTTTTATATTACAAAGTTATGTAACATGAAAATTAAAACAGGACTCAAAATTGAATAGTCCACAGGTTCCTTAACTGCAATTCCAAAATCAAAAAAAGCTCTGAAAACCAAAATAACTTATTTAGCAGTAAAAACCTTACCTGACCTGACATACAGCTATTTATACTTATTTACATCATTTAGTGTAAACGTTCGTACATTTTCATGCAGAAATAATAACATGTTTAAGAGATACTCTGTTGAAAAGTTATGTAACATTACTGTCTTGCCTATCTCCAGAAATATTCGTAATTCCCAAACCTATCAGATTCCAAGGGTTTTAGTTAGCTATCACTCTATAATAACTGAGTTATCATCTATGTGTGAAACACTGTTCTGATCACTTTATTTGCAGTAACTCATTTAATCTTCCTCACCACCATGAGGGCGGAATTACAATTATCCCTATTTTACAAAGGAGGGACTGAGGTACAAAGTAAATAAATTGCCTAAAGTCACATAGCTGAAGTGTGACTAGGCTAGAATGAATACAACATTTAAAACATTGCACATAAGCCCTGGCTGGTGGTTCAGTGGATAGGTGCGGCCTGGGAACCCAAAGGTCACTGGTTCAATTCCTAGTCAGGGCATATAACCAGGATGCAAACCAGGTCTCCAGCTGGTCCTTTGCTGGAGGCAGGTGAAAGGCAACCATACGTTGATGTTTCTCTACCTTTCTTCCTCCCTCCTTGCCCTTCTCTCTCTGAAAATAATGAATAAAAATCCTTTTAAAAAAATTCCACATAATTTGAAGAAAACATAACAAAATAGAGAAGAGCCCTGGTTGGTATGGCTCAGTGGATAGAGCACCGACTACAAATAAAAATGTCGCCAATTCAATTCCCTATTAGAGAACGTGGCTAGGTTGCAGGCCAGGCCTGGACTGACACATCTCTCACACATTAATGTTTATCTCCCTCTCTCCTCACATCTCTAAAAGTATACAGAACTGATTATTATGGTAGGGTAGTAGGAATCAGTGATATTTTTCTCTATTCAATTAACATATTGCTTCTATAATGGTAAGGACTAAAACAAAAAATACAAAACACTTCACCGAAATATCAATTCTCATTTATGTGAATTCCTAACACATCAACTGCACAGTATAAAACACAAACTCCTAAGCTTATGTTAACATCTTTATTTTTAATTGATATATCTTAATCTTCTATAATAAACAACATACATTCAAATAAAATTTGAATAAAAAAATAATCACCTATAAATCTACAGTCAAAAATAACCACTGAACAATGCAAAAAAGAAAAAGGACTCATGGACATGGACAACAGCATGGTGATTGCAGGGGGTGGGGAGTGGCAGTGGAAGAGGATTTAAGGAAAATAAACAGTAATAGAAAAAATACATAAGAAATAAATTCCTTTTTTTAAAAGATATTATTTATTATTTTTAGAGAGAGAGGCAGAGAGGGAGAGAGACATCAATGTATGGTTGCCTTTCACCTGCCTTCGGCTATGGACCCGGCGGGAGACCTGGCTTGCAACCTGGTTATGTGCCCTGGCTGGGGAATTGAACCAGCAACCTTTGGGTTAACAGGCCGGCGCCACCAACCAGGGCCCGAAATTAATTATTTTTAAAAACTATTTTAATCTAAAAATATTTGGCACATAAATTTCCAGATGTCAATACATTTGTTTCTTGACCAAAATAGAATTGTTAATATTTTTTCACTTCCATACACCAAGATATCTTTTTATGTCTTCACATTCTTCTAACATCATTTTAATGACTAAGCAGTACCTCACTGTAGGATATATGCCAGCAATCACTGAATATTTAGGTCATTTACAATATTACAGCATAACGATCAAAAGTCACTGGCTCTGCAGTCAAACTGCTGGAATCCAAGTCCTAGCTCTACCACTAACTCTATTACCCTGGACAAACGACCTCATCTCTCTACAGCTCAGTTTTCTCTTCTGAAAAAGGGTTACCTACTTCATGATTAATGGAGGGGTTTAAATATGTTAACACACAGCTTTTATCACCAACAATGCTCTAACTGCTCCTTGGTACACTCACAAGCTATCAATTTAACAATATCTTTATTACATCAAGATAAATAGGAATTTCCACGTCAGATGGCATCTGAGTCTGTCAAGTAACAGCTAGGTTTAAAGACCTCATCATATAGCTCTCTCACTTAACATTCATTTTTCTTTATCCAAGAGAATAAAAACCACGATCCAGCTAAGCTAACCAGATTGTTTCACGCAATTAGCCTTTACTCTTCTACTTTTGTACCTGCCAACAAATGTTATTTCATAAAATGTCTGTAGGAAACTTTAGCCCAAATCCTCCCTCAGCACATTAATTCTTTTAACTTAAAACCTCTAACTTGAACCCTATCAGTGACAGCGGGAAACCTACCGCCAAAAACAATGCATATTAACCGAGTTTTTTTTTAAGATTTTATTTATTTTTAGAGAAAAGGAGACATCCATGGGCTGCCTCTCATGCACCTCTAACCGGGGACCTGGCATGCAACCTAGACAGGTGCACCCATCAGGAATCAAACCAGTGACCCTTTGCCTTGTAAGACAACACCCAGTCACTGAGCCACATCAGTCAAGATTACATATACTGATTTGAAGAATGTTTTCTTGGAAAGTATTGAAATCTGCCTCCTTGTAGCTTCTACACATTAATCTTAGTTCTTTCTGATCAAATCAAACCTTATTTTTCTGTGTGACAAATCTCCAAATATTTAGACAACTATCATTTCTAGGATGAGCTTCTCTTCCTTGGGGCCAAACATTTCTGTTTTTCAACCCTTTCTCCTTTTCATTTTCCCTATGATCAATGTCTCCTGGTTTTTAAAACTTGAGTATCTTCCAATTAAAGAACTTAAAAAAACAGTGGCCCATATCCTATCCCACTTTAGCTTGGGTGTCGGTGGATTTTTTAAATTAGCTCGAAAGGTGAATCTGATAATAAGTTTGGGAATTGATACAAGGTCCCACTTATGGTAGTGTGCTACCTAAAAAGCTGACCTAATGGCTCAAGCATAATACAACCAGAACAAAGTAAAGTACGGCTAACACCATGCTCTTTGTATATGATGTCCTACCAACTTGAAGATGACATTTACTTTCTTGAAAATATTATACTAGAGTTGATTCTATAATCAGTTAAAATAATTAAGTCTTTTCCACGTTCTCTATTTGTGCACTAGCATCTTGGGCCCTAACCGCCAACTTTCACAATTATTCCCATTAAAAAGTAAGTGAACTAGGACTAAGAGTTTTCAATTTCTACTTGTAAGTGTATCAAAGGCCCTGTATATGTATTTACCATCAGCGGAAAAAATCACTTCATGCTAAGCCTCTACATTTACATCCCAGACATATTTACTCCAAATATACTACCTCACCAAAGAGTGAAATGACAGCTGATCACACCAAAGCATCTTCTCTTCGCAGAGACCGTTATCAACACTGAGGATACACATCCTAATACCAAAAGATTTAATCAATTTACCTTCTAGAAAACATGAAACAAACATCTTCAGAAAATGAGTATAATACTAATTATTACTGTAGACACATGTTACACATACATGATTACTAGTTGGAAAGCTGTAGGGCCAAAGAAATGATACTCATTAGTAAACTAAGTTGCCCTCAACTCTAAGTTTTGTTTGGCTTGTTCTTTAATGTTTGCAGAGATAAGTGATAGAATCCATCAGTGACTTTATCCTTGCTCAGGCTATTTGCAAAGGGGCACAGCACTGCCAAAAATGCACACTCAAAATGAAGTCATGCCCTGGTTGGTGTGGCTCAGTGGACTGAGTGCTTTTGGCCTTTGAACCAAAAGGTCACCAGTTTGATTCCCAATCAGGACATATTCCTGGACTGCAGGCCAGGTCCTCATTTGGGGGCATGCAAGAAGTAACCATCCATATATCTCTCCCACACTGCTGTTTCCCTCTCTCCCTTCCCCCCTCCAGAAGTAAATGAATAAAATCTTTTTTTAAAAATTAAATGATTCCAAATTACATGTAATAACTTCTGAATTCCTCATGACTTGTTAGCTTTACCTGTTACTATTTCTAACGCATGAGATACTCAAGGACATACATCTCAGAGATGAGGGGATTAGGTGCAAACCAAAACCCAATTTGATATTTATTTTCGTTTGAATGTAAACATCAAAAATACACCTAGCACTTTCTAACAACTACATGATGACCAGATGCTTCCTGTTGATGGAACAGTAGAGAACTACAGACTGACAGAATCAGACTAGAGTTCACATAAACAACTGGAAATGAATTCAGCTTCATTTCAAACCAGTAAATCAAAATATGGCCTTAAATTTCCACATATTTACAGTGTGACTGCCCCACCCCCACCTGAGAAAACCCAGGTTGATTCAGATAGAGAACTGGAACTCTGTAACAGAACTCTAAGTAACAGTTAACCTGAAGGGTCAATACACGCATTACAAAAGTTTTGTTTCACCAAATGTTTCACTGCGGGATTCCTTTTAAATCTAGAGCTCCTACAGTGCTCTTAAGTGTCCTATCTTCAAAAATTTCATCTACAAACAAGGTTTGACAAGCACATCTGATACCAAACTCACGTGTTATTTGTGTACACATTTAAAAATAAGTTGTGAAGTTAAAATTTATGTTTAATTACTTAACCCTTTCTAAACGGTTCCCGGGTTTCCAGGATCATAAACAGATTATGCAATCTTTATTCATGAATAAATCCCAAACTGAAAAAAGTTAAAGCCTAAAAAGTAAGTATAGAAATCAGCCTTCTTAGCCATACTTTTTAAATGTGTCTGGTATAATACCCTGATTTGACTTTTAGGTGGAAAACAGGATAGAAATGAAACATTTATCTGTTTGAAAACAGGGGAGAGGGCCATGACTACACACACAGTGGATTGTTCCAGAGGTTACATGCTCAGATACCACAACAAGCTGAATACAGAAGATTTAAGAATCTAGCTGTCTTCCAACCAGACCGTTTAAACAAACAAAAAAACTTGTAGGTATGCGAAACATCACCCTTTGCCCAATGTCACTTACGTTAACAGGTAATGAATTTCTGTTAAATACTTTAGAAAGAGGGGAAAATTTTAAAGTAGATAAAGCTGTCTTAAGTTTCCTTAAGTTCAAAATCTGAGCCTGAAAGTGGAAGTATTATGGCTAATGATGGTTCTGTCACCGAGAAATTTAAATCAAGCCCGGCGGGTCTCTAGGTGAGATCAACTATCTGCAGGAAGAATTTCTGACCACAAGCTTCAACGTAACAAATTACAGGACATCTTTTTAATTCTTCGATGGCAAATTACAAGGATCCTTTACCGACCGCATGAACTCATTTTCCAGGTAAAAACTGCACTTCAGAAAGTAACTTGCCTGGATCCAGGCAGCAAATGAGTGTCCGGAGAGCGAGCTTGAAATGTGTCCACATTACCAAGCCCCCTGCAGAAGCTCTGCGGTCTCTGCCTGTCCTCTGAGCAGATGTCTGCTTGCCACAGTCCAATCAGGCTTACAGCAAGAGTATGTGTACTGCAAACAAGCTTCAAGTGGGAAACACACACAAAGCGGGCCTACATCATTCCTTTGGTTTCAGTTTTCACGTCGCACCCTCGAGGCTAGGCAGGCCGATTCAACGGGGCAGGGGAGCTTCAACGACACACACTTTAAACACACACACGGATTCACAGGGTCCCGGCCGAAAAGAACTGGCAAAAATTCTCAACTTCTTTCCCGAAGCCAAGCACCCGCAGATCCCCGTGGCCAAGTCCCAAAGGCATCCAGAGTGGCAGGCTTCGTCCCCGCAGGACTCCAGTCCCCGAGGCCGACAGCCGCCGCGGCAGCCCCACGCGGGACGGGATCCGTATTCCTGGTTAACCCGGCCTGGACCGTCCGCTCCCGCCGCGGCCCGAGCGCCTCCCGGCCTCCGGAGCTCCGGGGCTCCCGGGCCCCGGGGCCGGCCAGCCACCCCTTTCCCGCTCCAGCGAGCCCAGCTGGGCCGTCATGCCGCCCAGACAAAGAGATTCGAGCTCCCGAGGCGGCGGGCGGCAAGGCCGTGCTGCGCCAGCCGCTCTCCCCAGCTCGCCTCCCGGCAGCCGCAGGCCCCACCGCCCCGGGCCGACACCATCTCCGCCCCGGGCCGCCCCTCGCGACAGGCCCGGCGAGTACCGAAGGGGAGGCCGCGGCGCGCCGAGGCCGAGGAGGGGGCGGCGGCCGCCACCATGTCTGCCCGCCCCTCCCAGAAGCGGGGTGCCCAGTGGACAATGCGCCGCGGAGGCGCGGGCGGAGCGGGTGCCCAGGCCGACCCCGCCGACCCCCGCGGAATAAGCGGGGCCAGGAGCCCCGGAAACCCGGCGCCTTAATGCAATAAACAGGAAATCGCGGGGATGATCTGGGTTCCGGGGGAAGTGGAATTATTTTTTACCAGCGAAGAGATCAACTTCCACATCCGGTGGTAACAGGGCCCTACACAGACCCGCACTGACCTGGAAAAGCTTCGGGAGCGGCGACGGGGGAGCAGCAGGAGGTGGTACGGGGACCCGAGGCGCTTCGGACCCGGCCGGGCTGACGCGGCCCCGCTACACACAAAGCGCTTCAGCTGCACAGGGCGCTATTTTCTGAAAATGCCGCGTCTGGTCGGCGCCCAAAATCCCCACCGAAAAGTCCCCCGTGCTGCGCGCGGAGGGACACATGGTGTGCGAGTGAGTCAAACCTCCCAGCATCCCTCCTGGACCCGGCCCTCGTCTACCCCGCGTCTCAGCCTTTCCGCCCCGGACCTAGTCAGCACATCCCCCTCCCACCCACTGCCCGACCCCATCCGGAGGGAAGAAGGGGGCGAGTGGGTCTGATTTGGGTGTTTAGCGGAGGGGAAGGAAATAGGCCATTTCTAGAGCTTGGGCTACACAAAGAAAGCGGCGGAATGATCCGCTCTCGGCGACCGCAAGTCCCGGCTCGCCCGGCGCCTGCGCGGCACGAGGGTGGGCGCTGCGGCCGGCCATGTGCGCTGGGTAGCTGTCCGGCTGGCTGCCGCGCTTTCCCGCCCCTTCGGGGGCGAGGAGCCGGGAAACTAAGATTCGCGTGCGAACGTTCCTGTGTCTCCGGCGTGAACGCAGGCAACGTGCCGTGCGGACTCCGAGCTTAAGCTGAGGCACCGAGCAGGGTGCCGAGAGGTGGCAGGGCAGGGAGGACTTAACTTAAAAGTGTCCCTAGGTTCAACCGGGCAGGCTGGGGCAGGAGTCGCTGTTGAGGTCGGCTTATGACGACGTGTATATTCCTACAGCATTTTAAAAGGCTCATGCTGCCTAGGGTTTCGTAGACCTTACTGCGCTCTGAATTCCCTTGGATTACAGTTATTGACAAGTGAAGTAGAGATGTGGGGTGGAGTGTTTTTTTCTTTTTGGTGTCTGGAATGTCGAAATTTTTGTTGTGTTGGATTTAGGAAGAGAGTAGCGATAGTTTACTTGGGAATGGTGACTTGCAAAGTTAAGCCTAATGAATTTAATTTACATGGGCTGATCTGCTAACCCAGCACACTGATAGGTTTTTAATAGAAAGGAGCCTGGGAATGACTTTCCCACCCAGCTTTCAACTTTGGGCATCCTATACCTAGGAATTGAGAACATCTGAGACGAGCCCAGGAGGGCGGACAGTTTAATTAAATCCATATTGCCCACCAATTTTTGTAGCCTCTTTTTCTCCGCTTACCCTTCTGTAATACTGATGTAACTTCTTAAAACGATGTGCTTAAAATAAAAGTAGAGTGAATGTCATAAGGGTCCTATTCTGTTTTCTTTTGACCTCATGTTTTCATTGCTGTAGTTGATAAAAAATGGTCAAATTTTTGGTCAGATGATCTTTTTTAATATTGAGTGCATTTGCATTTATTCAGCTAACGATTTGTGTTGAATCCTTGCCATCATTCATGTTAGGCTGTAGAATTTGTAGACATCATCAGTATAAGGAGGGAAACTTATATACAGTGAAATCTCATACAAGAAAAATTTACGTCACTGGAAGGAAGGAATGGAATGGGACTGGAGAAGCAATTAACTTTAAGAAGGGAATTGGGGAAGGGCCTTCCCAGCACAGGAAGCAGTGATTGGGAAGTTTAAGAGGCAAACTGAAGAGATTGTTGGGTGATGAAAATAGTGCTTTTCCAGGAGTGCCTGAGATAATCCTGAAGAGGTCTAGTGAAGGCCCGGAAAGCTATATACAGGAATTCGCTTTTGAGAACTAAGAGGAAGCAGTTGAAAGATTTTAAGTAGAAGCATCATAAGGTTGGATTTGCATTTTAGACAGATTTTTCTGCAAAAATCAGGTGTGGGAAACAGTAATGGGAGTGGGACTGAGAGAGCAGTAAATAGGACTGAAGGATACAACCAACGTATAGGTGAGCTTGGCAATTTGGCCAACTGGATAAGGGAATGACTGAGAGGGAGACATCAAAGATAACTTCCAAATGTGTCGGGACAGCAGATGGGAGGATGGTAATGTCTTCATTGAGATGAGAAACCAGGGAAGAGAAGTGCATATTATGGAAGAAAGTTTTGTTATAACCTTGTAGAAATTGAAGTGATTGTGAACCAACTAATAGGTAATTAGATGTTTATTCATTTAAGTTGCTTCAAGAGCACCCATTTGTAACTGGCATTGTTCTACACACTGGAATAGATTAAACAGCAACAAGACCAACAAAGGTTCCTACTCCTGCTTCTATGAAGTTTTACAAAAAACGAGGACTGATAATATCGCATAATTTGTTACATGGAGAAGATTGGAAAGAGTGTGTAGATAAAGCTTGCTTGTGGGGAGACAGCTGGTAAAATTTTGGTTGGTCAGAGATGGTCTCACTGAGAAGGTACTTTGTGCTAAGATCTGAAAGGGAATAAATTAAGGGCAGTATTTGAGACCAAAGGGAATAGCAGGGCAAACTCCTAAAGTGAGTTGGTTGTGTTTAGCAAGGAAGCCAATGTGGCTGAAGTCCAGAGAGCAAAGAAGGGAATGGTAGAAGATGAAGTCTGTGTCCTTGGTAAGTTTAAGTGGTCTAGAAGCCATTGAAGTGTTTTAAGGAATAGAGAGTATCATGGGCATTAGCAGTGAAGATGAAGTGGATGCATTGGAGGTAACATTTTGTTGTTAATGAATCAAACATGAATGAAGGAAAGGAAGGAATCGGAGAATTCCAAGGTTTGGGGCATGGTTGTCTAGACCAGAGCTTTACAGTACAAATACAACACAAGCCACATACACATAATTTTAGAGTAGCCACATTAAAAAAGTAAAAAGAAACAGTTGAAATTAGTTTTAGTGACTCTTATTTATTGTAGTTTATCCAAAATAGTATCATTTCATATGTGATCAGTATTAAAAAGTATTGTTTTTAAATGTTTTATATTAGTACTAAGTTTGAAATCTGTTATCTATTTTACCTGACAGCATAGCTTGATTTAATAAGATTTACAGTTAAAAAGTAGATTCACATACCCAAGTCATTCCAAGTATGTTTAAAATTCAATTTTTAAGTAATTCAATTTTAAGTACAGTTGTAAAATAATGATAGGGTTACAATTTCCTAAATTAGCCACATTTCAAGTACTCAATAGTCACATGTGACTAGTTTCTTCTATGTTGGACTGTGGAGTCTAGTGCAATAGAGAGTAGTGGAAAATCCCACTAAAATAGTTGTGTGGAACCTGCCTGGAAGCCTTGGATGCTGTGTTAAAGGACTGGGATTTTACCCTAAAGACAAAGGGAACAGTAGATAGTTTTTTAGCTAGGGAGTGACAGTGTTGTGCTTGAGGCTAGAAAAAGCCACTAAATAGCCAGCTGGTGACTCAGGACTAAGAGCAGCCTTCAGTTGACTCCCCACATTCCAGGCTCTGACCTTAGCCCTTTAGATTCAGAAGTCTGATTTTTGTCAGTGTTCTAGAACAGTGCCACCAAAAGTATGGTCAACAGGTTTATGCCGGTCTGCAAACCCTTTGTTATTGGCCCATGACAATGCATTTACGGAAGTTCAGAGTAAGAAGTTAGAAACTTAAAGCAATTTCACATTCTTTTGTCTATGAATCTAATAAAAGTTTTGGTCTTGCGTTGTATGTATCTTTGTTTTCTAGCAATTTATTGCATTTTATGTCTTTTACCCCAGATGATTTTTTTTATCCTTACCTGAGGACATTTTTTTTTTCATTGCCTTCAGAGAGAGGAAGGAAAAGAAACATCAATTGATTGCATCCCATACATGCCCAGACCAAGAATCTTACGTACCCTTAAAGGGGGACTGAACCCGCAACCTAGACATATGCCTTGACAGGAATCAAACCTACAACCTTTCAGTTATGAGTACATACTCTAGCCAACTGAGCCACACCAGCCAGAGTCACCCCAAATGATTTTTGAAGCACTCAAGATGAAGGCAGTCAGAAGGACCAAGTTCCCAGAAAACTTACCTGATCCAAATGCCATCTTTTACTTTACAATGAAAACTAATGACTAGGGGAGGGGTGGACATCTGCTTAATTTCTCCTTCCATATAGAAATGGAAAGCTACAGGAAATAACCAAATGTAAAATAGGACCATTTATTAAAAGCTTCCTATATGCTAGCCACTTGCAAAGCCTGTCACATACATTGTTTCATTTAATCCTCACAACAACTCTGTGAAATAGGTATTAATATCCCTATTTTTCCAATGAGTAAACTGAGGCTAAAGTAGGTAATTAACTTGCCTAAAGTCACCAAGATGGTAAACATTAGAAAATCTCTACATAGGTCTCACTTCAAAGCTGTTTTATCTATTCACATTTTTGCCATTATATTCCCAATGTCTAGCAAATTTCATAGCATAACACTTCTACATTGGTTTAGAGAGAATACATGAAGTTGATTCCTTCGCTTTATTACACTTCACAGACTGCATGTTTTACAAATTGAAGGCAAGACCCTACACCAGCAAAAAATTACAACTGGCTTTATTGCAATTCTCACTTTATTGCAATGTCTAGACCTGAACCCACAGAATCCCCAAGGTATGCCTATATATTTCTCCCAGAGGATTCACTGGTGAATTTGGGACCAGAGTAAAGGGAGTTAGTGGTATTCTAACAGCACCAGGACAATGGTGTTCATTTCTACAATAGAAATAGATCTGCTTGCTCTGGCTGGTGGCTCAGTGGACAGGCACCAGTCTGTGAACCCAAAGGTCACTTGTTCGTTTCCCAGCCAGGGCACATAACCAGGTTGCAAACCAGGTCTCCCGCCAGGCCCGTGGCTGGATGCAGGTAAAAGGCAACCGTACGTTAATGTTTTTCTCCCTCACTGCCTCCCTCCCTTTCCCTCTCTCTAAAAATAATAAATAAAATCTTTTTAAAAAGAAATCTTTTAAAAGATTTGCTCTTACATAGAATTAGTAGACCCACAAATCAATAAAAGGAAAAAAAATAGAGTGGACAAAAGACTTGAAGAGACCTCATAAAAGAGGGTATCTAAAGGGCCAATAAACATGTAAAGCTGCTCATCTTTTTTAATCATTAGGAAAATTAAATTAAAACCACAATGGCAAATGGCTAAAATGGAAAACGGAAAATGCCAAGTGTTGACAAAGAGTTGGAATAATGGAAACTACATCGCTGGTGGGAATGTATGTTACTGTAATCACTTTGGAACATTCAAAGTTCAAGAAGCAGGCAAAACCAAACTAGATTTAGGAATATACAGATTTGGGTAGTAAAAACTATAAAGAAAAGAAAGGAAATGGTTAGCTTTGGGGTTGGGGAGTGTTACTTGTGAGGTACAAGGAGCTTTGGGGATTTCTGGTTTTTGCCCCAAGCAGGGGTTACATGAGTGTTCACTTTGTGATTCATTAAGCTGTAGGTTTGGGAATAGATGTGCTTTTTAGTATGTATAGTGTATATTCCATAGTTTAAAAACATTTGTGGAGCCTGACTGGCTAGCTGTTGTCCTTCAGGAACAAAGGACTGCAGTTTGGTTCCAGGTCAGGGCACATGCCTTGATTGGGGGATGCAGGCCAGGTCCCTGACTGGAGGCGTGCAAGGGTCAGCCAGTTGATATTTCTCTCACACATCAGTGTTTCTCCCCCTCTTTCTTCCTCTCTTCCCCTCTCTTTAAAAATAAAAATCTTGAAAAAAACTTTTGGAGTTAACGAATTAGAGAAAATTTTCTGGGCAATGCTGGATACATACTACCAACTGTTACCTTGCTGACTGAACCAATATCTCTGTATATTTATTACAAATGTGAAAGATAAAGTAGGCCTGAATTCTTGGGTTGGCAACAGTGAAGGAGAGGAGACACAGATGCAAAATATACTGCAAAACTTGAGGCAGTATGGGAAGGGGGACAAGCATAGCAGTGGGAGTGAGGAGCCTCAAATTCAGGACTTAACTGATCATTTAGGTTCTAACCACTTGAGTCATGTGACCTGGGCATATCTCTTAACCTGCCTTAATTTCATTTTTCTCACCTATGGCAAATAAAACTAACATTGTTTAAATTTAAAACCCTTTATAATAAAAGAACGTAATAAATTTTATTGATGTCTGATTCAATGAGAAGGGAAGGGAGAGAGGGAAGGAGTTAAAAGATGGATGAGATTTGAATCTGAGCAATGGAAATAATAGTGCTGATTGCAGGAACAAAATGGGAAAAACAAGAGAAGGAGAAGCAGATTCAGAGAAACATAACATTCTATTTTATACATGTGTGTGTAAGATCATGCCAGACATCAAAGGGGAATTGTTAAACAGATACAGAACTTCTAGTTTGGTACTCTGAGAAGGTCAGAAACGGAGATAGCTACTTAGAAGTCATTCAAATGAGGGTGAAAATTAAAGCCATGGAGTAAATAAGATTATGGAGAGAAAAATAGATCACAGGACACTGACAAAGAGAAGTAAAGGACAGAGGGGAGGAAGTCAGCATTAATTGAGCACCTATTAAATTGTGTGCCAGCTGCTGCTCCATGTTTGTCATCTCATTTATTCCCCTCAAATTCCAAGGTGGCTAATTTAGCCTCATTTGGTTAGCTAAGTATGTAGACTCACAGCAAGAAAAAGAGCCAGTGCTGAAAATCAGCATGACTCCAGCTTGTACGGTACACTACACCATTCCTGGAGAACCAGATATCTCTTGCAGAAGCTCATAGGGAGAATTTGAGTCAAGGAGAGATAAGTGCTAAGAAGAAACAACCATTGGATTTTTGTGATTTGTGACTAAGGGGTTTCTGGAACATGTGTAGCAGTGCCTGCACTCCTATTTGGTGTACTTCTGTAAGTGTGGATAATCCAGACAAGCATTCGTGTTACAGACCTCTGACAATAAGAAGGTCAAAATGGCAACTGTAAAAATTAGTACAATGAAAACAAAGTTGTTGAAGCCTAGCTAGCTACTCAAAAGCAGACAAATGTTTTGAACCTGAAGGCTTGAAAGAGAAATAACTCACTATGTGAACTGATGTTTGCTGCTTTGTTCATGTACTGCCTAGAACCATCTTGAGCATCACCACGTGGTATGTACAGATTCTTTACATTGGGAAATACTGGAATGTTATACAATAGTGTTACTGTTTACAATGCAGTTTCAGTCACCTGAAGTTCTGAGTGAAGATCCGGATGGCTTTGCCGGCCAAGGTCAGTAAAACTTGGAATGAGGGATAATGTTTACTGGTGATGAAAACATATGTCTTTCAGAAAGCAGCCTAAAAATGTAGACTAATCCACTACAATCAATGAGGAAGATTTTTCTCTACCAGGTTTATTAAAACTGCTTATTTACTAGTAGAACAGCATTTTATCATTAAAGAAAAATAAAATATGGCCCTGGCTGGTGTAGCTCAGTGGATTGGCCCGGGTCTCTGGTTTGATTCCCATTCAGGGCACATAACCATGTGGCCAGCCTGGTCCCTGGCAGAAGGCAGGTGAAAGGCAACCATACATTGATGCTTCTCTCCCTTTCTTCCTCCCTCCCTGCCCTTCTCCCTAAAACTAATGAATAAAAATCTTAAAAAATAAAAATAAAAACAAAAGAAAAAAAATGTTCCACAATAATACAATTACTGGTTTCTTCCTGCATGTTTTTAAATTTACCCATAAATAATGTGTGCATTTTTTGGCAGACATCACTGAAGAATTTTTAATCAATTGCAGGAGCATGATGTCTTCTATCTTCGACTACTCCCTCTTTCTGAGTTCTAAAGAAGACCTCCAGTAAGCAGTTGAAGTTCTTTGGCAAAGTTACTGATTTCAGAACTTCCCAGAGGCACTGAGAACTTTGACTTCCAGGAATTGCTTAGGCACAGCCACTCTACTCAAGCCTATATTTTACACCCCACAGTTATGGCTGCTTTTGTGCCACCTTATTTTCTTGATCTCTTTTAAGGCAGTAAGCATTTAATAGTTATTGGTTGGTTTTATGGCTTCCAGCCAGGGTTTTTTTTTTTTGTTTTTGTTTTTTAAAAAAGATTTTATTTATTATTTTCAGAGAGAGGGGAAGGAAATGAGGCAGAGAGGGTGAGAAACATCAATGTATGGTTGCCTTTCACCTGCCTCCAGCTACAGAGCTGGCTGGAGACCTGGCTTGCAACCTGATTATGTGCCCTGGCTGGGAATCGAACCAGCAACCTTTGGGTTCTCAGGCCGGCACCTTATCCTCTATGCCACCAGCCAGGGCTCCAGCCAGATTTTTAAAAATTACTTGAATAGATAACCCATCCATTGGTGCAAAAATCTTTATTAAAGATTTTACCTCTTTACTTTTGGAGAGTGGGGAAGGGAGAGAGAAAAAGGGGGAAAGAAACATTGACCAGTTGCCTGTTGTACATGCCCTGACTGGGGACTGAACCTGCAACCCAGGCATTTGCCATGACCAGAATCAAACCGGTGACCTTTCACTTTGCAGAACAATACCCAACCAGCTGAGCCACACTGATCAGGACCAAAAAACTTTAAAATATCAACTATCTTCCGTCCATCAATTCCAACCCCCAAGGTAACCTCTACTCTTTGTTTTTAGTGTTTTCTTGCATTTTTTTTTTTCTTGCCTGTACATGTAAGAATAAATACTCTTATTTTCCCCATTTTTAAACAACAGGGAAAATACCATATACACTCTTCTGCACTTTGTACTTAAGACATCTTGGGCTTTTCCAAATTAAATGTATATGATTTAACCAATCATTATCCAATTGGGGGGACACTGAATTTCTAAACTTTTTTATTCTAATTTGTGCTTAGATGACTATCGTACACACATTTCCTTTTAAGTATATCCTATCTCAGTTCTCAGAGTGGATTTGCTCTGCAAAAGGGTGTATATGTATTTGTAATTTTGATAAGTATTGCCATATTGACCTCCACGTACCAAATGTTTCTCTATAGCACTGCTGATAGACTAGAGTGTTAGCAAATTTTTGGACTTTTCCCTTCCTAGCTTTTCCCTACCTAATATTTCAGGACCAATAACAAACCAGTTGTTAAGCAGGGAGACAAGGGATTCTGTTTATAGAATTCGTTCAGGATATAGAAATTCTTTGCTGCAGCTTCTGCAGCTACCTACCCACAACTAGTGGAACCGTGGTTGCTTATGCAGTAGAAGCAACTGGCAAACCTGGAAAGGGACCAAGAATGACTACAAACAGCTCCACCTACATTTTTTTTTTCTTTAATGTAATTTTGCTTTGGTGCCGAGGTAGCAGAAGGAAAGAGGAAGTAGGAATATTAGGTTATGAGTTCCTCCTGCACTCGGGTTATGTTAAGGCATGAAGAAAGATTTCCAGAAATGGTGATCTCAGGTTGTTAAAGCCAAAGTAATTTAGGGAGAGGTAAAGAATTAGTTGTGGCATGCAAGCTTACTGGCTTTTCAAACTTTCTATCATTTTATGAGTTGGTAGATTTGTTACAGAGTGAATGTTCATGTCCCCCCAAACCCCCTAATGTGGTGGTATGTGGAGATAGGGCCTCTGGGAGGTAATTAGAGTTCATTAGGTCATGAGTGTGGAGTGTGGAGGCTCCTACTGGGATTAGAAGAGGCCTCATAAAATGAGGCGGAGAGACAGCTTGACCACAGGAAAAGCCATGTAAGGACACAAGTGAGGAGGCTGTCTGCAGGCCAGGAAGAAAACTCTCATCAGGAACCTAATCAGCCAGCACCTTCTTATCTTGTACTTCCCAGCTTCTAGAACTCTGAGGGATACATTTCTGTTCTTTGAACCACCCACTCTATGGTAGTTTGTTATGGCAACCTGAGTGACTAAGATAATATATCTCACTGTCCACAGATTCATAGAGTTCCATAAAAAAAAAAAAAAAAATTGTTACAACAATTAATAATGCCCTGTATTTTTTTTTCCAGATTAACTGCAAACAATATGTTGTTTTTGTAGTTCCCTGCACAATTTGGAAACATTAAGCATCATGATAGATGACCTTTGGAAAACCCTTGACTTTATTTATTTATTTTGACATTTTAATTGTATTTTATTGATTATGCTGTGACAATTGTCCCAATTTCTTTCCCCTTTGTTCCCCTCCACCCAGGATCCCACTTTTCTCTCCAGCAATCCCATCCTTCTTAGTTCATGTTCATGGGTTGTGCATATATGTGCTCTGATTTCACCCATTCTTCTATCATTCTTAACTTCCCCCTGTCTGTCTTGTACCCACTAATTATGTTTTCTTAATCCCTTCATTGTTCCCCCATATTTTGTCCTTCACCCTCACAGCTGATAACCAACCCAGTGAAACCCATACCTGATCCTATTCTGATCCTATTCTGGTTGTTTCTATTTTTGTTTAATCTTGTTGTTGATAGTTGTGAGTTTGTTGTCATATTAATGTTCATAGTTTTGATCTTCTTTTTCTTCAGTAAGTCCCTTTCACATTTCATATAATAATGGCTTGGTGATGATGAATTCCTTTAGCTTTACCTTGTCTGGTAAGCACTTTATCTGCCCTTCCATTTTAAATGATAGCTTTGCTGGATAGAATAATCTTGGTTGTAGGTGTTTGCTTTTCATCATTTTGAATACTTCTTGCCAGCAAAGTTTCTTTTGAGAAAGTTGTGGGGTTTTTTGTTTGTTTGTTTGTTTGTTTTGTTTGTTTGTTTGTTTTTGCCTTCAGCTGATAGTCTTGTAGGAACCCCTTTGTAGATAACTCTTCTCTTACTGCTTTTAAAACTCTTTCTTTATTGTTACACTTTGGCGTTTTAATTCGGCTGTGTCTGTGTCTTGGTGTGGTCCTCTTTGAGTCTAGCTAGTTTTGGGACTCTCTGTGCTTTCCAAACTTGTATATGTTTCCTTTGCCAAATTAGGGAAGTTTTCTTTCATTATTTTTTCAAATAAATTGTCGATTTCTTGCTCTTCCTCTTCTCCTCGCACCCCTATGATTCGGACGTTGGCATGTTTAAGGTCATCTCAGAGGTTCCTAAGCCTCTCCTCCTTTTTTTCAATTCTTGTTTCCTCCTTCTGTACTGGTTGACTGTTTCTTTCTTGTGTTCCAAATCATTGATTTTAACCCAATTTCCTTCCCTTCACCATTGGTTTTGTGTGGATTTTCCTTTGTTTCCCTTAGCTTAGCCTTCACTTCTTCCCTTCTGCATTTGCCATACTCAAGCATATCTTTCTAGTCTGCGAGCATCTTTTTCACCAATGTTTTGAACTCTGCGTCTATTAGGTTGGCTATCTCTTCGTTGCTTAGTTCTCCCACTAGAACCTTCATCAGATCCCTCTTTAGAACCGTACTTCTCTGTCTCCTCAACTTGACAGGCTCCTGTGTTTGCCTCTATATCTTAGGTAGAGCTGTTGCTCCTGCTACATTGTAAGGGACAGAGCCTTAGATATTTCATTTCACCATGTTGTGGCACAATGTTTGGGAGGAGTCTGAGAGGGGACAGTGCTGCTTGCTCAGCACTCACCCTTTTTCTAGGCACTTGTCCTGCTTCCCATATAAGACTGTCACCTCTCTAACTGCTGCCCTAGCCATGGTTCCCACAGTGGGTGGGCTTGTGGATGTTCTAGGATCATGGCAGCCTTTAAACAAACAGACTCTGCTGAGAGACTGGCAGTTTCTTCCTCCACCCCAACCCCCACTGGTTTTCGCAGTCAGAAGCAATGAGGCTTCATTCCCCCCACTACTTCCCGCCCCCTGCCCCAGCGCTAGAACCCTAAGTCTGGTCTGATGCCAGGAGTGCTCCCCAGGTGTCCCTTCTTTTTTTTAGCATGTGACTGCACTTTCTGCCAGCCGGCCACAGCTGCTGTCCTGTTTAGTATTTTAATTTGCATGTCAGGAGTGACTTGGAATTCTATCTCTTGAGTTGAAATAAGTGTATATAAATGCAAGTGAAAACTCACTTAATGGGCTGTAAGTTAGTCTTACATACTGGTGGTTGATTGGGCATTTAATGATACCAAGAATCTCATTACATTTTTTGCTCTATGATGCTACAATAGTATTATAACTAATTTTTTAAATAAGAATCTTTTAGAGAAACATTAAAATATTTAAAAGGAAATTATATGCTATCTGGAATTCATTTCAAAATAATCTAGAGTCACAAAGGTGTGAATGGCAGTATCAAGAAAACAAGAGTAGTCAGAATGGTAATTGTAGAAGCTGGATGATGGATGTACATGTTCTTTATATTCCCTATTTCTGTATATCTGAAATTTTCTATCCTGAAAAGATTGTTTAATTTATGATTGCATATAACTAATGGCTACAATGTGCTTTCTTTATCTTGCTTTGCATTATTCTGGTCCCTGATCAAATTAACATAATAAAGGACCTTCAACTTAAATGTCTTACAAACCATGAAAATTAAAATGCTGGGCATTAGTGCACATTGGACTTCACTTATCATGCTTTTATTTAGCAGCTACTAAATGCTTCCATATAGATTTTCTCACTTAATCTTTGCCAAGGTAGGTGTTATTTTCATTTTACAAATGAGAAAGTGTAAACTCTAGCTACATAATATACAGGTATAAAATAGCAAAATTAAGATTTTTTTCCATTTGGTTTGCCACCCAAATTTTGTATTTTGTTTCTATTATACCATGCTGCTTCTCAGACATGACTTACTACCCTTTCTTCTATGCTATTTTCCTTTTAGGAAAGAGCCTGGCATATCAGGTGGACAGACTCACACGTGAAAATGTGAAAGATTTCTGGGGTCTTTGTCCTCTCCTGTCCTGTTAAGGCAGCTAGAGTCCCAAGGCAGGAATTAAAAGTATATTGCACCATGGAATGGTGAACTAATAAAATTCTAGTCCTGAATTAATAAAATTCTAGTCCTAACTTACCAAGCTTTTGTTCTTTAAGAATTCATTTGATTGTTACTATATATCTTTGTGTGGGATACTGTTCAAGATACTGAACTGATACTCTCATCTTTCAGAAAACAAATGAAATCTCAGTGTTGAGGACATTATGGTAAGTGAAATATGTCAGATGGAGAAAGAAAATACTGCATGCTCTCACTTATATATGAAATCTTAAAAAACCAAACTCATAGAAACAGTAGATTAGTTGCCAGGGATGTGGTGGTGATAAGAAGAATGGTAAAGGAGACAAAGGGTACAGCCTTCCAGTAATAAGATGAGTAAGTTCTAGTCATCTAAGGTACAGCATGGTGACTAGTAACAATGCTGTATTGTATAGTTGAAACTTGCTAAGAGAGTAGATCTTAAAAGTTCTCACCACACACACATATGCATAAAAGTGCTGGCAGTGACCAGTAACTGTGAAGTAATAGATGTGTTAACCTAATTGTAATCATTTTGTGAAATATATTTATATTAAATCATTATGTTGTACATCTTAAACTTATACAGTATTATATGTCAATAATATCTTAATAAAGTTACAGGAGAAAATGTTCAGTCCAAAACAATTACCTCTGTTCTTTTCCTCCTGCATCCCAAATCTACTCTGTCAATTTGTATCCCTCAATGGAAGCCATGCCTAAGCAACTCAGGAAATGGAGTAAGTGCAAGGTAGAAACATCCCCTAACACTGACCAGCTGTCCCTGCCAGTTATTGCTTCCACCTTTCTCTGCCCAAGGACATATCTAGTTTGAACTTTAAGGGAGCTTAGGACAACTCCCTACTCTGTAACAAGGGAACTTTAAGAATACTTATGTATGGTGTGGCACACCTAGAAGTGTGTGAAGGGAAGAGACCAGGTTTTATAAACACTTATGATTAAAGCAAGACTTGAATCCAAGAAAGGGGCCTTGAGTATGCCTTGAGTAGGCCTTGAGGAGGATCTAGATATTTACACTCCTCTATTCCTCTCTCCCACACATTCCCCCACAAATACAAATCACCATACTCAGGCAAAACTACACTCAGCTATGCTTAAATTAATCCATTGCGGATTACCTTCACTGAGTCTGAGTGGGTCGGATGAAATAGACTTGCATCTCCATGGGGCACTTTCTCTGCCCCTGGATTTCTGCATATCCAGCCCAGAGAAAGTTAACATGACAGAGTGAATAGAGCACAAACTCTACTTTTATCCAGAGATGTCCTTTGACCAGGCAAAGACACTGAATCATTGGAGAAGCTATGCTATGTTTGATTCTAAAAAAGATTTGACATGAGTCCAAAGAGAATGGAAAACTAGGAAATTAGAAATTGAGAGTTTCCAAGTTAGAGTAAGAGAATACCTGCAGATTATTTAAGAGCATAAATTGAAAATACCCTTGACCAACCTCTGGAGAAGGCTTTGAGTAGGATGGAAAGCTAAGAGCTGACATTTCCCCCTGACTAACTCACCTGTACCTGGCAGCAGGCAAACAATCGGGGTGGGGGTGGGGGGGTGGGCACTATATTATTTAGTAAAACATCAAGCCCAAAGTCTTGGTTTAAATTTAGATTTTTAGCCCTGGCTGGTGTGGCTCAGTGGATTAAGCACCAACCTGTGAACCCAAGTGTCTCTGGTTCCCAGCCAGGGCACATACCCAGGTTGCAAGCCAGGTCTCCAGCCAGAACCCCAGCTGGAGGCCCGTGAAAAGCAACCATACATGGATGTCTCTCTCCCCCTCCCTCTCTTCCCCTCTCTCTAAAAATAATGAATAAATGTTTTTTTAAATAAATTTTTAGATTTTTAGTTTCTCACATGTAATAATTGATTTTTCTGCCATCTGCACACACATGTGTACAGTTCTCTCTTTCCCTCCTAAATTCTTCAAGTAAAACTACTTTTGCTTTTCCTCTTCAAGTTAACACCCTTCTCCAATAGTCCAGGCTCAAAACTTTCTTGGTTTTATTTGTTTGATTTCTGTTTCATAATCACAAACTACAGTCCAGCTAGACTTAGAGGACTGCAGTGAGAGCGCAAAGATTAAAGAATGTAAAGCCCTAGCTGGTAGCTCAGTGGATTGGCGCTGGCCTGCGAACCCAAAGATTACAGAATGAAGTGAGCAAATGAGGGTGGTGGGGTGCATGCCTGAGCAGCAGAAGGAATGGTCTGGAGGTTAGGATAAAACACAAGTCAAATGTACAGGCATTATCCACAGACAGCAACAGTGATCTTGGTGGCCCTGCCATTGCTGAACCTATGTGCTCCATGCTTGCACAATCTTTATGTGCTCTTTCTTCTGCCTTGCCAAAGGCGACGTCTTTGCCTTCCACCCACTCAGTATTTGCATTCTGGTACGTGCACTATGTGAGGAAATGGCACAATTTGTGTCAGGTACAGCACTTGCCATGATCAAGATGTCTGGACCCACCAGTACATGTCAGGATAAAATATCATCAAATTTCTCCTCACAGATGGACTTGCTGCCTGTGAAGTCACCCTGGCACATAAACCCCAAAGTAACTGAAAGTAGGAACATTTAAAACAAAATCTTTTTTTCCCATGTTTAGAGCATGAAAAGTTTTCTGGCTGTCTTCGAAACTTTGTCTGCTCAGAGCTAGAAGCGGATGAGGCCCAAGGGCTTGCAGTAGAGGACAACGTGTCCAGGAATAGGGTGGGGTTGACCGTAGCTGAGTAATGCCAAGCACAGAATTTACAAAACCAAATTTTCTTCATTATTTAGTCCAAACTGCTTGTCCTCCCTGGAAAGAAATTGTGTTTATACCTTTATCGCCACAAATGAGGACTCCACCCTAAATAAGCCTTTATCACTTTCAGATTACTGAGTCTTGTTTCCCTCTTTTATCTTTCCTTCCTGCCTGCCCCTACTCTCCTGCTTGATTTCCAGCATGATCTTCCTCAAGTATTGCTTTCATCTTTTAAAAAAAATTTTTTCCTTAGAAATATGTTGTTTTTCTTTTTAATTTTAATGTATTTTAGAGAGAGGGGAAGGGAGAGAGAAAGAGGGAGAGAATTGGTTGCCTCTTGCATGCCCCTAGCTGGAGACCTGGCCCACAACCTAGACATGTGCCCTGACTGGGAATTGAACTGGGAACCTTTCATTCAGTTCACAGGCAGGCACTCAGTCCACTGAGCCACACTAGCCAGGGCTGCTTTCATCTTGAGACTCTTATGAATATCCTCTACAGGGTATCTAGGTGGACATCTAGGCTCATCCTTTTTATTTATTTTTTAATAGATATTATTTTTTACTTTATTTTTATTGTTGACATCATTACAGATGTCCGAATTTCCTCTCCTCTACCTGCTTCCACCCAGCCCCCACCTCCCCTTCCTTTGGCCTTTGCCACATTGTTGTCTGTGTCTAAGTGTCATGCATACATGTTCTTTGGCTAATCCCTTCACCTTCTTTCATTCAATTCCCCTTCCTTCTCCTCTCAGCTGTCAACCTGTTCCATGTGTCCATGCCTCCGTTTCTATTTTGTTCGTCAGTTTTTTCGTTATTGATTCTACATAATAAGTGAGATCATATGGTATTTATCTTTTGAAAACTGTCTTATTTCACTTAGCATAACAATTTCTAGGTCCATCCATGCTGTCGCAAAAGGTAAGATTGCTTTCTTTTTCATGGTCCTGGCTCATTCTTGATCTGACCCTATGAAGCCTTGGGTTTGGGCAGACCTGCAGTCAAGGATGAGAGTACAATATTTGAAAACATCAAGCATAGTTCCTGACAAAAAAGGTACTGTAGCTTCTTTTTCTTTTCTTATCAAATGAATTTCTTTACTGCCAGGATCAATGGTTATATCTGCATCATAGGTTATTCTGCTTCCAAAAATATATATATTCACTTTAATATTCTGTCTCTCTAAATCTATCAAACACAAATTCAAAATCTACCTTTAAATTTTATTTTATTTTTGACAGTGTTTTTATTGAATATTTTTTCTCATTATTATTTAGTCCCCTTATCCCCCCTCCCCCACCTTCAAATTTTCAAACAATCATGCCCTGGCTGGGTGGCTCAATTGGTTGGAGCATCGTCCTGTATAATAAAAGGTTGCAGGTTTGATTCCTGGGCAGGGCACGTACCTAGGTTGCCTGTTCGATCCTCGATTGTGGCATGTAAGAGAGGCAACCAATCAATATTTTCTCTTTCCCTCTACCTGTCCCTCTCCCCACCCCCTCCCTCTTTCTCTAGAATCAATAAACATATCCTCAAGTGAGAATATTTTAAAATGTTTAAGCCCTGGCAGGTGACTCAGTGGATAGGCACCGGCCTGCAAACCCAAAGGTTTCTGGTTTGATTCCCAGCCAGGGCACATAACCAGGTTGCAAGCCAGGTCTCCAGTCAGGTCCGTAGCTGGAGGCAGGTGGAAGGCAACCATACATTGATGTCTCTCTCCCTCTCTGCCTCCCTCCCTTCCCCTTTCTCTAAAAATAATAAATAAAATCTTTTAAAAAATTTAAAAAAATACTAACAAGGCTTTTTGAAGAGCAAAGGAAATGAGTGATGGGAACTGGTCAAGCTGATTCTAATAGTCTAGGGAAAAAAATAAGCAAAAATTGCCCAAGAACCCTGGCAAAGAAGAGCAGTAGGGGAGAGTAGCATCTGCTAGCTAGTAGTCAGATTGTAAAGTCTCAGTAAGGACACTAATCTACTTTCATGACCTAAACACCTTCAAAGACCAGCACATTGGGGATCAGGTTTCAACTTATGAATTTGGGGAAGACAAGAACATTGTCTATTACATCAAACGCCCACCTATGTAGCAAGCACACCACAGGGGATAACAAAGTGTGCTATGTTTAACAAGGGAAGAAGAGATATATAGGGTGCACACGATAAATTGGTAAAATTTTAGTAAAAGAAACAACATACCAAAAAAGTGTTGTATTTTGAAATAAATTTATTGTTATGTGTAAATACATAAATAATGACAATAGTCATTATTTTTTAAACTGTTCAAAAAAGTCTCCATTTGCTGCAATAATAGACTTGATTTGACTTTGGAGTCTTGAGCATGCTTTAATTAACATTTCTTTATCCATGGACAACATAATGTTTTCAATTTAGCTTTAACAGCCTCTCTATTGGTATGAGGTTGTTTATTAACTTCTCTCTCACAAATGCTGCATATATAATAGTCTAAAGGGTTTGCATCTGGTGAGCTGAGCAGCCAGATTTCGTTGGACCAGAATTCAGAAACATTGACACTGAGGCATTCTTTCACCTTTTTGGTGTTATGTGCTGGTGCACCATCTTGTTGGAAGATAAAATGATGTCCATTTGTGACTTGCTTCATCCATGGTACAATTATGTCTCTCAGAACATCAAGGTAAACATTAGCAGTCACTTTCAAGCCTTGTGGAGAAAAATGCAGGGTCATGATATCTCCTTCATTGCTGACAACACCTAATACCATCACTGTAGCAGGAAATTTTGTTTTCATGACAATTGGGACTTTATTAAGATTGTCACAGAGCCACCTGTTGTTTCTTCTGTTGACTATTTGGTCCTGCTGAAACTTCTTTTCATTGGAGAAGAAAAACAGAGGGTTTTTTTCCTTTGGGATTTTTCAATGTTGTTAGCAGTGCCCTTGCTTTTACAAAGCTCCTTTCCTTTGTCTGCTGTGTCATAAACTGGCCTCTTCTAAGAACATAGGATCTGATCTGATATCTTCAGCAATAATCTTGCAAACTGTTGCATCTGACATCTGCAGTTTTCTTGCTATGGAGCCCATTGACTTTCCTGAATCTTCACTGATGATCTGGATTCTGTGTACATCTGGACTTGTGCAATCCTTATGCATACATTATGCATTTTCCTCGTTGGTGTGGCAACATCAGGATCAGCATCATACACCTTCTTCACGTTGTGAAGTGCATGTAAAGGGATGTCATTGAAGCCTGCAATTTCCTTAGTAGTTTGCCCTGCACACATTCCAGAAATTATGGTTGCTCTAATATCATATTCCTTCAACATAATGGTTGCCCTCAGAATTTAATACCTTTCTATCTGAAACAATGATGTTAAATCATAAACTTAGAAACATAGTTTTTCAAAATTAATAAGAAGCATGTGAAATAAGGAGATGCAAAGTTATTGCCACTTCATTGGGTGCACCCTGTATGTATTCGCTTATATTTGTATAAAGAAACCCTTGAAAGATTCTAATAAAAGTGGTGACCCTTGGGGACAATGATGGAAGCAGGACTCTCAGTGTAAACCTTTTGATATTGCTTTGTTATTTAGACTATAGTAATTAAATATATGTCATATATATTATATAATGTAAATAAAATTTAAAAATACAGTATATATATATTTAACGTATATAAAGTCTTTCCCCACTTATAAATAGAAATATAAAAACTCAGAGTTGGAATAGCCTTCAGAGGTAACCTGAAACAGTTGCCTCATTCTAAAAGAGAGAAAAGACAGGAATATAAGGGAGAAATGTCCACAGGAGCTTGTTTGCTACAGAATTAGAATACAGCCCTGGCTGGTGTGGCTCAGTGGATTGAGCGCTGACTTGTGAACCAAAGGATTGGCAGTTTGATTCCCAGTTAGGGCACATGCCTGGGTTGCGGGCCAGGTCCCCAGTTGGGGGTGCCAGAGAAGCAATCACACATTGATGTTTCTCTTCCTCTCTTTCTCCCTCCCTTCCCCTCTCTCTAAAAATAAATAAATAAAATCTTTAAACAAGAAAAAAAAAAAAAAAGAACTAGAATACAGGTCTCTTCATAGGTGGTATCTCTAGTCCATGCTGATCTCGCTTTTGATAATTCTCTGATGTCTCACTATGTTTGCTGATTAGTTTGTGTCTTAATTCTCATAAATGCTTACAGCTTTAAAAGTATTCTTCTGTATATTCTATAGCACTTCACACAGTGTTTGGCCCATAACTGTTTTGTTCATTTATTCAGCGGTTCATTGAGTGTTCATTAAATGCCAGGCACATTGCTAGCTGTTAATGGAAATACTGGAAGTGAAGGTAGACTTTTTTTTTTCTTTCAGATTTTATTTCATTATTTTTTATAAAGAGAGGAAAGGAGAGAGGCAGAGAGGGAGAGAAACATCAATGTATGGTTGCCTTTCACCTGCCTCCAGCCACAGACCTGACTGGAGACCTGGTTTGCAACCTGGTTATGTGCCCTGCTGGGGAATCGAACCTGCGACCTTTGGGTTTGCAGGCTGGCGCCTTATCCACTGTGCTACCAGCCAGGGCTTGAAGGTAGACATTTTAATCCTTGTTGTAAGCATTGAAATAAAGACAGCAAAGCCTCTAATTCATTTACCTACCTATGCAAAGCTGTATTTGTTTTGTTGTTGTTAAGATTTTACTCATTATCTCTAGAAAGAAGGTCAGGGAGAGAGGAAGAAAGGGAGAAAAACATCAACGTATGGTTGCCTTTCACCTGCCTCCAGTTACAGACCTGGTTGGAGACCTGTCTTGCAACCTGGTTACGTGCCCTGACAGGGAATCGAACCAGCAATCTTTGGGTTTGCAGGCCAGCACCAATCCACTGAGCCACACCAGCCAGGGCTAAATTTGCTTTTTTAACTGTATTAGGGTAGGGCCTCAGCAATGAGTAACATGCATCCTGCTGCTCATATATAGGTTGTAAGTGGGCAAGATCACTTGATTATCAAGCTCAGTGTTAGGTACAGAACCTTTGGCCTGTCTGCTATTGATAACCCATAGGTTTCCTTCTATCCTACTTCTGGGAGTGGGATCACTCTTGGTTTTTGGTAACCTTTTAGAAAAGACTTTTCCCTGGCTCCCTTTCTCCTAGCTCAATCAACAGTCTGCCCCATGCCAGACTGTCTGTGTCTCAAAGGCAGGAAGCATTTGTTTCTTTACATTAGTACCTGTTATAGTGCCCAGCACACTTTAAATGTTTGTTGAACTAAACCAAATATGTCTAGGGCCATGCAGACACTATACTTAAGATCCAAATATGTTCCAATGTGTTTTCCACTAAAGTTTCACTTGATTTCCAATCTGTTTTAATGTTTCTGATTCCCAGCTATAAATCCGGTAGCCTCCACTCCGTTTCCCTGCAACCATGATTCATCTTTTTCTATCCGTCTGGAAACATTCCCCAACCCCTAGGCCTACTAGGAAGCAAGTGTTTCCTTGGTATGCAAGTTAAACTTAACAAGTTTATTTGTGTTCCTCAAGGATCTTCTCAATACGAAGTTTGATACAAGCCTGACCCCTGATCTTGGCAGGTTATGCTTCCCCTAGGCTTATGGGTTTACCTGGTCATTTCTCAAGAAACCTTCTGAATGTCCTTATATCGCATGATGAGGTGGAAAGGAGCTTGTGCTTAGGAGTCTTGCATGCCTGCTTTCATGTCCTGGTCTGTCACTCACCAGCTCCATGATTTTGAGTAAGTCACTAAAGCATGCTGAGCCTTGTGTTCCCTATTTGTAAATTTAGAATCATAATGCTCATCTCATAACATTGTGGTGATTTAGAAATAAGGCATGTGAAAATCCCTGGCATGTAGTTACTGCTCTAAACACAACGTGGTTTACAAATTAATGAATCAACAAATAAACAGCTTTCCCAAGCAGCAAAACTTATTTATGGAAACCTGAACTACCACTTTCTGAAGACAGGGACAAACCAGGTCACTTGGTAGCTTGTTGTGGCCTGTCTCTAGCGTTTTAGCTTTGGAACGTTGTGCTCTTGAGGTGTGTCAAAGTATGTCCTGATCAAAGGCCAAGTCAGGTTTTGCCAATGATGTTGGTATGTAAAGATCCCTCTTACTAGGCTATGTGAGGTCCTCAGGTAGGACAAGGCAGAGTCTCTGGTCTTTAGATAATAACTGTCTATCAGAGAATATACATTTACATAAATAACAATTACACATGGTAGAAAGTGATGTGACATAGGAGGTATATAGAGAAAATGCTATAGCAATTTAATAAGGAAAAAAAACTTCCAGTTAGAGAAGATCAAAAATAGGCTTACTCATTCAGGTGACAGAAATTTATCATGGATGTGCCTGTCTGGGGTATTAGGACGGACAATGGGTACAAAGATTAAAATTGTATTATACTTACTCTTGAGGAGCTTAGTATTAGTAACCAAGGAAAAGATCAGAAAAAATAATTGCAGTACTATGTGGTAGGGACTGTTTCATAGTGGTTATTTTCAATGTGCTTTGGCAGTAGAGATCAAGAATAATTAATTCAGTTTACAGACAGTGTAAAGAAGAAATGATGTTTGAGCTAGTTCTTGAACAATGAAGAGGAGTATACCTGGGAGAAAATATTATAAAGGGTATTCATTAAGGAGTTGACCTTTCATTTCGAAAAATGGGAAGAATTGAGACATTCAGAGGTGGGGGGAATAGGGAGAATGTGGAATTGCATCAAGAAAGGTAGAGAAACCAAATAAGCATGAAGTGAAATAGTTCTCTTACATAATATGGGCAAGTAAAAGTAATAAATGAATTTGATCCTGTTTGTGGTGGGATTCAAGACAATGGGAAAAATTATTAAAGGTGTTCAAACTAGGACATGATAAGGTTAGAACTTTGAATTAGAAGGATTAATCTAGTTTTGTATTGGATAGGTTGGGCAAGGGCACCCTAGGAGCAAGGAGGGCAGTTAAGAGACCACTGAAATAGCTAACTAAGAGGCAAAGAGATCAGGTAGAAAATGGCAGGAGGAGTAGAACGGAGAGGCCAAGTGGAAGAAGTTTTATAGACATGGGTTTATAGTTATTGGCTACCAGAGTCTCTGAGAGAATGGTGTACTCTTAACAGAAATAACATAGAGGATAAAGCTTTGGGGAAGTGAAAATATTCAATTTGGGTACACTCACTTCGAGATTCTCCAAGTGAGTCATTTTCATAGACTGGTAGAAACAATAGGTAAGATGGGACAAGTAGTTAAGGAGAAATGGAAGGTGTGAAAATAAAGGCAGCAAATGTGACTACTTTTCTGAGTTAACTTCAGCAATGAAGGAAAAGAGTGTATAAGGAAAGAGGTTGAGGACTTTTATTGTATGACAAACTAGGGACACTGAGCTGGTCTGTGAGTTAAAAGGGAAAATGAAGAGTAGACCAAAACTGCAGGTGAAAGAAGAGGGAATAAATGATTGAGCAAGGTCGTAGTATCAGAGACTTAGTGAAGGAAAAGATATAAAATACTCCCAGATACAATACAGAACTTCCAGACATCAGAGATAATGAATCTCAGATTCTACTTCAGATTATCTCAAAAAAATTTTTTGGTCCCTTTACAATTACATAAACCATATTCCGACTGGCTTGCAACATGGCCTACTTAGTAAGAGAGACACTTTGCTGAAGTTAAGTGGGAGTTGTGTAATTGCTTTCCCTACCTACGGTTCTGCTGCAGAACTGCTTGTTCAAGCACTTCAGATTTGATATCACAGTACTCTGTGACTGGCTCTCTAAAATAGCTTGCAATTTGGATACTTGTTGATTTGCAAAACCTTCCCATCTCAGACATTTTATTTATTTTTTTCAAAGATTTTATTTCATTATTTTTAGAGAGGGGAAGGGAGAGAGGCAGAGAGGGAGAGAGACATCAATGTATGTTGCGTTTCACCTGCCTCTAGCCACAGACCTGACTGGAGACCTGGTTTGCAACCTGGTTATGTGCCCTGGCTGGGGAATCAGACCCTCAACCTTTGGGTTCACAGGCTGGCGCCTTACCCACTGTGCTACCAGCCAGGGCCCATCTCAGACATTTTAAAAGTCAGGAATAAAATAATAAAGCCTCTAGAAGAAAGGCCAGGCCTCTGAACACGTGGCCTCACGTGTTCCTGTGACTTCGTGTTTGATTGGGTTTTTTTTTTTTTTTTAATTTTATTGTTGTTGTATTACATCCATCCCCTTTTTGCTCTCCTCTGTCTGTTCGGGCTTTGACGGGTGCAGGCAACCAAGCTCCTTTAGTTCAGCAACATAAGCAGGGGGGACGGGGCATTTTTTAAAATAAATAAAGCCTTTAGAAGAAAACAGAGAATACCTTTATGACCTTGGAATAGGCAAAAATTTCTTAAATGGGACACACATGCACAAAATGCACTAACCATGAATAGGGGGAAATGTGGTATATTGGGGGCTATTAAACAATTATACATTTTTGTTCACTAAAAGACAATAAAAAGACACAATGAAAGATATTCTCAAGATGTCAATAAAAAAGATGCATACCCAGAATATATAATTTCTACAAATCAGTAAAAAAGAAAAAAAGGAAAAGCCCAATCATAACATGGCAAATAATTTTTTAAAAGAACTTAATTTATTATTTTTAGAGAGAGGGGAAGGGAGAAAAGCAGAGAGGGAGAGAGACATCAATGGTATGGTTGCCTTTCATCCGCCTCTAGCTATGGACCTGGCTGGAGACCTGGCTTGCAACCTGGTTATGTGCCCTGGCTGGGGAATCGAACCAGCAACCTTTGGGTTCATAGGCCAGTGCCTTATCCACTATGCCACCAGCCAGGGCAGGCAAATAATTTTAATAGAAATTTCACAAAAGAGAGTATCCAAAGATCATTATCCAATAAACATTTTAAAGGGTATTCAGCTTCTTTAGTCATCAAAGAAATGTACATTAAAACCACAACAAAGCATCATTTTAGCTATCAAAATGGCTAAAACAAACAGAAAATGTGTTGGCAAGGATTTGGAGCAACTAAACTCACATAGATGTTGGGAGTATTACGCTAGTTCAGCCTCACTAAAAAGCAATTCAGTAACAGGTATAGAAAAGCTTGGGATTTACCATGTCATTTGTTTGAAAATTTTAGTTCTGAAAATTTAGTCTAAGGTGTTTATCATGGATGTGTAGTAATAATTATGTTACAAATGTATTGTGTAACATATATAAAGCTTTTTAATATTGCTTATTTTTATTAAAGATTTTATTTATTTTTAGAGAGAGGGGAAGGGAGGGAGAATGAGAGGGAGAGAAACATCAATGTCGATGTGTGGTCCTGTTTTATTTTTCCTTTTAGCAGTTAACACCACCAGACATCATATATATTTTTATATGTCTGGAAAAGAATATATAATATAATATAATATAATTATAATATAATTGATATTATATTAATATAATATTATATTAATATTATATATTATATAGTTGATGTCTCCACAACTATACAGCAAGTCAGCTCCGTGTTAAGGAGGGACGTTATATTCTAAGTCTAAAACATTGCCTGGCATAGAACACACATTCAGTAAATACTTGTTAAATGGATGGAGGATTAGCTGGTTCAGTAAGTATTGGACTACTACTTATGCTGGATGGCATGGGAATTAAAGCTATGATTAAATACAGGCCATGCCTTCTACTGAGCTAGTGACCATTAGATTGTAGGCACTATAAATACATACTGTTGCCTGGTTTGTTACAACACACATTTGAAAAAGTGCTAGGGTTCATGGTGCAATTCAGTAAGTTAAACCTGCTCCTTAAAAACTCTTATGCCACTAATTTTGAAAAACCCAAAACAGGTCCCCAGATTTCGTTAAACTTCCTAGAAACAGTTTTGTTTTTTTCTCTTTTCACCACCTTATTTCCCTTTGGGAATCATCCTGTCATCTTCGGCCTGGTTTCTCTTCTGCACCTGTTGGCCCACATGTGGAACTTCTTCCAAAAACAAAAACAAAAACAAAAATTCTCAAGCAAATGATTTGGTATTTAGCAACCCTGATTGATACTTTAGGGAAATGGAGGAATTTCACTTACTGGGTAGGAGAGATTGTGGCGATTACATCACACCAACAAAAGTAAATTTAGGTAAATGTTAAAGAGTACAAGTTACTGAAACCATTCTTACAACCCACCTTAGATCCTTTTCATTGGTTAATTCATTGTTATGGCTTCTTCTCTTTATCACCTCACATTCCTTGCATCCTGTGACTGAGCTTGTCTTTAAAGAACTCCAAATTCTCCGTTTTCGTTTGGTTCCCATTCCAAACTCAGCTCTGGGGTTTTCTTTGCATATCCAAACTCATGAAGGTGCTCAGCCAAAAAAAAAAAAAAAAAAAGAAGCATCCCTCACCAACTTCTTCCTCTAAGAGGTACCCTCAAAAGATAGATGGGTGTATTATTCCCCTTAGTTATGAAAAATTAGCATAGGTCTCCTAGTTGGTCCTTCCAGGCAGTACAATATACATGTATTTCGTATATCAGTCTTAAATATTTTGGGAAAGTGTATTGCTTTCGTATATACCATGCTCTTACCATATTTTTCCAAGTATTTCATTGTGGTGGAAAGGAAACTAGCATCTATTGAAAGATCACTATACACGGAGCACTGTTGGACTAGGTGTTTTCATTTTACAGCTTTATTGAACACCTGTCTGACACACACTTTCACTTAAGGCATTTACTAGACCTCACCTCCCAGCTTTCCCACCCAAGGGACACCGCCACCGTCCCTGATGACTGAGTGACCGTGGACAGCAACCCCATTCAAGCAACTTGCTGCTTAAAGGTAATTGGAGCACCCAGTCCTTTCTTTACGAGAGTGCAAAGATCACCCCGTGAGAAAAGTTCAGCCCTCTCGTTTAGTTTTTCTAAGTTTGGGCCTTTAAACTGGCATTAAGTGTGTATACAGAATGTGCTTTAGGGCCGCGTCCGTTCTTTTGACCAGACGCTTGGCTTCGGAGAACAACGAACGTTTCTGCAAACTTGGAGAGGATTTCAATTCTTTTCCTAGTCAGCCCCAATTCTCCGAGCTGCGGACCAAGAAGCGTAGTTATGAGACGCAAAAGCAGCCCGCCTTCCTCCGCGCCGAGGCCAAAGATGCTGGGACAACCAGCGCGCCCGAGCCAAGCCGGCGTGAAGTCGAGTCCAGCGGGTAAGGGTAAGAACCTGGGGAGAAGTCGCCCTTACTTAGCGTACCCTGGCCATTGCCCACCCTACGCAGCCTCCCCAACCCGCACGGCCGCAGCAGGGTGAAAGCGCCTTGAGCCACCTAGGGCGCGTGCGCGGCCCCGCCCCGTGACGTCAGAGGAGCGACGCGACGCAACGCGGTGCAAACTGGGAAAGGGGGATGGACTGCGCTGGCTTCCGTCGGG
Source organism: Noctilio leporinus (assembly GCA_004026585.1). Classification (NCBI taxonomy): domain Eukaryota; kingdom Metazoa; phylum Chordata; class Mammalia; order Chiroptera; family Noctilionidae; genus Noctilio; species Noctilio leporinus. The sequence goes on along the minus strand of PVIW01002957.1, from coordinate 135,382 downwards.
GGAGCGGAGGCTGCTTCTTCCCGAGGTTGGTGGAAGATGGGCCTTGGGCGAGGAGGCCGGCGTTAGTGAAGCGCTCCGGACGCCGAGGTGAGTGCGGGTCTGGGCCTTGGCTTTCGTTTCCCGGGAAGATGTCGCAGGGAACCCCCGTTTCTCCCACCAGGTGCTGGTCACCGGGGAGACTCGCCCTGACCACGGAGAGGGGCAAGCCTCCGGGTGAGACCACCCAGAACACAAAACCTGCCATTGGAGGACAAGCCCAACCTTCAGTGTTTTCCGCTGCCCACCTAAGGCTCCCCGGCGGGTTTCGTGTGGATTCAGGTGTTTCGGTCTCAGAAGGTGGCCTTGACCATTCCTTCTCTTCCTAGTACACGCAGACCCGCATGTGACCTCCTGCCGCTTGCTTCCCTTTTCTTATTTTTTGCTAACGAGCTATAATCCCAGGCCTTACTGCAACCCCTCAGAGTGTTTCCCAGCCCCTCCCCGTCCCAAACTGGCTTTTAGTGAAGTCCGGGTATGAGTTTACAGGACCTATATGCTTGTCAGAGTTAAAGCTCTCCGACTTCCCCCAAATAGAAGCCTTTCTTTCTTAAAATTTGGCCTCTGTTATCGAGTTGTGTTGTGAGACAAGTGAATTTCACCTCCATTCCACCTTGGAAATTATCAGAACTTTGAATCGCAGTAATGTTCATTTATGCATAAAACTGCAGACCACACTTCTGAGTGTTTATTCTGTTCATTCTGTGACCTTGAAGCAAGTCAGTTAATCACTAACAGAAGATTTACCTGAGGGTAGAGGTGTTGCAGAGCCAAAGGAATTTAATATTTGTTAAAGAGTTCTGAGAGTTTCAGGTGAAAGTCACGTTGCACTAAAGGATGCTGCTCTTTCTGAATCTGCAAGCATCCTTAGTTTATATGTTTTCTGCTGCAGCAGTTGAAAATGTCAGGTGGTGTTCTTAAAGATGTGTTCCTGTTCTAGGCTTGCTCTGTGGCTTTGCTATGTAAGCAGATTTTGCATTTCAACAGATTCTGTTTCAGGAGTCATTGTTGAAATGCTTTGGTGATGGATTTAGATAGTTTTCTTATGACTCCACGTACTGGATCAGTTTATGTAATGTAGGTTCTGCTGTGTCCTTATATTGATATTACTGCTTTGAAATGTGCATTCCTTTCCTATTCTTCTCTTTTCTTTTTAAAAGATTTTATTTATTATTTCCAGAGAGAGGGGAAGGGGGCGAGGCAGAGAGGGAGAGAAACATCAATGTAAGGTTGCCTTTCACCTGGCTCCAGCTACGGACCTGGCCGGAGACCTGGCTTGCAACCCGGTTATGTGCCCTGGCTGGGAATCGAACCAGCAACCTTTGGTTCACAGGCCGGCACCTTATCCACTGAGCCACCGGCCAGGGCATGTATTCCTTTTCTTATGACATATTAGGTGCATGTTTAAAATTATATAACCTTATAATTGTAAACAACTACCACCTGTCATTAATGACATAAATATGCATTGATTGCAGTTGGGTGTGTATTCTATGCTTTCAGAAAATAATACCTGAGAAAAAACTGACAAAAATATTTTAAAGCTATCTTTCTAGCCTTAATATTTTATAATTTACTTGAACTTTATTAATGATTATGGTCATTTGTTTATTAATGTGAACATAATGGGAAAGAACCAAAAAGGCTTTTGTAAAGTAACACAATTGCAAAATCCAGTACATCAAATTTTTCCATCAAATTTCTATCATAATTTATTTTGCACTTGATACATGAAAATTGCTTATTTTTTGTGGAGATGAATGGGGGAAAAGTGTCCGTTAAATTGAGTTACTAATATTAGAAATAAGAATTTTTTAAATCTTGGTATTCTTCTAGTTACCTATTGTTGTATAATAAATCATTTCAACACAAATGGCTTAACACTACCATTTATTTTCTCTTGTTTCCCTGGGCTGACTGGACTCAGCTGGTTGGTTCTCACTTGGGGTTTCATGCGCTTGTAGTCAGATAAGCAGCTAGGATAAAAGTCATCTGAAAGCTCAGTTAGGCTGGACATCCATAATCACTCGTTTGCTTGGATGGCAGTTGATGTTGGCTGAGAGTTCAGCTAGAGATGTCAGCTGGAGTGCCTCCGTGTTTTCTTGTGTGCCTTGGACTTCTCAGAGTATGGAGGCTGAGTTCCAAGAGCAAGCTTTTGAGAAGATAGGAAGTGAAAGTTCCCTCTCAAGTCTGGATCTGGAAATTGGTACAGCATTACTTCCAACATTCTCTATTGGCTGTCTTCATGTTATTTCATAGCTTCTAGTAACATGCTTATATATATATATCTATTCTTTATATCTGTGGTAATCTGTCATGACTACACAATAGAATTCACCTGAGGAGCTTTATAAAAATATACCTGTGTAAGTCCCATGCTCAGAAATTTTGATTTAAGCCCTGTTCATCTACTTTACATCTGTTTAAAAAAAAAAAAATTAAGGATATTAAAGAGGGAGAGGATATAGGAAATGGGTTAAGGTTATAAATGTAGATAGACACCTAGTCTAGAAAACAGTTAACCTTCTGTTTTTTCTAGGAATGGTCCTTAATAAAACCAACAGATTCTAGCATAGTTTGTTAGTGGCCTATATTATGGTATTTAGCATTGTATTACCATTGTAAGAAGAGGTAGAAACTTTGTTAGGAGGTATAATCTTTGTATCCCCTGTAGCTCCTCCCATCACTACCTTGAATAGGTGTAGGTATTCTAAATGTTAACCACATTAAAGCCAGTTTTTATATAGTCACTCTTCAGAAAACGAATGCTAGTTCTTTTATTCTTTTTTTTTTAAGCATTGTTAAGTACTTTGTAAAAATTCTTTGGAATTCTTGTTTTCTTTGGTTTCAGTAATACTGCACTTGCCTGGTTTTCCTCCCATTTTCTTTCCTCCTTTAGGAATCCTCTTCTCCTCCTCCCAAGTTCTGAGCCCTTTAAGTCTCTTGTGCTGCATAGAAACAAAATCTCATTTCCTTGGTGATTCTAGTTCCAGATTTTAGTTACTAGTACAAGTGATGTCTATGTTTTAAAAACTGCCCTGGCTGTTGTGGCTCAGTGGGTTGAGCGCCAGCCTGCAAACCAAAACGTCAGTGGCTCAATTCCTAGTCAGGGCACATGCTTGGGTTGCAGGCCAGGTCCCCAGTTCATACACTGGTGTTTCTCTTCCTTTCTCTCTCCCTCTTTAAAAGCAAATAAATAAAATTTTAAAAATTTTAACATAAAAACTAATAAAAGTTTTAAAATATACATGAAAGTGAAGAAAAAGGATTATTATAAATCATATCCTAGATAACATATCACTTTATCTCCCAAAACAACAGTGATTATCAAAATTAACATTGATGCCTTAATAGTTGGTTTTATATCTGTCTAGCCTCTCTGTAAAGTTTATCTATAATTATATATTTACATTTCCACCAAGGCATCTTTCTTTAGATTTGTTGTACCTTTTACATACACTCAGCTGATTCAGAATTTCTTGTAAATGGGTGGTTTTTATTTGGGGATAAATCTTGCTCCCCTAAGGGACATTTGGCAATGTCTGGAAACGTTTTTTGGTTGAAACTTCTGGCATCTAGTGAGTAGAGGCCAGGGATAACTGCTAAACATCCAGAAATGCACAGTGCAGTCTCCCAATAGCAAAGTTTCATCCAGTCCAAATACTGCCATAAACTCAGTTTTTTTAGCCTCACTTTTTCTTAACAGCACTATCATTCTTCTCATTTCTCAGGGTAGAAAGTGTGTGCGTATACATAAGAAAAATACCTTGTTTCAGTCAGTCTGTTAACAGTATGTTTCTGCCTTTTTGTGTTCTTTTTTATAGTGGTGTGCTACTTATTCTTTACCAAAGTATCATTCCCTTGTTAGTGTTTCCTTCAATTTGATCTTGTATATCCTCACTTTGATCTACCCTGAGATAATCATTTTTTTCCCTTCAAGAACTAGCTTCTGCTCTGGCTGGTGTGGCTTAATGGATTGAGTTTCTGCCTACTAATGGAAAGGTTGCTGATTTAATTCCCACTCTGGGCACATGCCTGGGTCTCAGAACAGGTCCCTGGATGGGGGTGCACGAGAGGCAACCACACATTGATGTTTCTCTCCCTCTCTTATCTTCCCCTTCCCCTTTCTCTAAAAATAAAATAAAATCTTCAAAAAAAAACTAGCTTATTGCCTGCTGAATTAAATATAACAATTCTAGATGGTTTTAGAAGACCTCCATAATGTGATTCTATCTCCTTACCTAACATAACTTATTGTTAGCCAACAGTTAAGTATTGACTGAGATAGGTGCTGCGGATCAAGCATGTCGGCATAATAACATGTAAAGACATGATATTGTAATGTCTTGATCATATTGATAATTTCCCAATAATCCCTATAGTATTCCTTATTTTTCTCATTGCTCTTCTTACTAATTTCTCATTTTAGTGTCTTTGTTTTTGTTGGTTTCCTCTTCTAGAATGCCTTCATTTCTCACTCAGTTCATAGCTATGTCACTTCCCTAGGGCCAGTTTCTGTCTTTATCTCATTACATCATCATGAGCACTGCATGCTTAATGAGGTATGAGGGTCTTAAAGCATACCCATAAATGTCATTTGGTCCAATTCATGTGCTAAAGAAATGATACAGATATCAAATACTAAAGCATTTAGATCAAGAAATTAACTCCAGGAACTGAGACAGTCAAGGATGGAAGAGGTGGAATTTAAATTGGTCCTGGAGGAATGAGCGGCCCGTGCCAGAGAGCCGAGTGCACTCTGGGTTGAAAGAAGCTTCTTTCCCCTCCCCTCACACAAGCTATGTGGAATTTTTCCCCCCTTTTGACTTCCCAGGTATTGCAGTCACATAATATATATTGCCTTGTTAATGAGTATTAGTGTGGTTTTGATAACTAAACTGAGATATTTGTGATCAGAATCCTGTGGTACACTCTATCTCTTAGAGCATTGTTATTCAAAGTAGCCAGTTTTGTTACAGGCTTGCAGCTTGTGCTAAAATAGGATCATTTTATCATAGAGAAAGTCGCTATTATGAGAAGTTCAGGATGTTTAATTGATTTATATCCTGTCATAAGCTTTGTATTTATGTTTATATAGAACACTGGGTTGAAAGTAAAATATATTTCTTACTACAATAGGTTACAATCAAAAAAGTATAAAAGTCCTGCAAAGCAGTGGTCCATAGGTTAGGGCAAGTTGGGAAATTTTTTGTTACCAGTCTGTGATAAAATACAAAATTTATGACAGGTTATAAATCAATTAAAAATACTGAACTTTTGAGTTTTGTTACTCGCAATCCTTTCAGAAACATAACATACTTTTAATGTGTTATATGTTATATTTAGTTTGTTGTAATAACAATATACTGCTGCTGCCCTTTTTCTTGTTGATATCATTGCAACCAAAATAAGAAATTTGTGAATTCATTCAGTCATTCTGGTTTAGATTTATTTTCTGTCAGCCTATTTTGAAATTTCTTAAAGAGCATAATGCAGCAGAATTGACATAAAAAATGTAATACATTAAATTTCATGTTTAAGATGGCTTTTTATCCTTTTTTGCATTGTCATTTGTGGAAAAATACCTCTTACCTGTTCTGTTTTTACTGCTGTGACATTAATTAATAAAATTATATAGATTTGAAGTGTCTAACTCTATACATCATCCGTATATCATACTGTGTGTTTACCTCCCAAAGTCAAGTGTCCTTCTGTCACCATTTATTCCTCTTCTACCCTACTTCCCTCTGGTAATCAATCACCTTACTGCTGTCTGTCTATGAGTTTTATTTTTATTTTTTGCTTAATCCCTTCACCTTTTTCACCCAGCCCCTCAAACTGCCTTTTCCTGATAGCTGACAGTCCTCTATATCTTTGAGTCTGTTTCTATTTTGTTTGTTAATTTATTTTGTTCATTAAAGTCCACATATAAATGAGATCATATGGTGTTTGTCTTTCTCTGACTGGCTAATTTTACTTAGTATAATACTTTTCAGGTCCATCCATGCTGTCACCAAACTCTTAAGCTTGTTCTTTGCTGCACAAACGAGTGTGATAGCAGAGGCTGAAATAGCAATTAAGACCATGCTGTAAGTATTTTTAACACCAGGCATCTTATTTGACAATATAACACAAATAATTTTGTGAATAAAAATGGAAACAGTGGGGCCCTTTCATGACACTATCAGAGAAACTTTTTGCTTATTTCAGCTGTTCTCAAGAACTAAATACAGACAGAAAAGGTAACTTTATAAAGCACAGCCTTTCTCCTAGAAACCCTCACTATAAACTTTGGTGTCATCCTATCTTATCCCTGTACTTTCTCTCCATGTGTCTAATCATTTGCCAAGTCTTATCACTCTACCTTTACAGTGTGTGTTGTATCTGCCTCTTTTATTCCATCTCTGTTGCCCTAGTTCTAACCCTCATCATCTTTCCTTAGGATCACTTTGATGCATAACTGGTATCTTCCTTTTCTTCAGTCTTTTAAAGCCTTTGTACTGTTAGTTTGGGTCACATAACTGCTTTCTTTCTTTCTTTCTTTCTTTCTTTTTTAAGATTTTATTTAATTATTTTTAGAAAGATGGGGAAGAGAGAGAGGCAGAGAGGGAGGGAGAGATCAATGGATGGTTGCCTTTCACCTGCCTCCAGCCACAGACCTGACTGGAGACCTGTTTTGCAACCTGGACATAAGTCCTTAGAACCCTGCTTTGGCTCTGTTACTTTTAGAAAATAAGATAATAAATGCTTTATTGTCACATTCAGGGCCTTCCATTATCTGTTCTTAGACTGTTTTTTGGACCTTTAGTGTCTAGTAGATCCTTGTTCATTCTCCATACTGAAGTTCCTAAAGATATTCTTTACTTTCTTGAATTTTTCCCACCAGGACACATAAATGCTCTCTCCTCCTGTGAAGCCTCCCAAGATCCCTCTGCTCATACTTAATTTTCCCTTTAAATTTCTCCTGTTATACATTATTTGTAACGCTATAATTTAATACGATACTATGTTGTATTATCACTGCTTACAATATTCTCTTTCACATTAGCTTTTTAAACTTTGTGAGGAAGCCTTGACTGGTGTGGCTCAGTTGGCTGGGTGTCATCCCAGTAAATGAAAGGTTCGATCCCTGGTCAGGGCACATCCCTGGGTTGCAGTTTCTATTCCTGGTTGAGGTGCATGCATACAAGACACAACTGATGGACATTTCTCTCCCTCTCTTTCCCCCTCCCTTCCCCTCTCTCCATAAATAAAATCTTTGAAAAATGAAATAATAAGATGCCCCTAAATAAAACTTTATCAAACTTTGTGAGGAAGCAGATCACATCTGATTTTTGAGTTCCCAAAACACAGTGTCTTCCATACTCCAGAATCTCTGTAAATGATTATAGTTAACTTTGAAATAGCTGATGATTTATGATACTAAATTGCTTGAGTAGCATATGTAGTTTTTAATTCTTTGCCTTTTAAAGATCCAAGCTTTAAAGGTAATCGTGTGAAACAGTTTCCATTGAGAACATATTCTAGACCTTCATTTTAGAAGGTTCAAATCAATAGTTTTCTTTTCACAGCCAAGAAACCAAATTGTCATGAATCAACAAAATAGATTCTACCTGACTTTGTGAACATGTATTCTGTGGTTAGACCAGTAGTACTTAGAACCCAGGTATAGAATAGAATTGGAAAAAAGATACTGTCAGACTGGTACTTGGATACTCTGCTTGCCTTGGTGTTGGTCCTTATTTTAGTACACTTAGTAGTGTCACCAATAAGAAATGATTGGGCTTTTGGGAATTATACCTCAAGACCTGGCCTATGTCAGGGGAGCAAATGTTGGCTTTCTGTGGCTGAGTAAGCTTAAGATCTTAGCTGAGTAAGATGGGAGCAAAAAGTCAGCAATAACTCTTGTTACTGTTATCTGCTTACTGTCTTCTGGCCCTCATTAATAGTCCAACTCCAACGTCCCCTGCCCTCTGCCATAGTGATGTCTGTTATGGTATCACTAAGGCCTCAGGTTTTCTTAAGCACTTTCCCAAAAAATTTACTTTCTTGACCTTAACTTCTCTTAGTCAAGGTATTGTTCCTTAATTGCTGTTACTTAGCTTCAGTAGAAATCATGTTTCTGGAATACCATTCTCTCTCCCATTGCCATTTTTAAAAGTTGTTTATGATCTGTCTCCATTTCTTTATTCTTTACTGCTTCTGCTCTTGCTTCCACTCACACCACTGTTGTATGGAAGCTGTGATCCCACAAGGGGTGTGTGTGTATCAGGCTCTTCCAATATTCCAAATGTGTTTTTAAACCATTATTTAAAAGTCATTTTGCAGTTGTGTGTTTCACCTTTAACATTCTAACTTTTACATTTCTCTGGGTATTCTTTTCATATTTATATACAACTGCATGTTTTTATTCATACTTGCATTGTTATATTCAATGGCTTTCTTAAAAATAATTTTATGAAATATATGTTAAGTACTTTATATACATTTTTATATACTATAAAGCATGACAATAAAGTGATCACTTGTGATCACCTGTCAATGTACCACCTAACTTGAGAAATAAAACCTTCCTGATACGGCTGACACTCCTCTATGCCTCTGATTCCATCTTCTGCCTCCCCAGATACAGAATTCTATGTTTACCATTTTCTGTTCTTTTTTATAGGTTTACCTCATTTGTATCCTTAGGTAATATATTGTTCGATGTAGTTTATTTTTAAACTTGATATACATGGTGTCATTTAATATGCATTTCTTTTTCATACAGGATTGGGAGAATGGGCAGGAGGTGAGGAGGTGGTGGGTGTGGGGTGGCATGTTCTTTGACTGTTTATCCTAGGAGATTAGAGAGCATGTGTTATCTTTGTATCTAACAGGCACCAGTGGGGTTTTGTTGCGAGGTAAGGTACTCAAATGATGCTGTTGTCTCTGAAAGTACAAGAGTAAGAGGAAATCCAAGGGATCCCTATCATACTCTTTTCTTAATAGATGTTCTTAGCTGTTTGGTGATGAATTGTTGATAAATTAGATACCTAAACAGAAGGACGTGTTTAATGTTAATTAATCTCTTTAGCAGTGATGGTGTGGTCCAGAGACTTTCTCTCCTAACATTGTAGCTTTAGACACAGAATTCAGAATGGAGGGAAAGTGTAGAAATATTTATATATGAACTCATTTTTATTTTGTATTTTTTTAGTATATTTTATTGGCTATGCTATTACAGTTGTCCCAGTTATTTTCCCCTTGTTTCCCTCTGCCTGATACTCCGCTACCTTCAGCAATCCCCTGCCTTAGTTCATGTCCATGGGTCATGCATATAAATTCTTTGGCTTCACCTTTTCCTGTACTATTCTTAACATCCCCCTGTCTTTTGTTCCTACTAATTATACTTCTTGATCCCTACACCGTTTACCCCTTTTTCCCTCTTCCCCCTCCCAGCTGATAACCCTCTAAATGATTCTTATACCTATGATTCTGTTCTGTTCTGGTTGATTGTTTAGTTTTTTCCTGTTTTTATTTTTATTTATTAAAAATATTTTCCAAAATAATGGAACCCTTCATGAACTTGCGTGTCATCCTTGTGCAAGGGCCATGCTAGTCTTCTCTGTATCATTCCAATTTTAGTATATGTGCTGCCGAAGCGAGCACTGTTTTTATTTTTTAGATTCAGTTGTTGATAGTTGTGAGTTTGTTGTCATTTTAATGTTCATAGTCTTGCTCTTCTTTTTCATAAATAAGGTCCTTTAACATTTCATATTATAATGGTTTGGTGATTTAACTTTACCTTGTCTGGGAAGCACTTTATCTGCCCTTCTGAATGATAACTTCGTTGGAAAGTGCAATCTTGGTTGTAGGTCCTTGCTTTTCATCACTTGAATAGTTGCTGCTAGCCTCTTCTTATCTGCAAGGTTTCTTTTGAGAAATCAGCTGACAGTCTTATGAGAACTCCTTTGTAGGGAACGCCCTGCTTTTCTCTTGCTGCTTTTAAGCTTCTCTTTTTATCTGTAACCTTTAGCATTTTAATTATGATGTATCTTGGTGTGGTCCTCTTTGGGTCGACTTGTTTGGGATTCTCTGTGCTTCCCCAACTTGTACGTCTATTTCCTTTGCCAAATTAGGGACGCTTGCTTTTGTTATTTTTTTCATGTAAGTTTTTGATTTCTTGCTTTTCTTCTGGCACCCCTACGTTCAGATGTTGGTACATTTAAAGTTGTCCAAGAGGTTCCTAATCCTCTCCTTGTTTTATTTAATTTTCATTTTTTCTTTCTATTCTAGGCGAATGTTTATTTCATCCTTTTGTTCCAAATCATTGATTTGAATCCTAGCTTCCTTCCTATGACTGTTGATTCCCTGTATATTTTTCTATATTTCAGTTTGTTTAACCTTTACTTCCTTCATTTTTTGGCAGTACACAATCATTTCTCTGAGCATCCTGATCCCCAGTGTTTTGAACTCTGCATGACAGATTGCTTATCTCCATTTTGCTTAGTTCTTTTTCTGGAGTTTTATTCTGTTCTTTCATTTGGGCTATATATTTTTTGCCTCCTCAGTTTGGCAGCCTCCCTGTGTTTGTTCCTGTATATTGGGTAGAGCTGCTTTGACTCCCTGTCTTGGTAGTGTGGCCTAATGTAGTAGATGTACTGTAGGTTCCAGTGGCACAGCCTCCCCCTCTCACCCAAGCTGGGTACTCAAGGTGTGCACTTTCTGTGGGCTGAGCACATCCTCCTTTTGTAGTTGAGCCTTGGTTGCTGTTGGCAGATCAGTGGGAGGGATTTACCCATTCCAGTCAGCTGCAAAAACTGGCTGTGACCACTGACCACCAACCTCCACCCTTCCATGGAGGATCAGCTGTGCAGGGGCAGGGTAGGGGTGCTGTGATGTGGTCTGTAGCTGTCCACTGGGTGTGCTGGCCCTGGGGTTTCCTGGGTGGTGCAGGCCAAGGCCATCCCGCACCTGTGTCTTGCCCAGGGTACTCTGCTTGGGCTTTAAAGCAATTTGAGGTGGCTGCTACTTGCACTGGGCTTGGAGATTCCCAGACGAAGCTATGCTGAGAATCTAAGCTGGCTATTGGGAGTCTAATGCCCTGAGGCAGCTATTGTCATAATTTAGGAAGTTGTGACACTTGAGCCAAGACCAGCCGTTCATGCAGGAAAGCAGTTGATGGAGCAGTTTCTGGGGATCTCCAAGGCAGGCCAAACAGTGTTAGCCAGGTTGATGGAGTCTCAGATATGGTACCAGCTTGCCAGCTCTTGGGGTGGGGTGGGGAGGAGTGATGTTTAGAAAAGAGACAGTGGCCTCTACTCACTTGCCTTCATGCTGGGCACTATAGTTCCTCCAGTTTTGACCCTGGTGCCTTTCAGTGCTTGGAGCTCAGAGGGAGTGGGTCTGAGTCTATCAGTCCGTGTGTGGGTTCCTTAAGAGGAACTGCTTGGGTCTCAAGTAGTTTCTTCCACTGACTCAATTCCTGCTGTGTTTTGCACCCAGAAGTTATGTGAACCTATCTTCCTAGCACTGGTCCCTGTGCTGGGGGGCTTGGTGTGTGGCTGGAACTCCATGCCCCTGAAATAACCCTTAATGAATTTTTATCCACCACGTGTAGATGTGGGTCCAGCCTGCACCCCTTCTACCCATCTCAATGGACGTGGTTTCTTTAATTCCATAGTTGTCAGACTTCCATTCAGCTTGATCTCTGACAGTTCTGGCTGGTGGTGGTTCTATATTTTAGTTGTAATTTGATGTGGTTGTGTGAAGAGATGAGCCTGTCTGCCTATACCACCATCTTCAAGGTGTGTTGATCTCATTGTTTTTACATGCATAGATCTGATGCTACTAATCAAAGTTGTTTGTTAAAACATGTTTATAGATTAATGGAGCAAATGGAAATGGAAAAAACTGAGAATTATGGAAATAGGATGCTCAGAAAAGAATAGATGGCTAGGTTTGCTGACTAGAAGTCAATAAGTCAAAGGCACATGGTTAGAAGAGATGAGTCTCAAGAAATCAGAAAGGATTACTATTTTTTTTTTTAAGATTTTATTCATTATTATCAGAGAGAAGGGCAGGGACAGAAGAAGGAAGAAAGGGAGAGAAGCCTCGATATATGGTCGCCTTTCACCTGCTTCTAGCTACAAACCTGGCTGGAGACCTGGCTTGCAACCTGGTTATGTGCCCTGGCTGGGGTATCAAACCAGTGACCTTCGGGTTCGTAGGCTGGCGTCCACTGAGCTACGCCAGCCAGGGCCCAGAAAAGATTACAATTTAATACAAAATGTGACTAGAGTGAAAAAGCAGATGAGGGTACTTTTGAAGTTTCACATAGGTGAACAGAAGCCTTTACCCCTAAAATTGTACCTTACTCAGCTTTTTAGAATTACTCATTGATGTCCATGTATCTAATAATAGTGAACTGATAGCATCAAAAAGGCCTTAGGACGGTAGAAATAAGTGATAGAAAAAACTTTAATCTTTAAACATATTAAAGTGGATACTTATTGAAATTGTAATTAGTTCTTCACGCTAAAGACCTAGTGTAAATTTGACTGGATTCCTGAAGTTTTCATTTGGTAACATTTATGATCTTACCAAGACTGCTGGTTCAGTACTCTTCCCTGCCCTGCCCCTGTGCATGTATCCCTGCACATGCACATGCACGCGTGTACACACACACACACACACACACACACTTCATTGGTACATACCTAGCCTCTTGTTTTCATTTTCTTTACTGCTTCCTCCATCTTCCTAGTCAGAATTTACCAAAACAGGTGATAAAATTAAGAATGTCATGAAATTTCAAAAACCTTTACAGAGTAAGTCAAAGTACTTAAGTGTATTCTGCCTGAAACATGGTCATATGTCCTCAGCTCCATACAAGGTGCCCTGCCTGCCTGTCACCACCATTGCTTATTTCCTTTTATAAATTGTTATGAATGAGAAAAAGAAATATTTCTAAATGAAACTTCCTTCTATTTGTGATCTATATACATTAATGTAGACTTAACAAAAGAACAATGATAAAAGCTCTTATTATTAGTTCCTTTGATAGGAAGGATTTCATTTGGTTAACAAAAATTTGGACAAAAAGTGTCCAACACAATTGATAGTGTTTATCTTGTTCTCCCAGAATGTATATATTCAAGATAATTTAATTCTGTTAGCAAAAGAAACAGGTTAGCATTTTTTTTTTAACTGCTCACTTATTTTATTGGTAATGAAGAAAACTAGTGGAATTATTTGTGTTCATTTTGTTTCAGAAAAGAACTACTTTTAATGGAATACACCATCCATTGTTGAAGTGGAAAAATAAGATTATTCATCATGCCTGCTGTTCCTAAAGAACTCTACCTCAGCTCTTCACTAAAAGACCTCAATAAGAAGACAGAAGTTAAATTAGAAAAACTAAGCACTAAGAAGTATGAGTCCATTGCCAGTTTAACTGAGTTATATATTAATTTTTAGTTCACTTCCACATTCTTAAGTGAGGTTGATGAATAGTAAATTTAAAGTTTATTTAAACAATGGCATCATCTCATAAATGAGAACCTTCTTAAAAAAGTTCTTAACTTTATCTTGGCAGAGTACATATATATTTTTCTAATGTGCATATTATCTGTTTTTTAGGCAATATACCATATAGTAAGTTTAAGAGAGAAAGACTGTAAGGTTTCTACAAAACTCATTCAGCCACAGTTAATATCTTTTCATAAAACAGTATAAAAATACTTCCTAATTAAAGTTTTTTTAATCCTTGTATTTTTACACATGAGATGGTTTTAGCATAGTCTTTCTTCGATCAGAAGAGATGTATTTTTTTATCCAGTAGTCAGCGAAGTATTAATTTGATGTGAAATTTTAATGATCTATGTAATATAGAGTTGAAAAAAGAGTTTCAGAAAGAAAGGTGGGTGTAACCAACCATACACCCTAGTCTTAGATTTTAGAAGTCAGAGAAACTATGTGTTCCCTGGCTGGAGATAAAGAGGATACTCTAAAAATTGATATGTATGATCCTAAATGAACTTACTCCTGAACTTTTCTAGAGAATATCCTTACTATCTTTAGTTCGATATACCTCTACCCTAGGACTGTGATGTGATGTGAGGCAGGGCATGCACACTGACTGAGATGATCCTTGTATAGGACATTTTTAGTCCTAAATACCACTTGGTCCTTGTTTTTTGAGTGGTGTTCTAGATTCTTGACTTGACCAACTTCATCATTAATCCAAGTCTCAATCTTGGAGCACAGATTGAAAAATAAAAAAAAAACAAAATGCACTGCTTTGTATAAATAAGTTATTGATAAAGCATACTATATGTAGGCATTGGCACTATAACTTGGTTACCAAAACTTTAGTCCTAAGTGAACAAATTCCTCTTGGCAGAAACACCTATTTTATTAATTTGCTTTATCAAACCAGAAAAATATCCTTAGAATGAATGCCACAGAATCCTCAAATTATTTTACTGAAGTGGAATTTTAAGATGATATATATTTGGACTTCAAGTTTCTTTTCCTTCCAGGACCAGTGAATCAGAGGGCAGGTCAGCCAGTTTCTAGAAAACCTAAACCAAATAAAAGGATTGAATTCATGTCCCTTATTCCCTAATTCTGGAATTTTTAGGTGGGGAGAATTTTATATTATGGTTAGAAAGTAGTGAGGGAAATTGAAAATACTTGTTTTAACGTTAAAATAATAATAGTTTTAACTTCCATACCAATGATATATTCTTCTGTTATAGAGTGTGACCATTATGTGGCTGCCCGAGGACCACTTGATTCGAATTATCTATTGTAGCAAGTCTTTTAAGACTGGACTCAGAATGCATTTTAAGCAATTTGTTGTATATAAACAACTATTATGAAAAAGAAATATTTACTTGTACCAAAAGGACATTTTTAGATTGCATCCAGATTTGCATCTAACTGTATCAGTTCTGAAATAGTGCAGCCTGAACTATGAAATTTATTTTATTAAGACTCTCTGTGAACTTTACATATGAGTTTCCCCCCAGATGTTGTGTCTTATTTTTTTCTCTAATTTTAAGTTATGTACAGAGTGCCCTGAAGATCTTCAAGACAGCAGAAGAAAGCAGATTAGATCGTGATGAGGAAAGGGCCTATGTACTATATATGAAATATGTGACTGTTTATAATCTTATCAAAAAAAGGCCTGATTTCAAGCAACAGCAGGTACCTTCATTTATGCATTTTTATTTGCTGTTATTTTTGCACAATAGAATTTTTCTGAAAGTTTTAGCTGTACTGTAATTTAAATAACATGTAGCATCAAGTTCAAACTCCTACGCATATAGAAAAAACAAAGATTTAATTTCATTTGCAAATGTATGTATACATATATGGATACATATACGCACTACAACCACATTCTTAATTTGCTTTGGAGTAGCACAAGTTTATAGCAACATACAAACTCATGGTCAGTTTCAGTTATGATAAATCATTGCCAGATCAAATAGAACTATTCATTTTATTCATGTATTAAATTAAAAATATGACTATGTACTTTCAAGATGCAAGTTTTTTTTAAGTTGTAAAAAGCTTTAAGGTTATTTTCTAATGAATTTATTAGGATGGCACTGGTTAACAAAATTATATAGGTTTTAGGTGCACAGTTCTACAACAAATCATCTGTATTGTGTGTTCTCCACCCCAAGTCAAGTCTCCATCCATTACCATTTAGCCACCCTATGCCCTCTGCCACCTTCCTCCACCCCCTATCCTCTTGGCAGTTACCATACTGTTGTTCATGTCAGGGAGTTTTCTCTTTTTTTTCCCTTCTTAATCTTTTTATCTCCTACTGCCCCATGCCAACAGCTGTCTTCCTGCTCCCTATCTATGAGTCTGTTAACTATTTTACTTACTTCATTTTTATTAGATTCCACATTAGAGTAAAATTTTATATACTTGTTTTTCCCTGGCTCATTTCACTTAACATAATGCTCTCGAGGCCCATCCATATTGTTGCAAAGGGTAAGAGCTCCTTCTTTTTTATAGCCAAGTAGTATTCCATTGTGTAAATGTACTGCAGCTTTTTTAATCTGCTGATGGACACTTGGGCTGCTTCCAAATCTTGGCTATTGTAAGTAATGCTGCAGTGTACACAGGGGTGCATATATCCAACACTCATTTATGATAATAACTCAGCAAAGTAGGAATTGAGGGGGAACGTACCTCAACTAATAATGGCTGTATGTGACAAATGCACAGCCATCGTCATAGTCAGTGGCAACAACTATACGCATTTTCCTTAAGACTGGGAATAAGAGAGAGATTTTCACTTTCACCACTCCTATTCAGCAGACTGGCATTCTTAGCCATAGCAATCAGACAAGAAGAATAAAGAGGTATCCAAATTGGGAAGGAAGAAATAACACTGTCAGATGACATGGTAATGTATATAGAGAACCCTAAAGATTCCACCAGAAAAGTACTAGAACTGATAAAATGAATTCAGTCAAGTAGCAGGATACAAAATTAATATCCAGAAATCAGTTGCATTGTTATACCTTGATAATGGACTATTGAAAAGTGGAACTAAGAAAACAGTGCTGTTCATAATTTCTTCAAAAAGAATAAAATACCTAGGAATAAATTTAACCAAGGATGTAAAACAGCTGTATTTAGAAAATTGTAAGACACAGAAGTAAGAAATTGAAGAAAATATAAATAAGTGGAAGCATATACTGTGTTCATGGACAGGCAGAAGTAACATCAATTAAATGTCCATACTATGCAAAGCAATCTACAGATTTAAGCAGTTCCTATCAAGATACCAATAGCATATTTCACAGGCCTAGAATAAATATTCAAAACTGTATATGGAACTGCAAAAGACCCTGAATAGCAACAGCAATCTTGAGAAAGAAGAGCAAAATTGGAGGACTCCTGCTACCTGATATCAAACTGTACTATAAAGTCAGTAATCAAAACAGCATGGTACTGGCATAGAAACAGACATATAGATCAATGGAACAGAATAGAGAGCTCAGAAATAAACCCACACCTTTATGGTCAATTAATATTTGACAAAAGAGGCAAAAACGTAAATAGGGTAAAGATAGTCTATTCAGTAAATGGTGTTGAGAAAATTGGACAGATACATGCAAAATAAGTAAAATGAAACTAGACCACTTTTTTACACCATACATAAGAATAAACTCAGAATGGATTAAAGACAAATGTTAGACTCAAAATTATAAAAATCTTAGAAGAAAACGTAAAATCACTGGCATTTCTCATATGAATATTTTTTTCTGATATACATTCTTGGTCAAGGGAAATGAAAAAAATAAATGTAGGACTACATCAAACCAAAAAGGTTTTGCACAGCAAAGGAAACCATCAGCAAAATGAAGACAGCCCTTCATTAGGTGTGGCTCAGCCTGTGAACTGAAGGGTCCATGGGTCGATTCCCAGTCAGGGCCTATGCCTGGTTTACAAGCCAGATCCCCGGTTTGTGGCATGCAAGAGGCAACTATGCATTGATGTTTCTCCCTTTTTCTCTGACACTTACCCCCTCTAAAGATAAATAAAATATTTTTTAAATACTTAAAAAAAAAAACAAACTGTTCTCCAGTGATATATCAGATAAGGAGTTACTTTTCAAAATTTATTTTAAAAACTTCTACAATTCAATACGAAAAAAATCCAATTTAAAAATGGACAATAAATCTAAACATTTCTCTAAAAAGGATATATAGGTGGCCGTAGGCATATGAAAAGATGCTCAATGTCACTAGTTATCAGAGAAATGCAATTTAAAACCACAGTGAGATTTACCTCATACCTATGAGAATGGCCACCATCAATAAACACAGCAAGTGCTGGTGAGGATATGGAGAAAAAGGAATCCTGTGCACTTTGGTTGGTGCAGCCTCTGTGGAGAGCAGTATGGAGTTACCTCAAAAAATTAAAGTGGAACTGCCACTTTCTTAGGATGCAGCAGTTCCACTTCTGGGAATTTATCTCGTTATGTAACGACACTGTAGCCATATTAAAGATCTCAGTTTGCAAAATTGATGCTGATTGCTTCCATTTTTATTATTATTTTACTTTTAATCCTTTCAGCAGGTGCCATTTTCACTTTTAGGGAAGCCAAGGGTAGGGTGGGAGGGGTGTAAATGAGAAAAGAGAACTGATGACTGATAAGTGTTGCAGGGGGAAATGGTTGCATTTCAGCTGCACCAAAAGCAGGCAAAAGAAGAACATGGAGACTAGGTTAAAAAAATGGGAAGGATTTTGTGTTGCTAGTTCCATATCTGCTTAGGAACAATCCTGCTACCACACAATAAATAGTAGCAAAATACTACCTATAGATTTCTTACTGATAGAGAAGCTATTCTTGAATTAATAGTCTTATTTTGTTCACTTGTGGTAGAATATCCTTGCCTCATTTAAATTGACTTACAGATATTTTTTAAAATGTTCTCTTATTCTTTGAAGTCTTATTTTTTTCCCCATAGTGGGATTAATATCATTTTTTTTATTGGTTGTTGATTAAGGGATAATTTGTGTTTCATTTAATGGTGATAAATCATTGCTGGTGTTTCTTTTTATAGTAAGGTTATGCTAATAATAGCTGTAGGGTGTTAGATCTAACTTTGGAAATATGGCCCCTTGCATTTAGAGGTTCATCCTCCTGTCCACAAATGGCAGGATTGATCCTGTCTTTGGAACACCTCTTGGGCATACTTATCTGCTGATAGAGACTGAGACCTATCCAAATTTAAACAAGTTTTTGCGTGCCTTTTGATGATTTTTACAGTATCTCTTAAAGTGGAATTGCTTAAAAAGAAATGTAGCCCTGGCTGGTGGCATAGTGGATAGGCCCTGTCCTGCGAACCCAAAGGTTGCTGGTTTGATTCCCCAGCCAGGGCACATCACCGGGTTGCAAGCCAGGTATCCAGCCAGGTCTGTGGCTGGAGGCAGGTGAAAAGCAACCATACGTTGATGCTTCTCTTCTTCCCTGCCTCCCTCCCTTTCCCTCTCTCTCAGAATGATGTATAAAATCTTTAAAAAAGAAAAAAGAAATGTAAAAGCTTTTGCTAAAAGAAATATGTTTGAAAAATGTGTAGATTTGGATAACTGGTAGTTTTGGTGTTTGCTGTTTTATCTGTTGTGGTAGGGCCAATTTTTATGTACTTTTTCATTTTTTGCTTTATTTTTTCTTTGACAAGGTTGGGATTGTATTTTTAGCTTTTTTTTTTTTTTTTTAACCTGATAAGGTTGTGAGCAAATTATAATTGAGAAGAGATTTCTTTTCACTTCCACAGACTGACTATTGCAATTCGAAAGAGAATATTTAGTTGAAAGTGGCAGGAGTTGTTCAGGTTAGGAAGTTCCCTGTTACTTCATCTGCTGCAGGTCAGTTCCTGGTTTTCAGTAAAAGGACCAATTTCATTTTCCCTGTCTAGGGTACCACATGTGTGTCTGTCTTAGAACTGTTACTGTTTTCTTTTATTTACCTCAACCTCTCCAGTGTACTTCAAGTATGTAAAGTGTTAAATTTACTAACTAAAATAATTTTGGGTTTTTACCTTTTAAAGCAAGTAGGGACAGAATATAATGTCATCCGTTTTCTTAAGAAACTGTCTTTCACTCTTATTTTACACTAGGAAATACTTAAGATTTAGATAAAACATTAATTTAGCAAGTTCACATTTACTGGTTACTCATTGAAAAAAATCAGTCTTTGAATAATTTTTTCTGAGTCACCTGAAAAGGGAGGAAGACAAATACATTAAAAATATTAATATAGCAAAGTCTAGATAATATTAGAATGATATTTTAAAGTATTTTTTAAGCCTTGGCTGGTGGCTCAGTGGATAAGGCATGCCAGCCTGTGAACCCAAATGTCGAAAGTTTGATTCCCCAGCCAGGGCACATAACCAGGTTGTGTGCCAGGTCTCCAGCCAGGTCCGTAGTTGGAGGCAGGTGAAAAAAGTCAACAATACATTGATGTGTCTCCCTCTCTGCCTCTCTCCCTTCCCCTCTCTTTAAAAATGATAAATAAAAATCTTTAAAAAAAAATTTTTTTTTTAGATGTTACTTATATTATTAGAGAGAATAGAAAGGAGAAGAAAAGAGGGAGAGAAACATCAATGGGAGAGAGAAATAGCAATTGGTTCCCTCTTGCTTGTGCCCCAGCTGGGGACCTGGCCTGCAACCCAGGCTTGTGCCTTGACTGGGAATTGACCCAATGACCCTTTGGTTCATAGGCTGGCACTCAATCCATTGAGCCACAGCAGCCAGGGCCTTTTTTTCCCCCTTATTTTTAGAGAGAGGAGGAGAGAAACATCGATGTGAAAGAGAAATGTCAGTTGGTTTCCTTCTACAGGCACCCCAACTGGGAACCAAACTCACAACTTAGGCATGTGCCTTGACGAGGAATTGTACCAGAGACCCTTTTACTCTGTGAGGAGACACCCAACCAACTGAGCCACACAGGTCTGGGCTGTCTGTGGCATTCTTGATTATTAATCCTAAATATTATTGGTAAATGTTTTGTTTGGGAAGTCATGAGAGTTGCTTGAGTCTTAAGGTTCAAGAATAGGAAAGTTCTATTTGGTAAACCTAAGAATTGGATGTTAGTTTTTAAATTATGCCAGTTGTCAATGCTATTGAAAAAATTTTTAACTTAAAAAGTATTGATTGATTCCAGAGAGAGAGGAGGGGGTTGGGGGAGAGGAACATTGATACTGGAGCAACATCAATCAGTTGCCTTCATACATCAAACCTGCAACCAGGCATGTGCCCTGACCAGAATCAAGCCTGTGATGTTTCAGTTTATGGGATGATGCTCCAAACAACTGAGACAGAGCAGCCAGGACTACTATTGAAAATCTAAAAATTTTAACTGTGCTTTCCTTAAGGGTACAGACAGAATTATTGACAAGAGGCCTCATTAATATTAAGGGAATGTTGTTTGAGAGCTTGTAATAAGCATAGCAAAATACAATTTTTTCAGCATTTAAACACAAGCTGAATTTATGGGCTGGCTTTTTAATAAGCTGTGTCAAAAAATAAATATAGGATTTTTTGGTTATACTTTGTATTTTGTTTTTATTAGAGAACCCTTATTGTAATGATTAGATTTTGTTTTTTAAAATGTATCAGTTGTCAGGACTGATAGTAATTATAGTTTCCACTGTAATTTTCAATTGACACAATTGAGCAAACTGTACTTTTACTGAAATTACAGAGAGAATGGCTCTTTTAATTTATTTAGTCTTAAGTCTAGAAGAATCAACTCAACCAAAATATGATCTGCTTTTAGACTAGATAGACACATGATAGCTGTTACCAACGAATTTATCCCACCCAGAGCTCTTGGTGATTGTCTCTCCATGGGCCAAAGATGGATATTTTTGACCTTCTGGTCCTTCCTTTTTAAATTTTGATTAATATATCATCTGTGATTAATTATACTAGTAGCCTCTATTTGCAGAGTTAAACTGACAAATTGTGGCAAATTAGATCCAATAATTAGTTAGCTGTGTCTTGTGGTACTTCTGTCATGTTGAATTAATTTTGATTTAAAAATAACTGATTGCAAGAACATATAAGTGATCTCTTAGAGATGTGATTTTTTTTAAGTTCATTATGTTTATTAGTAAATTATGTGCCAGACTTTTATGTTTTTTAAAAGTAGATTATATTATTGATGGTTTGTTTTCTACCATTCAATTTTTTGTTATTCAGAGTTTCCTCAAATATAAAACTTGTTTTAGGTATAAAGTGTTTGAAGGCAAGTAGTTATTATAAAATACAGATGGAATCAAAAACATCTCATTTTAAAAGAAAACAAATCCTGTGCTGTAGATTGATAACATAGTTTGTTTTATGGCTTCCGAGACTAGAGAAAAATAAAACTAGGTAACCTATTTACAATAGCAAAGTATATTATGCTCTTGAAAGCTTTGCTTTTTGGCACTTAACTATAAGCAAAAAGAACGGTATTTACACTTCTTAAAAGGTGACTTAGAAATACTACTGGAATTTTTTACCATGCAAATGGTCTGATGAAATACTTTTGAAACATTTAGGGAGTAAGTTGTACATTTATGTAAGTTAGCAGTTTTAAAAACTCTTTATTACTCATAATAATGTTTTCATCTAAACTTTTCTATTTAAGTACCATGATTCTAATGTCTTTAGCCTTAGAGCTGTGTGCAGTAGCCAGCACTAACAGTACAGGATGGTTTTCCTGTAATTTTAGGACTACGTTCATTCAATACTTGGACCTGCAAACATCAAAAAAGCTATTGAAGAAGCTGAAAGACTTTCTGAAAGCCTTAAACTCAGGTACAAACATTGTTTTCAAATCTTTAAAAAAATGAAAATTTAGAAGATAAAAATAATATTTAGAATTTGTATGTTTAGCATGCATAAAAATCCCAATTCCTAAAAATAGGTCTTGTTTTAATGGGACATAAGAATTAAAATCTTCTTCTGTATCGCTTATATTATGTTCATTTGTTACCATTAATAATCTTTACTGAAGTTTTAAAAATGCTTAGAATGATATATTATTAAGGTAAAGCATTGATGTAATAGTTTAACACTCAGGTCCCATTTTCTCCCCAAGTTTCTAACAGGAGTCTTCAGAAAAATAGAATTCCTTCTGTGCCCCATGTTGTAATGTTCTACTGGATACTGGTCTTGAACTCACTATATTTTTGATCTGTCTGATTGCAGAAGTTATGTGTTTCAAAAAATTAATCTGATTCTAGTATTTGCCATGACTGGTTTATCAGATTTATGTTTAGAAATTTAAAATGGTATGTTACTATTTTTAGTTCAGTGTTTTTTTAATGCTTTTCGTAGTTGGATCAATTAGTTATTACAGTTTTATACATCTTAGCTTTTACTTAGAGATTATCTTTTTTAATTACTGCATTCCCTCCACTTTTTCTAAAAATTACTAATCTTGGATCTGGAATATGTTAAGGTGGATGATGTCACTTAGAATCACTATTCTCTTTCTCCTTTAGCCAGTTACTAAGTAGAATAGAATTTCCTCTAATCTTTGGATTACCCATTATTAACTTTTCTCTTGGATTTGCCTAGTTTTTCCCTAATCAAGTAATAATCGTAGTATCTTCTGTGTCTTTTGAGCTTTATGTCCTTTCACTTATTTGTCATCTATATTTTTAATATTTTAAATGACTAAATAAGGCTTATAGTTAATTTTAGACTTTTAGGGTAGTAAGTCCTTTCAAAAGGAAATTGCAGCAGATTTGAATATTAAACGATGAAAGCAACAAGAGCATTAAACAACTTCAACTTCAGAGCATAGAGTTTCTTTTCAAGATTTCTGGGCAATTTGAAATCTACAGAAGTCAGATTTACAAGTTGTGGCTTGTAATAAACAGTATCAGCATTGAATTTCAATTGGAAGGAGGAAATGTGTACCCAAACAAGGCACTAGGATTGTGTAAACGGTACTCCTTTACTTTTCATGATAATTGCAATAAAAGACATCTTGACTTCTTTTTAAACTAGATACGAAGAAGCGGAAGTTCGTAAAAAACTGGAAGAAAAGGACAGACAGGAGGAAGAGCAACTGCAGAAACAGAAAAGAGAGGATGGGGGCACATCAGCTAAAATTTCTTTAGAAAATGTATTGGATTCCAAAGACAAAACACAAAAGGTATTTCACATCTATTCTGTGAGATAAAAAGATTCTTCGCAGATTATTTGCTTAAGAAGAGTTGAGATAGCACTACACTGGTCTTTTAGGTAACAAGGGTAAAATTTGATGTCTTTTTATTAGAAATTGAATGAAATTCTGGCTTCAGTTGGTCCTGTTACAAGGTTTTGGTTTGTGGTTACCATGAGGTTCATATGTAACAAGCTATGTTTATTGCAGTCTCTTTTAAGCTGACAACCACTTACAACTGCATTTTAAAAGCTCTTTTTAAAAAAATATTAATAAAGAATATTCAGGAATATTGTAATATGGGGGAGAGATTGAACTCAACAATGCTTAAACACCATGGGGGAATTACTTAAGGCTAATTAGCTAATGGAAAAGTTTTATCAGAGTTAGTGTGGGAGGTTGGTCAATGTGAGAGGTCATCTACACTTGTTAATTTTCAGTTATGGAAATTAGGCCCTTACCCCCACAAGAGAGTAGGGGTCCTGCTATTTGTGTATATTGTTTTTCTGTAAAGTAACACATAGCATAAGATTTAACCCCTTAACTTTTTTGTTTCTTTAAGTTTTATTATTTTTTTAGAGAGAGGGGAAAGGAGAGAGGGAGAGAGCTATCAGTGTATAGTTGCCTTTCACCTGACTCCTGCTAAGGAGCTGTCTGGAGACCTGGCTTACAACCTGTTTATGTTATGACCTGGCTGGGAATCCAACCAGTGACCTTTGGGTTCGCAGGCTGGCACCTTACCCACTGTGCCACCAGCCAGGGCTCTTTTTTTTTTTTTTTTAAGTACCCAGTTCAGTGGTATTGAGTACATTCACAGTGTTGTGCAACCATCATCACTGTCCATCTCCAGAACTACCTTTATCTTGCAAAACAGAAACTGTGTCCATTAAACAATAACTCCCAAACCCCCCCTCGCCCCCAGCTCCTGGCATCCACCATTCTATTTTCTGTCTCTATGCATTTGACTACTCTAGGTACCTCATGTAAGTGGAATCATGCACTATTTGGAAAACCCTACGTTTTTCACCTTTTGTGTGAGTGTGCATGTCTGTATTCCTTAATTATTATAGTTACACATGATCTTACTACTTTGTCTTTTAACCATCATGCTAGCTTTATATTTGGTTGATCCACTACCTTCACTAAATGTTTGCCTTTAGGAATGAGTTTTTTTCTTTTTGAAATTATTTTATTTTTACTATTGGCCCTTTCTTTTCTGCTTAATGAAGACCCTTTAACGTTTCTTACAGTGCCAGTTTCATGGTGTTGAATTCCTTTAGTTTTTGCTTGTCTTGGAAACTATCTCTTCTTCAGTCATGAATGATAACCTTGCTGAGTAGAGCATTCCTACTATTTGAACATAGATTTTCCCTTTCATCACTTTGAATATTTTATGCCAGGGAGTAGCCCAGTTTTTATTTCATTGTAAGAAATACTCTTTCATTAAATTAAATAAATTTCTTTAACAATCTATGCTTTTAAAAATTATACTTAGTCAATAACTAAAGAAAAATTTGAAGAAATATCATATGATTCAGATACGCTGCTGATTATATTAGTGGTTAACTACTGCCAGAGCAACCTGGTAATGCCATTACCATCTGTATTTTCATAAAATGCCAGTACCCTGAGCCCTTCATTTTCTAGACTTCAATTTCAATAAAGTGTTCAAGTCGAACTTTTTGTTTTTATGAAAATTTTTGTTTCTATTAAAGTTGAAGCTGTTTTTTTTCTTCTATGAAATAGGTAAATGGTGAAAAGAATGAAAAAAATGAGACCACAGAGAAAGGTAAGTGTATACAGAGAGAGGGAGCTCTTTTAGGTTATTGCTCATATCTTCTTTTAATCAGAATTAGCTTCAGATTTTATACAGTGAGATTCTCACATTGTGTCTAA
The DNA here is from genome assembly GCA_004026585.1 of Noctilio leporinus. Taxonomy (NCBI): domain Eukaryota; kingdom Metazoa; phylum Chordata; class Mammalia; order Chiroptera; family Noctilionidae; genus Noctilio; species Noctilio leporinus. Next base: position 109,764 of record PVIW01002957.1, on the reverse strand, counting down.
CCTGTATGGAAGCTATGTCATTTTTCCTAGCCTGTACAAATACACTGAAAATGTATTATGAATTTCTGTATTATAGGTGATATTTATGATAATATGTAATTGAAAAGTAAACTTTATATAAATATTAACTTATTAGTTATGACTCTAGGTTGAGTACTAATTATTTAAAAGTTATTTACTTCCTTAAAAAATCTAAACCAATAGTTCTTTTTTATTTTTTAAGATTTTATTTATTATTTCCAGAGAGAGAAGAAAGGAGAGAGGCAGAGAGGGAGAGAAACATCAATACATGGTTGCCTTTCACCTGCCTCCAGCCACAGACCTGGCTGGAGACCTGGTTTGCAACCTGGTTATGTGCCCTGGCTGGGGAATCGAACCAGCAACCTTCGGGTTCACAGGCCAGTACCTTATCCACTGTACTACCAGCCAGGGCTAATAATTTTGATAATATCCACAGGTGGTGTGGATGCTGTAGTCACACATACGTATATGACCTAACGAACAAGACATAGGCAATTTCTAAGTTTTCTGCTCTGGAAAGATTTAATTTAAACATTAATTGTTTGTAACACTGAAGTAATTTAAAATATTGCCATACAACAATAAAAAATAAACTTAGTAAAGTATCTTCCTAAAAGCTGTTACCACTTCATTCTAAGATTTGTTTTTATCTATATGTTCCTTTGTATTCCATCCTACTTGGATATTACCCCTCCCACTGGTTTATTTTCAACCTGTTTAGGTTGTTTTGTTGTCAAAATGATCTGGATGGTTAGAAAGGGAAGTAGGATGGTTATTAGTAGCTGGATATTTTAGCTTAGGAGATACTGTGAGTAGTTCTTCTCATAATTCACTGCTGAAGAAATTGTTCTTTACATATTAAGCTCCCTTGTAATGCTTTTTGATCTTTTACTTTAGGTTGTAGAATCTAAAAGAGGAAACTAGCAACATAGCAACTATTTATTTTGGCTAAAAATGAAAGGACTAGATAGTAAATTCTTAGGCTTTGCAGGGGCGGGCAGCTGTGGTCCCTGCTCTGTGCAGGAGCGCAGCCATAGACAATGAGTGCAGCTGTGCTCCAGGTAAAATAGGAGGCCATGGTTGGCCAGCTCCTCTGTGGAACAGACAACAAGCTTTTGGCTTATGACTCCAGAAATACTTGAAAAATCTAAACTAGCCCCTGTAAAATCCCAAGAGGGACTTTAAAAAGGTAATTTAGATCTTTTCAAGAATTTTTGAGTCATAGATGTTTCTTTTGGTTGACATTTTTTAAATGGCATAATTGTTTTTAAATCCTCACCTCAGGATGCCTTTATTGCCTATAGAGAAATAGGAAGAGAGAGAGGGGGACCTCCCATATGTTCCTTGACCAGGGATCAAACCTGCAGTCTAGGTATGTGCCCTGACCAGGAATTGACCTGCAACCATTTGGTGCACAGGACGATGCTCTAACCAACTGAGCCACCTGGCCAGGGCTAAAGTGGCTTTATTTTTTTTTAATTGAGTATTTATATGGGATACATGCATTAATGTCCTGTATTTTATACCAGTAGCAGAGCCAAAACCAGAATGAACTATAAACTCAATAGCAAGTTTTGGTATTAAGTCAAACATTGACTTAGTTTCTCGATAAATGTCAAAAACACATGTTATATTTAATGTTAGTTTAAAATGTAATAAATAGTATGATGATGGAATAGTGGCTGTGTGACACCTAGTACACTTCACTCTTTGAGGGAAAGCTGTGCTTCTCTGTGTTTAGTAGTATGACAGAACTGGGTGTTACTTGTCACTAACATTATCCCTTTGGTTCCAAGGATCAATCACAGCAAAGGAACTGTACACAATGATGATGGATAAAAATATCAGCTTGATTATAATGGATGCTCGAAGAATGCAGGATTATCAGGATTCCCATATTTCAAATTCTCACAGTATTCCTGAAGAAGCCATCAGTCCAGGGTGGGTCATTGTATATTCAGATAAAATGATAAACTGTGCATACTGATAAATGTTAATAATTAGCACCCAGTGTAAGAGACAAAGTAGTGTTTTCTTTTCCCATTGACCTTTTAAACTTTTGCGCCTAATGGCATACCGCACCCTTTCTGAACAGTAGTATAAAAGACATTCATTCCAGTCTGCCTGTTTTCTCCTATCTGTGGCATTTGGGGTCTCATTAAAAGCGAAATGAAAATGCCCTTGCGTGCAGTCTTTCTAGGTCTGTGTTGACTGATTTCTCATACTATTTTTAATGTGTGGGCTTTTGTTTTGTTTTAAGATTTTACTTAGTTTTAGATAGAAATGAAGGGTAGGGAAGGGGACAGAGAGGAAGAGAAACATTGTGTGTGAGAGATTGGTTGCCTCTTAAATGCCCCCAGCCAAGGGACCTGGCCCGCAGTCCAGGCATGTGCCCTGACTGGGAATTGAGCAGGTGACCCTTTGGTTTGTAAGCTGTCACTCAGTCCACTGAGCCACACCAACCAGGGCTATGTTTGAGGTTTTGAAGCATCTGCACCAAATGGACTAAAGTTGTGAACTAATTGAATTGTTTTATGATTTGAAATTTTCCATACTATTATTTGTGGTAAAAGAGGAAGAAAAAACAAATTTACAGACAGTTGGACTGAAAGACTAAACATCAGTGAATGGCGGTTTATAAATGCATGGAGATAAAACATAAAAGTAAATAGTTTTAAAAATATATATTAAAATCAGGTGTGCTGGATATCTTTCTTAAGCAGCATCCAGGCAAATAAGTGAATTTTGAGAATCAGACACTGAGAATAGAATCTTAGGTTCTTGGGGAAGGGTCATGTAGTTCAGCGACCTGTTTGCTAACTGAATACCGTTGCCTGGAGCATATAAGACCACAGGGGAGTGTGAAGAGAAAGAGAAATTTTCAGTGTCTACTCTGAAACCCTAGAGAAGGCCTCGTATGTTGTACAAATTTTGTACATTTTACCATTTTTCAAATGGGTAAGTTTAAGGCTTTTTTGCCTCATAAGATCACAGGATCTTTGAAAATAACAGTTTATTGAAAGATAAAAAGACAAGGAGAAATTTTTTTTAAAACGTGTCAAGTCACTCTCAAGTACTGATCGGTAATTAAGATAAAGCAAATCTGAAATTAAGAGATCAATTGCAAAAAAAATACTTTTTTGAAAAAGAAGCAATTATAGCTAAGTGAGTAGTATAGGCTAAAATCAGAAGCCCATGTTTCCATCTGTATAACGGGGGTAATACTGGTACCTATCTCAGATGTTTTGAGAAGTTTAAATGAGAAATTTTATTTTTAAAGATTTTTTTTATTTTATTATTTTTAGGAGGGGAAGGGAGAGGCAGAGAGGGAGAGAGACATCAATGTATAGTTGCGTTTCACCTGCCTCCAGCCACAGACCAGACTGGAGACCTGGTTTGCAACCTGGTTATGTGCCCTGGCTGGGGAATCGAACCTGCAACCTTTGGGTTCGCAGGCCGGCGCCTTAACCACTGTGCTACCAGCCAGGGTTATAAATGAGAAATTTTATACACACACATTTAGCATAGTTCCTGGCATTTATAAGGACTTAATAAAAAAAGTATTTTTCTTTTTTGATAAGAAGGTTTTTAACCTATAAAATTAAAGTTACATTCATAGATGTATATCAGAAACTATTATACTAGTGACAGTAAAAAATCCAGATCCAGGGCTATTTTCAGTGTCACATAACCTTTCTGGGTGTTAGTATGTGGGATTGGATTAGGTAAAATCTGTTATCTCTTAGTAGGACTATCTTAACATTAAGAAGATATGTTATTTAAATTTGGAATAAAAATGTGCATAATAATTTGGTGCATTGCATGTTTGCTAAATATGCGATGCACCTATATGATTGACCTGAAAAATAGCATGCATTATAAATATGCTATCTGTCTAATCTGTGCATCAGTTCATCTAGCTATTTGTCTAATTTTTTTAATTGAATAGTTTAGGTTGATGATTACTTTTTTATAAAACAAGGTGGCCTCTGCCATTCCCTCTGTCATTCCTCTACCCTGAACCACTAAACAGATTAGTGAGTAGTGCACTATTTAAATGAAATTCAAGTGCTTAGTCTAATCAAGTGGGCATAAATATATTCCCAGTGTAATTGTTTCCCAAAATGTGAGATTCAGACTGTTGTGAAAAACAAAATGAATTTAGGTTGAAAATGAAGAACAGTGAAATGCATACCAAGAAAAGTATTCTTTAACTTCTGTTTCCGTCCTTCTGAATTAATTAAAAGAAGTTCATTTTGGTGCTAGCATTCCTTTTCAATACTTGCTAAACTCTGTTAAACAGAAAGCAGGCCTTAGAGATTTCAATAGGCAGCAGTATCTATAGCTAAGTGATGGAGGTTACTATATTTTTCATTGTCTGTTTTTAAGTTTTAAAACTGCAGTACTCAGAAGATAAGAATGCTTATGTAAGTATTTAGCCCAGTGAATTTTCAAAAACTGAGCGCACCCATTTATTTAGTATCTGAACCAAGAAACAACATCTCATCACTGCAGAAGCCCCTCATATGCTACCTTTCAGTTACCATATTGTCCATATCCTTACCCATCCAGGGAACCACCAACTTCTTACAGAATAGGTTCAGTTTTGTCTGTTTTTGTAGTTTACATAAATGGAATCATACTCTTTATGTCTGGCTTTTTGTACTCAACCTAATGTTTGTGAGAGTCATCTATATTATGTGTACTTGTAATTTTATTCTTATTGCTGTTAGCTGAATATATCATTTATTGAGCTGTTTTATTTTTAGGATTATCCTTTATCTGTCGGATGGGATGCAATTTTTCCATGTATATAGAAATACGCATTTCCTATTAAATTTATTTAAGTAAAGGATCACTTTCAATTAAATAACTAATTAAAATACTAAATAATAGTCAAGGGAGAGCAAAGTTGCAGCAATGTATGAAGATAATACAGCAGTGTATGAACTCTGAGAAATAGTGGTTGATACTATTGTTTTCCAAAGTATTTTCTGCAGAATACTAATCTTGGGTTTTTAAATAAAGAGTATTTAGGCAAATATATCCCTGCAGTCAGGAATAGTCCTTAATAATATAACATTTCAGTTTTTCTCATTCTTTGTCGACTAAGCATCTTTCTGATTTCAGTATATGAGGTGAGAATTATCATGAGGTGATACATTTTGTATTTCATTTGTCTGTATATTCTAATAGGTACAGTAAACAACATTATGTACAAGATTTTTAAATTTTTATTTGATTTTTTTAAGGTTTTATTCATTATTTTTAGAGAGAAGGGAATGGAGGAAGGAAAAAAGGGATAAATACATCAATGTATGGTTGCCTTTTACCTGTCTCAAGCTGGGGACCTGACTGGAGACCAGGCATGTGCCCCGACTGGGAATCAAATCAGCAACCCTTGGGTTCACAGGCTGGTGCTCAATCCACTGAGCCACACCAGCCAGGGCCTGTACAGGACTTAAAAAATAATAATCTAAATCATTTTATTTTACTTATGAATAAAAAAGTACATAGTGATGAGGACATTGAAATAATAGAATTTGGGGGAGGAGCATGTGGCAGGACTTGAGGAAGAACTTCAGCTTTTCTGTGAGAAAAATAGGACGTGAACAGCTTGCTTTAACATAGAGTTGATAATGTTCACAGTTGATGATGTATGAGCCAACACAACAAAGCAGCTAAGAATGCGGACATGAACCAGATTGCCCAAGTTTGAATTTAGGCTTCACTTGACAGCAGTAACCTTGGGCATGTTACTCAATCTCTTTGTGCCCAAGTTTCCTCATCTATAACATGGGGATAACAGTGCCTATTTCATAGCATTGTTGTGCTGAGTCAGTGAGATTCAGAATCTAGCATTTAGAATAGTACCTCACACATAGTAAATGGTGTATGTGTGTTAAGTAAATATTTGGGTACTTGATTAATTATTATCTATTATAGATATAAAAGGACTGAAATATAACTAATGTTATCCAGGTGATCCCCATTTGTTTATACTTGGCTGAGAGAGATGCTCAGATGAGTTCCTCTCTTTTCAGTTTTGGTCCCCTCTTTTTTGGTAAAGGGTCAAAATTGTGCCTCCTTCTTTTAGTGTCTTAATACTAAAACATATGCCAATATTATGCAGTCGTTAAGTGGGTTAGGGTATTTAACATCTTAACATACAGTCTGACCTTAGAAAGGAATCTACTGTCTTAAAGTTCGCCATGGTGTGATACAGGTTATAGAACAAAACTCCATGTCTTACATTTGTATATTAAGACCTCGTACCTACTTTTGCCCAATACAAATATTAATACATTTCAGAGTCACTGCTAGTTGGATTGAAGCAAACCTCCCAGATGACTCTAAAGACATATGGAAGAATAGAGGAAGTGTGGATTACGTGGTACTTCTTGACTGGTTTAGTTCTACAAAAGATTTACAACTTGGAACAACTCTACGGAGTCTGAAAGATGCACTTTTCAAGGTTAGCAAGTTTCCTTGTTAGTTTATCATAATTGCAAGCCTTCGCTGGTTGTTAGAAAGATATGTAGACTAATTTATCTTAAGGATAAGAAATTAATTATGCTTTGGTTGTAGTTTGTGTTTTTTTAATTTGGATTTAAAAGACTAATTTAGAGTTATCAAATAGGAATAAGTGTTTCTATATCAAGGAGAATGTTAGAATTTTCAGAAATAGAAATTGTCTGAAAAAGTGTTATTTTTGCTTTAAGAATTACATTATGAAACAAAGACAAAGGAAGAAGTCACTAAGGGAAAAAAGATAGATATATTTGATTTCATAAAATGAAAACTTGGGTGTGAAAAAATACCATAAAATTAGAAGGCAGAAGACAAAGATATTTGCAACAAATATGGCAGGGATTCAGTACTACCTAAAGTCTAAAGAGCTTTTACAAATCAATAAGAAAATTACTTAAGATAAAATGGTAAAATAAGTAGTGGACACAGACATAAAAAAGGAAATTCAGGGGGGAGGGGGGAGGCAGAGGCAAGAAAGGGGAGCAGCTTAGACAAGAACCTAGTATAAAGGAACCATGGACATGGACAACAGGGGGATTGACTTTGGGGGGAATGGGTGGGTGGGGAGGGGGACAGAGGGGAGCAAAAAGGGGATGGATGTAATACAACAACAATAAAATTTAAAGAAAAAAAAGGAAATGCAAGTGATAAAATAAAAATGGTCAATTTTACTAGTAATCAGAGAAATGCAAATTGAAACAGTGCCATTTTTACTGATCTAATTAACCAAAATTAAAATACTGTTTATTTTTATTTATTGATTTTGTAGACAAAGGGAGATAGACATCAATCTGTTATTCCACTGACTTATGCATTCATTGGTTGATTCTTGTATGTACTCTGACTGGGGATTGAACCCACAACTCTGGCATATCAGGAAAGCACTCCAACCAACTGAGCTACCTGGCCAGGGCCAAAAATACTCTGTTTAATTTTTTAAATAATTTAACAATTATGGCACTGAATTGTGGTGAGAATGTGGTAGGAATAAAACTCAGTCTGTTGGTAGGATTGATGGAACGTTGCCTTCCAGGAGGGCAGTCCTAAAAGCCTTGAAACAATTCATGCTTTAAAATAGGGAATCTGGAAATACAAGGATAGGTCGATATATATACTTCCAGTGGTCACCTAGTTTTGACCTACAAAAGAAGCAATTTCATCAAGTTCATCCTAAGACATTTGAAAATGTAGTATATGATAAAGGTGACATAACAAGTCAGTGGGGAAAAGATGGATTGAAATGAATGGTTTAGGGACAGCAGGCTAGCCAGTAAGTAAAAAAAAAGAGGATGCCTATCTCATTTCTTAGACCACACTAGACTCCAAATTGGTCAGTGATATACATAAATGTGTTGAATGAAATAGTGAACTACTAGGAAAAAGCATCAGTAGATATTTTTATTATCTTAATCCTAAATCAAGACACCATTAAGGAAGGTCAATATATATATTAAAAAATATCATAAACAAGATAAAAATCAGTACAGATTTTGTAATATATGATGAACACCTATTTTCCTAAATATTCAGAGTACATTTACTGTTGACTAAGAAAATAGCAAACTGTATAGAAAAATGGGCAAAGAATGAGATTAAATCATGAAATATGAATGGCTAACCAACATATTAAAAGATATTCAACTTTACTGATAAGTGTTAATTAAAACAAGTTAACATGTTTATGTTTACCAGTTTGGAAAATTGTAAAGATTTATAATGGGCATTCTCATATGCTGTTGGTAAGTATATAAATTGGTATAATCTTTTTGAAAGGCAATTTGGCATAATCTACCAAACTTTTAAGCCATTGGTTCTACTCCTAGGAAATTATCCTACAGAAATATACAAATATTTCTTAAAAGATCATTTCAAAGATTAGCAGTATATATTAAGAGCCTTAAAATGTTCATGTGCCTTGGCTCAGTAACTCCACTTCTGGGAATTTTCCCTAATTGAGTTAATTGGATGTATACATGTATAAGGAAGACTCCAGTGTTTATCTCAGCATTGTTTATAATTAACTAGGAAAAATACCATTAAGTCTTCAAGTGATAGGTTTAGTTTTGGAATGTGTGTATGAAATAGAGTATTAGCTGATCATTACAAATTATAGCTTTATTAATAAAAGATAGTTCAATAAGAGAAAAGCAGCATCATAAAAGTTTTATTGTTTTGTAAAAATGAAATTTAAAAAGTACTTCTCTTTGTAGCAAATTAAGAATAAACTCCAGAATGTTAAAATGGTATCTCTGGGTTATGAGATTTCGGATGATTTTTATTGCACATAAACTCATTTTATTTTTATTCTGATACCATGGATTACTTGTGTGGTTGTAAAAACCAGGTCTATCCATTTGTTTCATTTAATGTTGAATTTTTAATTCAGTTCTCATTTTTTATTATTTAGATGATGAATCTTTAAGAGAGCAATTTTAAAATTCAGGTTTGTTGTGTCTTTAGCTGCCATAATAAATACATTATTTCCTTATTTTATAGTGGGAAAGTAAAACCATCCTGCACAATGAGCCTTTGGTTTTAGAAGGAGGCTATGAAAACTGGCTCCTTTGTTATCCCCAGTACACCACAAATGCCAAAGTCATTCCCCCCTCCAGAGGCAAGGCGGAAGAGGTGTCTATCTCATGTATGTATGTGAAAATTTTTGTTTACAATTGCTTCGGTGAAATAAACTTTATGTTCTCAGGATAATGTTCTTGGTCATATGTGCATTTGTGCTATTAGACAGCATTTTGTTTTCAGACATAAAAAATAGAGAATGTCCATAGCCTGGAAGTTAATGTTTCAGTTCTTTATGACTGTTGTCATTGAATTTAGTTTACATTTAACTCTGTGAATATAACATGCAAGAAATATGTCTGTACTGTTTATGGGATTTGCTGTTCTTTCAATTTATTATTTTATTCTTTGGGGGATTTTAGTGGATTTTACTTATCCCTCCCTGGAAGAATCCATTCCTTCTAAACCTACTGCACAAATGCCACCACCTCCTATAGAAGTAGATGAAAATATAGAATTGATAAACCATCAAGATGAGAGAATGAGACCATTGATTCTGTCAGCTCCAGTTGAACCAATTGCTACTTCTAAGTCTGATGTTTCACCCATAATTCAGCCAGTGCCTATTGTAAAGAATTTTCCACAGGTATGTTCTTGATTTTCTTTTAACTTTATTGTCCTTTTAATATTACATTAAATATAAAGAATAGAAATAAAGTTTTATATATAACTTTGAATATTTTAGAAAGAAAATCATCAGTGAGAAAAATCTATATATTTTGGTACCGTTTTTGCTCTAAAATATTTTCATTTTAATTCAGATTATGGCCACAGCAGTATTAAAATAGATAATGCAAAGGATTTTTAAACCTGGCGGGCAATCCATTTACTATAGGCAATACCAGTAATAGATTATATTATTACCAGAATGAATTGAATGCTTTCAAGTTTTGTGGGAGGTTTTTTGTATTATTATTTAATCCATAATATTTTCCCAAATTGTTTGGCTTATAGATGATAAATATGTATTGTCCTTATCTGGCTTTTGAAATAATACTTTAGTAGTTCCATTTCCTTAGAATTGGACACATAAATTAACGGGTATGTTACCTAAAAAATTTTAAATAACCAGTATGTGCCCTGGCTGGTAGCACAATGGTTAAGGCGCCAGCCTGCAAACCCAAAGGTCACAGGTTCGATTCCCCAGCCAGGGCACATAACCAGGTTGCAAACCAGGTCTCCAGTCAGGTCTGTGGCAGGTGAAACGCAACCATACACTGATGTCTCTCTCCCTCTCTGCCTTTCTCCCTTCCCCTCTTTCTAAAAAGTAATGAAATAAAATATTTTAAAAATAAATAAATACATAAATAACCAAGATGTTACAATAACGTTTTACAACATATTTCTTTTAATTAGGTTTTATGTAAGGGGAGGTTAACTAATTCTCCCTTAGCATTTTTCAGTAAGGTTTTTTAGCATTCATATGATTAAGCCATGGATTCTGTCTGATGTTTAGAGAGACTTATACAAAATCAGCCATAACATAAAGCAGAATATCATAATTGCTCAATTACTGGAGCAAAGAGCAAGGAGACAAATTCTGACTGAGCATATCAGGGAGGTATCTTTATGGAGAGTTTATCTGGATAAGATTTTGAGGATGGAAAAGACAGTAGAAAATTGTATGTCTGAAGGTTCACAGCATATTCTGGAACCAGTGAGGAGTTTTGACATGTTTGGACACCACTCTTTGTTGAACAAGGGTGATGGTATTAGATAAGGTTGGAAAGATAGACAAGAATCATCAAGAAAGACTTAGATTAGATTGGAATTTTATCCTGTAGGTTCAAGGAAACCTTTTAAAGAATTTTAAACTTGAAAGTATCATGATCATATCTGTGCTTTTAAGATTCAGGGGAAATGGATTGAGTTACCAAAATGTGGATGGAAACATTTATTTTGGTTTCTATCCAACCTTTTATAGTTAACCTCATTTTCATAGTGGTTCTTCTTCTCAAATGTAGAAAACCAGAGTGGAAAATAGATTTTTTTTTTAAGATTTTGTTATTTTTAGAGAGAGGGGAAGAGAGAGAGGCAGAGAAACATCAATGTATGGTTGCCTTTTACCTGCCTCCAGCTACAGACCTGGCTGGTGACCTGGCTTCCAACCTGGTTATGTGCCCTGCTTGGGAATCGAACCAGCAACTTTTGGGTTTGCAGGCTGGCACCTTACCCACTGTGCCACCAGCCAGGGGTTTTGTTTTTTTTTTTAAAGTGAAAGGGGAAAAAGAGAAGTGGGGGAAGTAAAAGAATGAATGATAACTTCTTTAACTTCTTCCTATGGAATTGCCTTTTGTGGAAAAACATACAATTTATTTTATAAGAACACTATGCTGGTTGTTACTGGCAGATATTCTTAAAATTTTTCATTTTTGTTTAGTAAACTGCTTCTCAAAAAATTATGCAGCATTGCTTCTAACTTGTATTTAGGATCTTATCTCTTAGGACTTTATTTATTTATTTTGTGTCCAGTATAATCTCTACCCTCCTGGAACTTACACTCTAGGAGGGAAGAAGCTTTTAAACAATTATAGTTATTTCATCGGAATCCCAATAAGTACTATTAGGGAAGAGAATAGGCTGTTAGGAGGGTACATATTAGGGGACTTGGCTCATTTTAGGGATCAGGAAAGTCTTTTCTAAGTGAGAAAGATTTACATCAAGATTTAATATTGTGGTGGGAATTATCTAGATAAACAGCTGATAAAAAGGGGCTTGAGTTGGGAAGGAGCATAGCATCTTTGAGGAATTTTTTTTTTAAGGGAAGTATGGATGGACCTGAAGAGTATGCTAAATGAAATAAGCCAGTCAGAGAAAGGCAAGTACCATATGGGCTCACTTGTATGTGAAGCTGGTGAACAAAGTAAACTTCATGAACAAAATAGAAACAGACCCATAGAGACAAAAAACTAACAGTTGTCAGAGGGAAGGGAGAGGGGAAAGCTGACTAAAAAGGTGAAGGGATTATTCAAAGCAAAGAAATTATGTTATAGACAGAAGTGTGGTGATTACCGAGGGAAAGAGGGGTGGGGGAGGTAGAGGAGAGTAGAGGGGGTAAGTGGTGATGGAAGGAGACGTGGCTTAAGGTCATGAACACACAATACAGCATACAGATGCGGTGTTATAGAATTGTACATCTGAAACCTATCTAATTCTATTAATCAGTGTCACCTCAATACATTCAGTAAAATTTTTTTTAAATAGGAAAGTATGGCTGGTGTATAGAACGATGTGAGATAAGATGGGAAAGAGGCAGAGGTGAGACCACAATGGGAAAGATTTTAGATGTAATCTGAGAACAGTAAGGAGCTATTCAAAGTAGGGTTTTAAATAAGTGAGGAACATGGTCACATTTGTGTTTTAAAATGACTCTGGCCACAATGTGTAGAAGTAGATTAGAAGAGAGGCAAGAGAAGCAATGTAGAAAGAATGTTGGCATGGAATTGGTTGGTGCTAGTGGAGGTGGAGAGACAGATACAGGAAGAAAATCATCGGACTGCATAAGGGCAGGGAAGGACATACGAGATTCAGGTTTCGTAGTTGGAACTGTTTGGATAGTGGTTATATCCATGAGACAACCATGTTTGCAGGGGGAGATTGTAGGTTTCAATTTTGGTTTTATTAGGTTTGTGGCATATATGAGACACCACTGTGGAGTTACTGAGTAGTAAATTGAATATGTGGAAGTGGGACTTAAGGCTATGTATGCCCAGGTCTAGATTTTATGTTTTACAATGAACTCTTTCATATTCAGAACATGTATTGAATATGTGGAATCAAGAGGAAGTAAGTGCAGTACCTCATGAGAAATCTTGACATTGGGTAATGTACAGATAGATATTCTGGCAGATACTGTTTCCACAAAGTGATGGTTGTTCTTTTATCACAACTTGATTTCAAGAACTGAGTTCCTGGATTTTGACAAAAGTACGTATTGTTCTGCTTCTGTTGTTTGTTTGTTTTATAGATTGATCGTACTAAAAAACCTGCAGTCAAATTGCCTGAAGATCATAGAATAAAATCTGAAAGTACAGATCATGAGCAACAGTATCTTCAGGATGGAAAAGTTGTTCCTGATCGTTCCACAAAGCCAGTACTACCCCCTCCAACTGCCATGTTAACAGATGAAGAAAAAGCTCGTGTTCATGCAGAAACTGTTCTTTTAAGGGAGAAAAACAAACAAGAAAAAGAACTTCGAGAAAGACAGCAAGAGGAACAGAAAGAGAAACTGAGGAGAGAAGAACAGGAACAAAAAGCCAGAAAGGAACAGGAAGCTGAAGAAAATGAAGTCACAGAGAAGCGACAAAAGGCAAAAGAAGAAATGGAAAAGAGAGAAAGTGAACAGGCTAAGAAAGAAGATAAAGAAACCTCAGCAAAGAAGGGCAGAGAAATAACAGGAGTAAAAAGACAAAGTAAAAGTGAACATGAAACTGCTGATGCCAAAAAATCTGTGGATGATAAGGGGAAAAGGTGTCCAACCCCTGAAGCACCAAAAAAGTCAGTGGGCGATGTGCCCCCTGCCTCCATGGCAGGAGACTCGAGTTCAAGCAAGGTAAGCAGAAACAAACAGTATAAATTGTCAAATAAGTGAAATAAAATACACATAAAAAGTTGAAGCCAGTAGCATTTCATAAACAGGGCAGGCATTTTAAGTAGTTTACTAGAGGATTATAGACTTCTACTAATTCATTACTTTTGCTCACCTCCCCTCCTTTGGTTGGTTGAAAATGGAATTGCTCTTTGTGTCTGTGAAATGAACATATTTTTAATAATTGAAATGAATAGCTATATTCTTTTCATTTTTTAAAAGATTTTGTTTTTATTTTTAGAGAAGGGAAAGAAGGGAGAAAAGGAAGGAGAGAAACATTAATGTGTGGTTGCTCTAGCTGGCCCCCAACTGAGGACTTGGCCCACAACCCAGGCATGTGCCCTGACTGGGAATCGAACTGGCGACCCTTTAGTTCACAGGCTGGTGCAAAATTCACTGAACCACACCAACCAGGCTACATTCTTTTTCTTTTTATGTATGATCATCAAAAGACTAAAATGCTGTCTTTCCTTCAGTGTGGAGGAATTGGGTGCCCAATATTTATGATAATGTTTATGTCTACTTAGAATATTTCCAAAATCAATGAAAATCAGCGACTGGTCGGGTATTTTGTTTGTTGGTTCATGTAATCAAGAATATTGGCAATAAAGCCCTGGCTGTTGGCTCAGTGGATGAGGCACCAGCCAGGGAACCCAAAGGTCATTGGTTCGTTTCCCAGTCGGGACACATAACCAGATTGCAAGCCATGTCTCCAACCAGGTCTGTAACTGGAGGCAGGTGAAAGGCAACCATAACATTGATGTTTCTCTCCCTTTCTGCCTCCCTCCCTTCTCCTCTCTCTAAAAATAATAAAAATAAAATCTTCAAGAAAAGAAAAAAGAATATCAGCAATAATCCAATTAATGTTCTTTTCTTTGCCTCGGACTATCCCCCAAAATTGATTTCCGTAACTGCTTTTTGTCAAATTTTTTTCTATTAATTTTTGTGATTTTTTTTCTCTATTCAATTAACAATACCCTTCCATTTTGAACCCTAAATAAGTCTTTATAATAGCAGTAATAATTATAGCTCTATTTACAGACATGTAAATGCAAATACATTTTTGGTAGTGTGAAAATTACTTTTGATGGAAAGTGAAATTCTGTATTTTCCGATTATTAATTTCTGTACTTCTCAAGCAGCAGTTCAGGCATATATAACAAATATAACAATTTTTATTAATGCTTCATGTTTCCAGGGAACACTTATGTGGTAACCTGAGCTATCGAAATGTAGCTGCCATACAAAAACTTTTCTAAACACCTAGAATTAGGGAAATGAAGCCCGTGTACTAATAGTTTATTCATAGGAGAATCAGAACTTATGAGCTCTTATAATTTAAATATTATTCATTGACTATCTACTATATGCCTTTATTTTCCCTACATCATCATCTAATGACAACTCCAAGAGGTATTCAATTTACAAATGAATTGAAGCTTAGGGGTTAAATAATTTGCCTAAGATCACATATTCAGTGAGATTCCCAAGTCACTTCCTTTCTATCTTGCTGTTCTTAGAGACAGTCATAAGAACTTAAAGCATTTATAGTTCTGAGGTCATTCAGTATTGGTGCCAAATATCCCTACAGATCTAAATAACATAATGTTTGATTCTTATAACACATTGAAAAAAAGATTGCATTCATTGTATGCTTTTTTAAAAGGGAGCAAAATATGTAATTCTAGAACATATTTAATAAAATTAGTACACATTTTTTTAACTTTTTACTTTAGGTATTTTTTATTTTAATATTTTATTTATTATTTCTAGAGCGAGGAGAAGGGAGAGAGTTAGAGAAACATCATTGTATGGTTGCCTTTCACCTGTCTCCAGCTACAGACCTGGCTGGAGACCTGGCTTGCAACCTGGTTATGTGCCCTGGCCGGGGAATCGAACCAGCAACCTTTAGGTTTGCAGGCAGGCACCTTATCCACAGTGCTACCAGCCAGGGCGGAATTTTTAAATGTACCATAAAAGTGAACTTTTAAAAGAAACTAAGTTCCAAGAGGATATAAAATGGGGTTTTACACTTTTGAATATTATTCTGCATAAAATTCTATATTTTCTTTAATACATTATTTTTTTGGCGCATGACCACTTTGAAGATAACCAAAATCATACAAGATTTAAATAAAAGTGTAGTGTTCAAAAGAGGCCATGATGAGTTACACAAATGACCATCTTGTACTTTGCCATGTATTATAAATCAGTGCTTCACAAGCTACTGTCACTTGTATTATTTTATTTTTACCAACTGATTTATCAAAGTTTTTTAGTTTTTTTAGCTTTAGTATTATGAATCTCATATGAGTTCTACCATCTTTAATTTAAAAGAATCACTTTGACAATAAAACTACATAGTTTTCAGAGGCCTCACACTTTTTTCTCCTTTTACATTTTCAGTCTGATGGATTTGCTTATATTAGCTAGTGATAGGTAGGTGTATAGTGAAGGAAAATTAAGGGGTTTTTTTCCTTCTGAAATTTTAATAATTTTACAGCTTGTTAAGATTAAAGGTCAGCCAGAAAGTGGAATTCTAAAGACTGGAACTTTTAGAGAGAATACAGAAGACACTGAAAGAAATAAAGTAAGTAGCTCCTTACTTGGGAGAAAAGCATGGATTATAACCAAGTGATTATTATTACCATATCATTCCTTCTCCATCTTACATCTACTTTCTGAGGGAATCTTTGCTACCTTTGGTAACTGATCTGTTTGTTTTTGCATGGTCATATGCTTCCTATTGTAAGTACAGCAATATATTCTATTCATTTTATGAAATTAAAAAGTACATAGGCTTTATTATATGATCCAGCAATTCTGCTTCTTGATATATACCCAAAGAATTGAAACCAGGGCCTCAAAGAGATATTTATACATTCATTTTCATAGCAGTATTATTCACAGTAATTAAAAGATGGAAGTGACCTATGTGTCCATCAACAGATGAGTATAGAAACAAACGTGGTATATACAAACAGTGGAGTATTACCCTTAAAAAGGAAGGAAATTTTGACACATACTACAACATGGATAAATCTTGACAATGTTAACTAAGTGAAATAAGCCAGTCACTAAAGACCAAAAACTGTATGGTTCCATTTATATGTTGTACCTAGAGTCATCTAATTTATGAAGACAGGAATTCGGGTGTTGATTGCCAGGAGTCCAGGGATGGGGAGGGGATGGGCAGTTGTTTAAATGGGTACAGAGTTTCAGTTTTGTGAGATAGAGTTCTGAAGATTGGTTGCACAATGGGAATATACTTATGCCACCTAATTATACTTAAAAATGGTTAAGATGATAAATTTTATGTATGTTTTATCACAATTTTTGAAATTTTTAGGGCTTTTATGAGACATCTTTGCCTTTGTTTTTAAGAGCTTTATTTAAATACATACCATAAAATCCACCCAGCTCAGTGGACAATTCAGTGATTTCACTTCAGAGCGGTGAAATAGTTCTTCATTCGATCCAATTTTAGAACATTTTCATCTCACCAAAAAAGATCTCTGTGCTCAGTTGTACTCACTCCCTCTTCCTACCCTCAGGCAACCGTCTGCTCTCTCCATAGATTTATCTCCTGGACATTCATTATAAATGGTATCATTTTATATTTTCTATGTAAATTATATATTTTATATATATATATAATTTATTCAGATAGTGTGTGTGTATATATAAAGTTTTTTGTATATGTCTTTCACTAGCATAATTTTTTGAGGGTCATCTATGGTGTAGCATGTATACCAGCACTTAATGCCTTTATATTGCTATGTAGTATTCCCTTGTGTGGATATACCACATTTTATTCACCAGTTAATGGACATTTGGATTGCTTCTACTTTAGGCTATCAGGAATAGTGCTGCTGTGAACATTTTCATACAAGTTTTCATGTGGAAATAATTTTTCAGTTTCTTTGGGGTTTATAACTAGAAGTGGAATTGAATTGTCTTTGTGTTTTTGTCTTTTTAAGGAAACTTTTTTTATCAGATCAATTAACTTTATTTTCTTTTTTTGATTATCGTTCTATTATAGTTGTGTCATTTTGCTCTCCCCTGCCTCGCCCACCTGCCCCTTCTTAAAGAAACTCTCAAAGACCACTATCATTATAGGCTTGTGCACACACAACTCCTCCTCCCCTTCCTATTATACTTGGACTTTGGTAAAATATATCTCATTCTTCATGTTGAAACTTATTTTAAAACCATTAAAGGTAGCCAACACAGGCTTGTGGTTCTTTGATACAAGAAGCTTACGTTGTATATGACAAAACTTAATTGAAGAATCAGATTTCTTCTCTCTTTTTTTAAATAAACTAGGCTCGAGAGCCTTTGACAAGAGCACGAAGTGAAGAAATGGGGAGGATTGTACCAGGACTGCCTTTAGGCTGGGCCAAGGTAAAACTCAAAATTAGCACAGAAATAAATAACATGATCATTGTGTTCTTGTAAAAAAGTGTTTTTGTTTTTTGTTTTTGTATTCTGCATCTTTCTAATGCAGTCAGTTCTGTTCCTTCATTACAGAGGACATGGTTTATTTACCTGATTATAGCAGAGTTAGATTTCTGAATATCCAATCTGAGTGGCTGGCTATACTATATATTCCTGGCATTTGTCACTTAGAAGCACTGTATTACTTTAGAACCTAAAGTTCTTTGGAAGTTTAATTACCAAATTGATTATCACCATTTTATTCAAGTCATGTTAATCCAAAAGCAAATTGAACAGCAGAATACTTTGGAGTGATTTTTGTTGTTGTTGCTCATTTAATCATCATTGTTTTCTGACCTGTTTTTTTCTTTTTTCCTTTTCCAACCAAGTTTCTTGACCCAATCACTGGAACTTTTCGTTATTATCATTCACCCACCAACACTGTTCATATGTATCCACCGGAAATGGCTCCTTCATCTGCACCTCCTTCCACCCCTCCAACACACAAAGCCAAGCCACAGATGCCTGCTGAGCGGGACAGGGAGCCATCCAAACTGAAACGCTCCTACTCCTCCCCAGACATAACCCAGGTCATACAGGAGGAGGAGAAGAGGAAGCTAACAGTAACTCCCGCAGTTAATCGGGAAAATAAGTAAGTTCATCCTCATTCCTAAAACTAGGATAATCTGCTATATTTGAAAGCTACTCTAAACATAATCAACTTATTTATGTCAGGGGGTCAGAAATTCCTGTAGACGGCTACACCAGCCATGGTTATTTACCACAGAGGAAGAAAATCACTGGATTAAAATGTCTTTGGTTTTTCTCCCAAGTGCTAATTTAAATATGTCAGAGAAGACATTAAGTATTAACACAGATACAAAGGTGTATGTGTGTTTTTTAACACACCATATCATAAACTACCTAGAATTTTTTAGAAACTTCCTAAATCTCCCTTTGAGGACCATAATGTATAGGCTTGTTGAGTTTGCCTTAGTGCAGCTCTCAAATTCTAAACTTTTTTTGAGTCAGCTCATAATAGGGGAGCAAACTTATTTAGTATTAAAATAACAAGCATTTTATTATCAGCTCCTAAAATTTCTATTGTGTTCCCTTTTCCTTTGTTGCATTTCTGCTACTCTCTTCAGAGGTAGTGATCAGTAAGTAGTTCATGTGAGCTTCTCAAAACAGTGTCCCATGTAAATGTGTTCTTGGCTTTATTTCTTTTTGAATACTCTTAATGGTAGGGTTATGGGGAGACAATTTTTAAGTCATTTACCACTTCTGATCTTTACCTTTTTTTGGGAGGGGAATAGTTGGGAGTGTGAATACAGTGGTACCTTGGTACTTGGTAATTCTCAACTCGTGACAAGCATTTGTAACCAACAAGTATGGAATGATGATGCATTTTCTCTTGTGGGGCGGTGTCGTGGCTCATGCAAGTTCTAGCAAGCGCGATGAGTCCCGAGCAAGTGCTGAGTACTGAAACATTTTTTCTTATCAAAATGAGATGAGTGCTGGGTTTGATGAATTGTGAATCTGACTAATACCTCAGTATGGCTATGAAAGACTTTGTTTTCTGGTTTATAATATGCACCCTCATGATAGCTAAGGAATTCCAAATAGGCTATCTTTTGGCCCCTTTGGTAATACTTCCCAAAAATGTTGATACATTTTTCTCCTGAGAACGAAACCTGCCAATTAGGGAATTAACGTGGAGATATTTTATTTTTAACCTGTAAATCTAGTTACAAATTTCAGGGCTCACTATTAAAACTGGTGAGATTTAATTCTTTCTTGCATCATTGTTCTTAAAGTTTGTTAATCTGACAGTTTTAAAGACTACCACATATGCAGTTTATGTATTTCCATATATATTGAACAGAGAAAGCGTACATGAGCACTAACACTTGAGCACACGTAAGAAAAAAAGCTGATTGAAGTATAGTTCAGCCCTGACTGATGTGGCTCCGTTCATTGGTTGGTTGGGCGTCGTCCCGCAAAGCAAAAGGTTATTGGTTTTGTTCCAGGTCAGAGCACATGCCTGGGTTGTGGGTTCGGTCCCTGGTTAAGATGCATATGGGAGGCATCCGCTTGGTGTTTCTTTTTCACATCAATCCTTCTGTCCCTCTTTCTCTCTCCCCCCGCCTCTCTTAAAAACAAATTTAAAAATCTTTTTAAAAAATGAATATATTAAAAAAATAGTCTATATCTGTGATGACAGAAATATTTTATATCTGTGCTATCCAGTATGGTAGTGGTTACTTTGAATTATGACTATTGTAGGAAGCTGAATTATTTATTTTTTATTAAAAAAAATTTTTTTCTGTTTATTTTTTAAAGATTTTATTTATTATTTTTAGAGAGAAGGGAAGGGAGAGAGGCAGAGAGGGAGAGAGACATCAATGTGTGGTTGCCTTTCACCTGCCCCCAGCTACGGACCTGGCTGGAGACCTGGCTTGCAACCTGGTTAGGTACCCTGGCTGGGAATGGAACCAGCGATCTTTGGGTTTGCAGGCGGGCACTTTATCCACTGTGCCACCAGCCAGGGTTGAATTTTTATTTATTTTAAATTTAAATAGCCACCTGTGGCTGGTGGCTATCATTTGTCAGCACAGCTCTTGACTTTAGGGAATAGTATTCAAATAACCTGCTTCCATGTTCCACTCCATGGTAATATACAGGGGTTATCAGAAGTGGATTTACAGTTGTGAGTACACAAAACACAAGAGTTTATTTTTTAAAAAGAAAAAAAGATTTTATTTTTAGAGAGAGGGGAAGGGAAGGCGAAAGAGAGGGAGAGAAACATCAATATGTGGTTGCCTCTCACAGGCCCCCAACTTGGGACCTGGCCTGCACCTCAGGCATGTGCCCTGACTGGGAATCAAGCTAGCAACCCTTTGGTTCACAGGTAGGCATTCAATCTACTGAGCCACACCAGCCACGGCAAGAGTTTATTCTTGTATTTATTATTTACTAATGCATTATTTCTTATATGAACAACTGTAAACCCACTTTTGCCCATGTGTGCGTATGTGTGTTTGTGTGTGTGGTTCCTTTTATGGCGTTCTGTTGAGTTCAGCATTTGGTGATACTAAACTTCCCAGGATCGTTTGAAGGAATTTGAAGGAGCCTTCTTTACTAGAAGACTCTTACCTGTTCATAGGAAGGCAGAGAATCTTATCAAGATATCTGTAAGAACCATGGACCCATATAAGAGGTTAAAGGCATTTGGTTTATGGGAGGGTCACAGAATATGTCACCTGGACAGTGAATGTTCTATAAGACCTAGTACCTTATGCATTAATTTATTAACACTTTATATAAGATGACTGTGTACCATGGTACACATACTGGAGTTTGCTGCTATTTATAATTTAAACCTTATTTTCACATGGTGTGCATTCTAAGATATCTTGCATATTTTTCCTTTCCAGGCCTATGGGCTACCCTAAAGCTGAGATCACAAGGCTTTCTGCTTCTCAGATTCGAAATCTCAATCCTGTGTTTGGAGGATCTGGACCAGCCCTCACTGGACTTCGTAATTTAGGAAATACTTGTTACATGAACTCAATACTGCAGTGCCTATGTAATGCTCCACATTTGGCTGATTATTTCAACCGGAACTGTTACCAGGATGACATTAACAGGTAAATAAATTTCTTCTATAATACAATAATAAAAATTTTTTTATTAATATATTTTATTTTGCTTAGTTGTCCCAATTTTCCCTTTGTCCCCCTACCAAGTACCCCATTTCTTTCAGCAATGCCGCCCTTAGTTCATGTCCGTGAGTCATGCATGTAAGTTCTTTGGCTTCTCTATTTCCTTTTTTCTTCTTAACATCCCCCTGTCTATTCTGTAACTACCAATGTGTAAATTGCTAATAAAATCTATATATTACACACTCACAAATAGGCACATTCTGTAACAGTGAATAAGAAAGATAGCATGTCTTCTATGTAATATACATCTATATTTTCTTAGGTTTTTCCTCTTCCTTAACTGCATTCAATTTTTCTGAGTTACTGTAAGTAACCTGATTTTCCTATATTGTGAAATGATTCCAATCTAAGAAAACTTAACCTGCAGTAATGCAGATACAAGTAATATACAAAATTGTACCTTATTTAGTAAAATCTATTTATAACAAGATCACTTTTAAGCATTCAAAGTTATAGTTGGTTCTTATCCATTCAGCTCCTTCCAGAGAGGTCAGATTAGGAAGGGGGGAAATACCTTTACTGTAAAGAAAAACAAGGAAAAGCCTCCTCTGCTTGGGGAAGGACAGATGATGAAAGGAGCAGTGCCAGGAGGCAGGAACCTCCCTGTCACCAGGTGGAGCCTATTGATGAGGAAGAAGAGATAGTACAGGGTAACACTAAAAAGAAGCAACTTGTAGGAGTAGCATCAAAGTAAGAGGCAAATGAGTATTTGGTAATAAACCTATGCATAAGTGTTCTAGAGTAGGGTTATAGCATATCAGTAGTTTAATGTTGACACCAGGAACCCCCTGTACCTTCACTTTTTACAATTTCCTTTATTACTTTTTTGTACCTTTGTTTGCCAAGGTCAAATTTGTTGGGGCATAAAGGTGAAGTGGCAGAAGAATTTGGAATAATCATGAAAGCACTGTGGACAGGACAGTACAGGTATATCAGTCCAAAAGACTTTAAAACCACTATTGGGAAGATCAATGACCAGTTTGCAGGATATAGCCAGCAGGATTCACAGGAGCTGCTTCTGTTCCTAATGGATGGTCTCCATGAAGATCTAAATAAAGTAAGAAATTTGATTTTTTTTTTTTTTAAGCTGCAAAGGCTCTTTAAGTTTGCTCAGCATGGTAATGATTTTTTTTAATTACTTATTTTTAAAACTGATTTTATGTGCCCTGGCCAGGGATAGAATCTGCAGTATTAGTATGTCAGGACAGTGCTCCAACCAGCTAAGCTACCCAGCCAGAGCTGTAATCATTTTCATAGCAATTTAAAAGTAAAGTTGGTGATTGTTCTTGTCTAGGGACTTTGTACTAAGGGACAGCACAATAACACACATGTCTCATAGGTCTAGTATTTGAAAAGAATTATATGCAATTTGTATTTACTTACTAAAGTGTTACCAGGTATTACTGTAGTTTATCAATGTTAAAATAGTTGTTGGAGATAGTGTTTGTGATCCACGTGTATGTGAAAGGAAACATGGGATTTTATAAAAGATTAGTTGTAGACAGCCTGAACATCCCATTACACTTATATATTACTATATATCATATATCTATATATTATATTCTGTATGTATTATATTCTTACACATTTTTCTAAAATAAGAATTACTCCATGTAACCACATTGAGGCATGTATCACTACATAAATGACCAATCTGTTAAATACTATGGCTTCTCTTTAGAACGAAGCTGTCCCTCTCTTCAGATCTCTTTGAGATTTCCCACTGAGTATATATGTACACCCATACATACATATATGCATGCATATATACAGGAAATACTGTGTGTATGTGTGCGAATACGAATATATATTTAGTATGTGGGTGTCCATCCCGAGGAAACTAGGACAACAAAATAACATGTCTAGTTACAGCCCCAACTAGCCGTATGTGGCATGTCTTTCTCTTTAAAACGAGACTCTTCAGCTTTTTTAAACAAAAATGTATTAAGCAATTCCCCAAGTCACATCCTTTTGAAATAATAGGTTTTTGGTTTCTCAGGAGGCCTTTTTGACTAGGATTTTTTTTGTAGTACATAACGGGATTAGAGCACCGTTATGAAAAGAATCAGAAGTATTTCTGAATCTGCAAAGTGTTTGAAGTGTTTGTATTTAATGTATTTTTCAGGTTTATATTTAAATGCTGACTTTCAGATATTAATATAGTTTAAATAATCTTATTTCCAGGCTGATAATCGGAAGAGACATAAAGAAGAAAATAATGATCATCTTGATGACTTTAAAGCAGCAGAATATGCTTGGCAAAAACACAAGCAGCTCAATGAATCAATTATTGTTGCACTTTTTCAGGGTCAATTCAAATCCACAGTACAGTGCCTCACCTGTCACAAAAAGTCTAGGACATTTGAGGCCTTCATGTACTTGTCTCTGCCATTAGCATCCACAAGTAAATGTACATTACAGGTAGGTTTATAATTGAGAGAAAAAGATTTTGTTGAAAATGCTGTTTATATGCAGATAGATACACCTTTTTCAGCAATTTATTTCTGTTCTTCTATGAACATTTTAAATTTTTTTAAAAAGATTTTATTATTTTTAGAGATGGGGGGAAGGGCGAGAGGAAGAGAGATATCGATATATGGTTGCCTTTCACCTGCCTGCAGCTACTGACCTGGCTGGAGACCTGGCTTGCAACCTGGTTATGTGCCCTGGCTGGGAATCAAACCAGCAACCTTTGGGTTCACAGGCTGGTGCCTTATCCACTGTGCCCCCAGCCAGGGCCTACTTCTATAAGCATTTATAAGTGAAAAGCATATAAATTGTTTTAAATAGACCTACATAGATTAGAAAAAAAATAAAAATAAATACTTTTTAAGGGGAAAAAGATTTTATTATTTCCAGAGAGAAAGGAAGGGAGAGAGACAGAGAGGGAGAGAACCATCATTGTATGGTTGCCTTTCATCTGCCTCCAGCTATAGACCTGGCTGGAGACCTGGTTATATGCCCTGGCTGGGTCATCAAACCAGTGGCCTTTGGGTTTCAGGCCGGCACCTTATCCACTACCAGCCAGAGGAAAAAAGTATATTTTTTAAAGATACAATACTTTCTTATTAAATAAGTTTTCAGAGTTGATGAATGTTTTTATTTTTTAAGTTTGTATTCTGAAGTTGTTTTTAAGGTTAATTTTGAAAGTAGTATGTTGACTTTGCTTTACATGGGGATATCAAATAAACACTTTGTTTTCCACGCCACAGCAACGTAGTTTAGCTGGCTAACCCTTTAGTGCCAGCTTCCTTGAGCATATCCTTTCTCCCACTGAGACTTGCAAGGGGGGTGGGGTGCTCTCCAGAGATGCGGCCCTTCCTGCACTCACCCCACTCTGCACCCTCACTAAGTCATCAGCTTGGTGTGGGCGAGAACTTTTGTTCTAGTTACTGTTGCATCCTTTATGCCAGGCAGAGGAACCTACTGAATAGATGCTTGATGACTGTGTTGAAAAAATGAATTAATGAGTGTCTGCTACTTCTTTTTGCCCTCCAGGATTGCCTTAGGTTATTTTCCAAAGAAGAAAAACTCACAGACAATAACAGGTTTTACTGCAGTCATTGCAGAGCCCGAAGGGATTCTCTAAAAAAGATAGAAATTTGGAAGTTGCCTCCTGTGCTCTTAGTGCATCTGAAACGGTAAAGGGCAAAATTTTTTCTACCGGTTTAGATGAAGGGACTCTAAATCCTTTATCCCAGATCACTTCGTTTTCCTGCTAAGGATGCATAGTCAGTGAGGATGAACTGGTTTGGGTCTCTTCAGGGAGATGAGGCAGAAATGATACTGCTCCCCAGTTCACCTTAGTGTTTGCAGTAACAGAGCAAATTGACAGCACCACTCTTTCATGTAATTCTGCCTTTAAAACAGTGAAATTCAGTTATTCCATTTCAAATATCAAAATTATAAATCATTACAAAACATCAAGAAAATGTATTAATATGTTACATAATGTAACTAACATTAGCCGATAAAATTTATTCCAACTATAAACCAAACATAAAATTTAATCCTGTGGTGAAGATGAAATACATTATTATAAAGTGTTATTTTAAAGGTAAAATTTTAAGGATGATGATATTGTTGAGTGCAGGGGTAGTTTTGTCCACATTTTTTCAGCCAGTGAAAAAGACGTGGACTAGCATAGTAGGAAGAATAAAGGGAGAGTTGTAAAATACGTGTCTGGTCCTTTGCTCTGATTTTTTGTCTTTATGTAATTCATCTGTGTAGTGGTAACGTTTAGTCATTTTTTGAAAAGTTTTAAAAGAATACATTTTTTATTGAGAGCTATCATTTTTCTTTTAAAGAAAGCATTTTAAATTTTTGTTTCATCTTGCAGCATTAGAAATTCCTAGGCAGTTATGTTATTTTAACGTTGACTAGTTCAAATTCCTCTTGTTTAAAATTTTAAACAAAACTTGTTACATCAGTGATCCTTTATTCTTCTTGAGGACTGTGGAGGTGTAGATAAACACTACAGGAATGATTACACATTGGTTCTGTTAAGTTTTTAATGCTGCATATTACTTTTGGAGAATATCTAAAAATACAAATGGTTCAGATTCAGTTTTTAAAAATAATTCTGATATAACCATATTACACCAGCCAGAACACCAGCAGTTTGGTAGCTGAAGACAGCATGTGCCACGGTAACGAGATGTCTCCGTCGTGAGTCTGCATGCTTGTGGTTCCAGCTCTTGTTGCCCCAAAAATACATGCTGAACCCTAGAGCAGCTCTCCTGTCTTTCCTCTGTACTTTTATAATAATTGGCATTATAAATAAGTTTTCAGAAAGAACTTACTTTTATAGAAGATCTAACAGTTCTAGCTAGCCTAGGGATTAAGGAACCAAGGTGTGGTCCTACCTCTCCCACTCCAGCTACTTGACTTTGAGCAAGCTATTCAGTACCCGGGCATCTCAGCTTCCTCACTTGTGAAGTGGAAATGAAACCAAATGTTTTTAACAGGTCTCTCCACTATTAAAGTCCTGAGGGTGTAATTGAAATGGATTTTATGATCCTGGCTAAAAATCTAGATTGTTAATAAATGAGTTAAGGTTCATTCTAATGTCTTTGATCTATCATGTAACTACTGTGATGTTTGGCTTTGCAGTTTTTCCTATGATGGCAGGTGGAAGCAAAAATTGCAGACATCTGTGGACTTTCCATTGGAAAACCTTGACTTGTCTCAGTATGTTATTGGTCCAAAGAACAATTTGAAGAAATACAACTTGTTTTCTGTTTCAGTAAGTATGTCATTGAACCAAATACTTTTTCTTTCAAAGGAAACTAAAATAAGTTTCAAGTGGGTCCTTACCTCTTAGGAAAGAAAGTAAAAGCAACATAAAGCCTTGAAATTCTATAGGTCTATTTTAAATAATTCAGTTTGAATTGATTTTCTGTTTTGTTTGGCACAGAATCACTACGGTGGGCTGGATGGAGGCCACTACACTGCCTATTGTAAAAATGCAGCAAGACAGCGGTGGTTTAAGTTTGATGATCATGAAGTTTCTGATATCTCCGTTTCTTCTGTGAAATCTTCAGCTGCTTATATCCTCTTTTATACTTCCTTGGGACCACGAGCAACTGATATAGCCACATAAGGAGAAGTAGATTATAAGCTAGTTATGTTTTAAAAGACCAAGCAACACAACTCTTGACATACTGGTAAAGATACCAGATAGCTGTAGCTGGCCATTTAGAGGAATTTTAAGACAGTGAGAGCTGTGTTACTATCACCATATATTTCAGGTCAGTGCTGTTATCAAAACCTGACTAATAACATTTAACAAGTATTGCAGTAAGCACTCCTTAGAGGTGCCACTTATTTCAAACCAACTTTTTGAGTTTGCTCCAAAGTTAAAATAATTAGCTAAACGTTATTATTCCACTCATCTAAAAACCATGTATCTTTTTTTTTTTCATTCTCACTGTTATGGCCTTTTCACATTTCTAAATCTCAGCTTGATCCATGAATACCCTAGAATGATATAAAGCAGATAGGAATGTATATGTATATATTTATTGCACACTTGCACATCAAATTGATTTAATAGTATAATATGTGGTCCTTTTGTGAAACCTAGAACGCAAAGGATTCCTTTTATTTTTGTTCCTTTAGGCCTGAATAACAGCAGTGCTTTCTTAGGGAAATGACAGGGCAAAGCTATTTTTCTTTTGGCTTTGGGCTGTATTTGTGCACTAAATCTTTATTCTAAAGTATAAATGGAAACATTTCTTTAATTTTTTAAAATGAGAATTTTCATTTACACCTACATTAAAACCTTAATGAGAAAAATAATTTAAAATCCTGTATGTGTTTTGTCTTTAACTTATCAAATATAGGATAGTGCAACTATAGGTTACACACACGCACACACACACAGTTTATTCCAATACAGTGATTTAAACTTTAGTTCACTTACCCTGTTACCATTCAGCATCAGGACTCAATTCCACTTTGCCTTCACCTTACCCCAGACTGCATATAGTACTTAGGATTCTCAGAGAGTTGGGAGTCATAAGAAGATATAATACCAAGACTCATTCTATCAAGAGTAATAGAATTCTTAGGATTAAGGTAAAAAGGATTAGGAATCAGAACTGCAAAGTGAACTGCATTATGAACCACATCTTCACAAAGCAATGTATTCAAAGAAATAGAGGAGCTTAGGATTTATCATGTACCTCAGGGACTCAGTTGCTACACATGAAGTCAATTAACGCTCTCCATATAACCCTAGCTGGTGTGGCTCAGTGCATTCAGCACTGTCCTGTGAGCCCAGAGATTGTCGATTTAGTTGCCAGTCGGGCACAGGTCTGGGTTGCAGGCCAGTCCCTGGTTGGAAGTATGTGAGAGACAATGGATTGATGTGTCTCACACGTAAATGTTTTCTCTTGTTTTCTCCCTCCCTTCTCTCTCAAAATAAATTTTTAAAAAACTTCATATAAAAAGATTCTAATGGTGCTTCTGAAAGATGTTATCATTAGTGGACTCCCAAGAGGATGAAAGGATGAGTTTTAAACAGTGAAGTTGACAGCTATTCATGTTCAGCACTTAGTCTAAGAGACGTAGTTTCTTGACTAAATTATCTGATCAGTTAAATAAGTTCCAGTCACATTCTTTTTTTTTTTTTTTTTTTTTTTTTTTTTAAGATTTTATTATTTACAGAGGGAGGAGAAGGAAGGGAGAGAGAGAATATATGGTTGCTTTCACCTGCCTCCGGATCTGGCTGGAGACCTGGCTTGCAACCTGGTTATGTGCCCTGGCTGGGGAATCGAACCAGCAACCTTTGGGTTCACAGGCTAGTACCTTATCCACTGTGCCACCAGCCAGGACTTTCCAGTCACATTCTTAAGCTCACAGAGCCACTTGAACAAAAGTTATTTTTGTTCCCTCAACTGTCTTTGGAAAATAGTTTGTTGGATATACGTATGTACATGTATGTAATTATGAGATATTTTATGATAAGAATTTACCCTAATAAACATTGAATTTTGAAGCCCGAATTTACCACATAATCTGCAGTGCTTTTCTAAGCCCTCATGCATTATCATTGAATTACTTCCGTGCTGCCTTTATCAGTGTGCCAGGACACACCTTGGCTATAGCCTTACTTACATAAGGTTGCACCATGTGCCCGGAAAAAAAAAATGCCAATGATACAAGTAAGTTGCAAGAATTTAATAATGAAGCAAAACTTAAGTACTAGTTTCTAATTGCTTGTTTTGCAACTTTCAGGAAACACCATTTTCCCAGCTCATGCATTTTTCTATAGGTATGGAAAAGGGCTGGCAGCTATAGAACAGGAGATACGCAGTAGCAGTTTGAACGGAAGTATCTGGAATCTCAGTGACTCGTGTATCATCAAAGCTAAACCAGGCTTGGGTCACTGAGTTCTTGCAGAAAGCAGTGTAGTGGCCACCATCCAGATCACCAAAGTGGTTCTAGGGGAGGAAGGAATGTCAGACTTAGTATTCACATGCAAACAACTTAATATTGGGAAAAGGAGGGAAAACGGAGGGCCAAGAAATATCTCATGATTGTCCTTTATACTATGTTAAAAGGAGATCATTGCGTTGAGTCCATACATAGAGCCTGACCTACATTTTTCATTGTATTGAACCACTTACACGTTGTACTCATTGACCACGTAACAGAACCTGTGAATGACATCGGATAGCACTTGACTACTACTGGTCAGTTAATAGTTCCTAAGCACTTAATATACCTAGACTGTTCAACATCAAATGATATTTAAAAATAAGATTGCCATCTTTCCTAAATGGACCTAGAGTTTAGTTTTGAAGCTAGGCTAAAGTAGACATGAAAAAAAAGGCATTTACCACTGGAGCAGACATTTCTGCAACAGTGTGTTGTTACCGTGCCGCAACAAGCCGCTCAGGAACCTGTTCGTTCTTTTCCCCTTTGTCTTCACCAACCCAGAGACGGGGAGACTCTCACTTCTCTGAAGGCGGTACAGTGTAGAGCAGAGGATAACAAATCGTATCATTTGTCCACAGGCCAGATCCAGCCTGCTGCCTGCTTCTGTATGGCCTGTGAGTTTAGGATGCATTCTGTGTTTTTATATGGTTGAAAAGTACTATTTTGTGACATGTGAAAAGCCTACACAATTCGGATTTCAATGTCCATAAATAAAGTTTTATGGGAACAGAGGCATGCTCATTCATGTTTTTCACTGGCTACTTTATACTATCAGAGTAGAATAGTTTCAGGAGAGACCACATGGCTTGCAAAGCCTAAAACATTTACTGCCTGGTCTTTTACAGAGTCAAGTTCCTGATCCCTGGTGTTAAAGGAAGAAAATGGATTTTTGTAGTCAATTTTGACTGGATTCAGGTCGAATACTAAGGACCTTAATTAGGAAGTTTCTGAGCTTTAGTTCCCCCATCTATTAAAATGGGAGTAATAAGAGTACGGTACTACTACTATTAGGTATCTCATAGAGCTAGCACATGACAGGTACTTCTTAAATGTTCCCTTCGACCTTCCCCTTCTCCTCCTCTGCCCTGACATGTTAGGGAAATATTCCAAAGCTGTCAAAAGACCGGTTCCTGGTCCTTGCCATGTGACCTTAAGTTCACATGCTTCAGTTTCCTTATTTATAAAATGATGCCCAGCACTGGCTGGTGGCACAGTGGAAAGGCACCGGGCTGCAAACCTAAAGGTCGTTGGTTCGATTCCCAGCCAGGGCACGTAACCAGGTTGCAAGCCAGGTCCATAGCTGGAGGCAGGTGAAAGGCAACCGTACACTGATGTCTTTCTCCCTCTCTGCTTCTCTCCCTTCCCCTTTCTCTGAAAAACGATAAATAAAATGATGCCCATAATGGTGTGATGTAATTTGAGTGAGAAAAACATCTGGTAGATAAGTAGTGCCTAGACAACGAAGTAATGTTCTGAAGTGATTAGAACAGAACTGGAGTATAGTAATCAGTTTTGATTTAACGTTTAAAAAAAAAAAAAAGACACAGAAGATAACATCAAGGGGTGCTGAGCTTGCTACCTCCCAAGAACACACAGAATTTACACCAATATTTAAAGCCATCCCTCCTGAGAGACAACTGAGGGCCAATTGAACCGCCTCTGCAGGACAGAGCGAACACGCAAGCAGGGAAGGGAAACCTCAAGGGCTCTCTGGAGCTGAGGGAACTACAGAGTCAGAGAAACCAGACGGCCACTGTTTGCCTTGTGCTTGGATAGAGTGGCGTTTAGTCAGCTGCTCTGGTCACTGCAGGGCTGCTGTAGTGCATCCCCAGCCCCCACGGGAAAAGCAAGATGCCACAATGAGTGTGTAGGGCCCCTCCGCCTGACATACAGGGAAAACCAAGTTGGCTTGTGTCACGGCCAGGCCTGGAAGGACAGGAGTCAGGACAGCTCTCTGGGACAGAAAGGTGGCAGGTTCCTTTATTGATTCCCACCCAACCAGCAGGTAAAGGTAATGAAATCTCTGCTTTCCATTAACTACCCACCCCTGGTGATTCCCTGAGACCCTGCCCCAGCCCACGTGTGTGCCAGCCTGAGCAGACAGACAAACGGCCTGTCTTGGTTCATGCTGTGAACTTTCCTAAACTCTCTCAAAGGTCCACAAATGCCAAAAGCAGGGGCTGGCCTCCATGGCTTTGTACCTCTTGCTAAGTGGCTTAATCCCACCACAAGCAATGACCAGTGTTAACTTTTATTGTAACTCCCATCGGTATTGACTTGAAATGTAGCTTTGACTACGTGGCCACAAGCCCGGCCCAATTGGCAGCTAGTCTCAGCTCACACTATGTGCCCACCCAGAGGCCCCAAGCCCAGCACTAGTGGCAGCCAGCCTTGGTTTGCAGTGTAGCCTCTCCAAAGCACCTCCAAGTCCAGCACAAGTAGGAACCAACTGGAGCTCCCCCAAGCTACAGGTGCCCAGGTGCCCCCAAGCTGGGCACTCATCGTGGCTGAAATTGGCCTGCACCAGAGTCCCTCCTAAGAGGCTCCAGAACCAACACACCCAGTGGCCAGCTTCAGGCCACACCAGCTCCACACATGACACACCTGAATGGTGGACTTGGCTGCCACTACAGCAGCCTAGCTAAAGTGACTCGTGCTGCATGGGGTCATCCCGCAAACGATAGCTTGTCCTCTGTGCTCATGGCCCGCCCTCACAGCCGGTCAGCCTGAAGACCAGTCTCTCCCACTGACATGCCAATAGCAATAACGGCTCAACTACAACCAAGGGACACAATGCACAGGGATACCCTTGGAGCCCAGCTCAGGTGAACAGGGACACCATGCCACTGGGCTTATAGGACACCTACTACATTTGGCCACTCTGCCAAGACTGGGAGATGTAGCAGCTTTACCTAATACATAGAAACAAACAGAGAAGCAGCTAAAATGAGGCTGCAAACATGTACCAAATGAAAGAACAGGAAAAAACTCCAGAAAAAAAAAAATGAAACAAAATGGAGACAAGAAATCTACCAGATAGAGTTTTCAAAACACTGGTTATCAGGATGTTTAATAAACTCAGGGGGAAAAAACAGATGAACTCAGTGAAAATATATAAAAGAAAAGCCATAAAAAGAACCAACCATAAATGGATACAATAACTGAAATGATGAGTACAGTACATTCGAGGGAATCATCAGCAGCTAAAGCACAGGACTAAATCACCTCTTTCTCTCCACCCCCTTCCCTTCCTCCCACCTTCTGCTCTCTCTAAAGTCAATAAACATATCCTTAGGCAAGGATTAAAAATATTAGAGCAGTTCTGAATGAAATAGAGAAAAAGACTATACAAAAAATTAATACAACAAAGAGCTGGTTCTTTGAAATGATTGATAAAATTGACAAACCTCTGGCTAGACACTAAGGAAATAAGTGAAAAGATTAATGTAAACAAAATGAGAAATTAAAGGGACATCATAGATATACAAGGGATCATACAAGAATACTGTGAAAGGCCCTGGCTGGTGGCACAGTGGATAAGGCACCAGTCTGTGAACCCAAAGGTTGCTGGTTCAATTCAGTCAGGGCATAAAACCAGGTGGCAAGCCAGGTCTCCAGACAGATCATAGTTGGAGGCAGGTGAAAGGCAAACCATACATTGATATCTTTCTCCTTCTCTGCCTCTCTCCCCCTCTCTCTGGAAATAATAAATAAAAATTTTAAAAAAAGAAAAAAGAATACTGTGAAAGGCTATATGTCACTGAATTCAGTAACCTAGAAGAAATGGATAAGCTCCTAGAAATATATAACCACCCTACATTGTGTTATAAAGAAATGGAAATTCCAACTATGAGGCATACCAATAAAAAGTGAGGAAATTGAAATAACCATGAAAAACCTCCCCAAGAATAAAAGTCCAGGATCAGATGGCTTCACTAGTGAGTTCTACCAAGCATTCAAAGAAGATCTGATAAGACCTGATACCCATCCTTCAGCAGCTCTTTCAAAATATTAAAGAGGCAATACGTTCTAACACATTTTATGAGACCAACATAACCCTGATACCAAAACCTGGCAAGGATAACACTAGAAAATAAAGCTACAGACCAATATCTCTGATGAATATTGATGCAGAAATTAAAAATAATATAAAAAAACCAAGCACACAAAAAATCCTAACAAATTGAATTAAACAATACATTAAAAAACAATACACCACAATCAAGTGGTGGTCATTCCAGGGGCAGAAGAATGGTTCAGCACATGCAAATTGATCAATGTAATACACCACATTAACATAATAAAGGATAAGAATCATATGATCATAACAGATGCGGAAAATATTTGATAAGACACAACATCCATTTATGATTAAAACACTCAATAAAATGGGCATAGAAGGAAAGCACCTCAACATAATAAAGACCATATATGACAAACCCTAAGCTAATATCATACTCAACTGTGAAAAACTAAAAATTTTCCTTCTAAAATCAAGGACAAGACAAGGATGTTCACTCCCACCACTCTTATTCAGCATAGTAGTAGAAGTCTTATCCAGAGCAATCAGGAGAAAGAAATAAAAGGCATCCAAATTTGTAATGAAGTACAATTGTCACTTTTTGCAGATGATGTGATTCTTTAAATACAGAATCCTAAAGACTCTACCAATAGGCTATTAGAAACAATAAATAAATACAGTAAAGTTGCAGGATGCAAAATCAATATATACAAAAATCCACAGCTTTCCTATATGCTAACAATAAAATTTTAGAAATAGAAGTGGAAAAATTATAATTGCAACAAAAAACAAAATACCTAGGAAAAAAACTTAAAGGAGCTGAAGGACCTATAGACTGAAAACTACAAAACATTATTAAAAGATTCAAAAAGACACAATGAAATGGAAAGATTCTGTGTTCATAGGCTGAAAGACGCAACATTTAAAATGTCCATATTACCCAAAGCAATCCCAATAAAAAATCCCAAGTTTTTTTCTACATTTTTTTTTTATGGCTGATTTTTTTTTTTTTTTAAAGATTTTATTTCACTATTTTAGAAAGAGGGGGAAAAAAAAAAAAAAAAGAAAGAGGGGAAGGGAGAGAGCCAGAGAGGGAGAGAGACATCAGTGTATGGTTGCATTTTATCTGCCTCCAGCCACAGACCTGACTGGAGACCTGGTTTGCAACCTGGTTATGTGCCCTGGCTGGGGAATCAAACCTGCAACCTTTGGGTTTGCAGGCCGGCACCTTATCCACTGTGCTACTAGCCAGGACATACATTTTTTATATAGAACAACAACAAAAATCATCATATTTGTATGGAACACAAAAAATCCCAAATAGCCAAAGCAATCCTGAGGAAAATTAAAAGGATGTAGTGTGGGGAGGTATCACACACTCTGACTTCAAATTATACTACAAAGTGACAATAATCAAAATGACATGATTTTGGCAGAAAAACAGATGCACAGATCAATGGAACAGAACAGAGGTCCCAGAAATAAACCTACATGTATGTGGGCAACTAACTTTTGACAAAGGAGGTAAAAACATAGAATGGAGAAAAGAGAGCCCCTTTAATACATGGTGTTGGCAAAATTGGTAATCCACAAGCAAAAGAATAAAACTAGAGTACTGTTTGTTCCCATATACAAAACTGAAATGGATCAAAGACCTAAATATAAGACATGAAATGAAAAATTACATGTAAGGAAACATAGGTACTAAATTTATGCACCTTGGTGTTAAGAGAGGATTTTAAAAATTTGACCCCAAGGGCAAGGAAAGTGAAGGCAAAAATAAATGAATGGGACTATATCATGTGAAAACCTTCTGCCCAAAAAGAAACCACCAACAAGATAGAAAGGCAACCAACTGAATGGGAGATGTTTTCAAACAACAGCTTCAACAAGGGACTGAAATCCAAAATATATAAAGAACTCACACAACTCAACACCAAACAAACCAATTAAAAAATGGGCAGAGGACCTGAACAAACATCTTTCCCAAGAAGACATACAAATGGCCGGCAGATATATGAAAAGCTGCTGAACTTCACCAGCTATTAAGGAAATGCAAATCAAAACTACAATGAGATACCACCTCACACCTGTGAGAATGGCTATTATTAACAAGACAAGTAATACATATTGGAGGGGTTGTGGAGAAAAAGGACATCTCATTTACTGCTGGTGGGTATGTAAACTGATATAGCAACTATGGAAGGCAGTATGGAGGCTCCTCAAAGAATTAAGAACAGAGTTCTTAACCCAGCTACCCCTCCTCTGAATATCTACCTGAAAAATTTGAAAACATTTATTCTAATAGATATGTGCACCCCTATGTTCATTGCAACATTACCCATGGTAGCCAAGATGTGGAAACTGACATGTTTTTCTATAGAGGATTGGGTAAAGAAGATATGGGAATATAGGGGTAGGCAATTACTAACCATTATTACCTAAAAGATAAATAATAAATAAGAATATAAAATAATAAAAAAGACAAATACAAATAAATAATACTAGGGCCCCACCAACAAGAATTATTCTACCCCACCCTGTGGCAC
The DNA here is from genome assembly GCA_004026585.1 of Noctilio leporinus. Classification (NCBI taxonomy): domain Eukaryota; kingdom Metazoa; phylum Chordata; class Mammalia; order Chiroptera; family Noctilionidae; genus Noctilio; species Noctilio leporinus. The sequence goes on along the minus strand of PVIW01002957.1, from coordinate 73,374 downwards.
TTAAGCCAAACAGCTGATTACAGCTTAAGGCTATATTACATCAAATAAGGTGGAAAATACACAGTAGCAGCCCAAAGGGAAGACAGAGCAACAGATCCCAAACCAAAGAATAAGAACAAGAGAATTTTCCAGAAGAACTAGATAAAATGGAGGCAAGAAATTTATCAGATAGAGTTTAGAATAATGATTATAAGGATACTCAACAGCATGACAAGACAGAAACCATAAAAAAGGACCAGTCAGAAATAAAGAATGTAAAATCTGAAATAAATACTACACTGGAAGAAATAACTATAGGTTAGATGAAACAGAGAATCGAATCAGTGATTTAGAAGATAAGGTAGGAAAAAACACCTATGCAGAGCAGCAAAAAGAAAAAAAGAATTTTAAAAAAATGACAAGAGCTTAAGAAACATTTTGTACTATATGAAGAGTGACAACATCCGCATGATGGGAATCCAAACCAAGAAGAGAGCAAGCAAGTCATCGAGAACCTATTTCAAAAAGTAATGACCAAAAACTTCCCTAATCTGGTGAAGGAAAAAGATACACAAATCCAGGAAAGTCAGAGTCCCAAAAAAGTTGGACCCTAAGAGGTCTACACCAAAACACACAATAATGAAAATAACGAGGCATAAAGACAATGAGAGAATCCAAGAGCCACAAGAGAAAAGCAGGTAGTTACATACCAGGGAGCTCCAATTAGACCCTTATCTGATTTCTCAACAGAAACAGTTCAGGCCAGAAGGAAATGGTGTAAAATATTCAAAGTGATGAAAAGCAAGGACTTACAACCAAAGCTACTTTTCCCAGAAACACTATCATTTAGGATCGAAGGGGAAATAAGGAACTTCGCAGACAAGAAAAAGCTAGAATTTGTTAACACCAAACCAGTACTGCAACAAATGTTAAAGGGCTTGCTTTAAGAAGAAGAAGAAAAAAGAGAGAAAAACAGAGGAAAATAGTCTAACAATAAAATGGCATTAAATACATATCAGTAATCAACTTAAATGTGAATGGCTTAAATACTCCCACCAAATGACACAGGGTAGGCTGAATGGATAAGAAAACAAGACCCATATATATGCTACCTCCAAGAGACCCATCTCAGATAGAAAGATACACACAGACTAAAAATAAATGGATGGAAAATAATATTTCACTCAAGTGGAAAAGGGAAAAAAAGCTGGGGTAGAAGTACTTTTATCTGACAAAATAGACTTTAAAACCAAGGCTATTGTAAGAGACAAAGAAAGATACTACATAATGATAAAAGGAACAACTCAACAAGAGGATATAACCCAAGAAAACATTTACGTACCCAACACATGAGCACCTAGATATGTAAAGCAAATCTTGATGGACATAAAGAGAGAAATTAAAAGAAATAGTCATAGTCAGGGATTTTAACACTCAACTGACTTCAATGGCTAGATATTCCAGTCAGAAAATCAACAAGGAGATAGCAGTCTTAAATGATACATTAGACCAAATGGATTTAATTGGTATATTCAGAACATTTTACCCCAAAGCAGCAGAATATACATACTTTTCAAGTGAATATGAAACCTTTTCTAGGATAGACCACATGTTACACGAAACAAGTCTCAATAAATTTAAGATTGAAATCATATCAAGCATCTTCTCTGACCACAATGCTATGAAACCAGAAATCAATCAGAAGACAAACAGAAAAACATTCAAAGACATGGAAGCTAAATAACATGTTATTAAACAATGAATGGGTCAACAATGAGATCAAGAAAGATACCTTGAAACAAATGAATATGAAGACACAACAAGCCAAAATCTGTGGGGCACAGGGGAAGCAACCCTAAGAGGGAAATTCATAGCCTTATAGATTGATCTAAAAAAAAAAAACAAGAAAAAGCTCAATTTAATTTAATTTCACACTTAAAGGAACTTGAAAGAGAACAATAAACAAAGCCCAAAGTGAGCAGAAGGAAGGAAATAATAAAGATCAAAGCAGAAATAAAGTCTTAAAAAATGAAACAAAAGATCAATGAATCCAAGAGCTGGTTCTTTGAAAAGACAGACTAGATTGACAAACCTTTCACCAGACTCATCAAGAAAAAAAGAGAAAAAACCCAAATAAAGAAAATCAGAAACAAAAGAGAAGAAATAACAACTGACACCAAAGAAATACAAAAGACTGTAAGAAAATATTATGAACCCTGGCATGGTGCGGCTCAGTGGATTGAGTTCCAGACTACGAACCAAAAGGTCATCAGTTAGAGTTCCAGTCAGGGTACATGCCTTGGTTGTAGGCCTGTTCCTCAGTTGGGGGTGTGCAAAAGCAACCTATCAATATATCTATTGCATCAATGTTTCTCTCTCTCTTTCTTTCTCTCTCTCTCTCTCCTCTCTCTCTCTCTCTCCCTCTCTCCCCCTCTCTCCTTCCCTCCCTCCCTTCTCTAAAAATAAATAAACACCCTGGCTAGTTGCTCAATAGATAGGCACCAGCCTGTGAACCCAAAGGTCGCCAGTTCAATTCCCCAGCCAGGGCATGTAACCAAGTTGCAAGCCAGATCTCCAGCCAGGTCTGTAGCTGAAGGCAGGTGAAAGGCAACCATATATTAATGTTTCTCTCCCATTCTTCCTCCCTTCCTGCCTTTCTCTTTAAAAATAATCAATAAAATCTTTTTAAAAATAAAATAAATAAATAAAATCTTTCTTTTTTTCTTTTTGGAAGGAAAATAGTATGAACAACTATATGCCAACAAACTGAACAACCTAGACAATACGGTCCTAGAAACATACAATCTTCCAAAACTAAACCAGGAAGAATCAGAGAATCTAAATAGACAGATTACACTTAGTGAAACTGAAGCAGCTGATTAGGAAAAAACAAACAAAAAACCCCCAGACTCTCAACAAACAAAACCCTTGGAGCAGATGGTTTCACAGGTGAATCCTGCCAAACATTCCGAGAACTAACAGCTCTCCTTTTCAAACTATCTCATAAAACTCAACAGGAGGGAAGGCTCCTAAACTCAGTTTACGAGGCCAGCATTATCCTAATTCCAAAACCAGATAGACACTACAAATACCTCTGATGAACACAGACATTAAAATCCTCAACAAAATACGAGCAAATCAAATACAGTAATGAAAAAAAAAAGCATACATCATGACCAAGTGATATTTATTCTGGGAATCCAAGGCTGTTAAAACATTTGCAAATCAATAAAGGTGACTCACCACATAAACAAAATGAAGAATAAAAACCACATGATCATATCAATAGATGTAGAAAAAGCATTTGATAAAATCCAGCCCTCACTTATGATCAAAACTCTTAGTAAAGTGGGATCAGAGGGAATGCACCTAAACATAATAAAGGCTATGTATGACAAACCCACTACCAGTATCTTACTCAAGGGGAAAAACTACAAGGTTTCCCCTTAAGATCAGGAACAAGATCTTATTTCACCTCTCTTATTCAACATAGTACTGGAAATCCTAGGCATAGCAATCAGAGAAAAGGAAGAAATAAAAGGCATCCATATTGGAAAGGAAGAGGTAAACTTTTCCAATATGGATAACTTTTATATGCCACAACAGAAAGGGAAATTAAGAAAACAATCCCATTTACAATTGCTACAAAAAGAATAAAACACCTACGATTAAACCTAACCAAGGATGTAAAAAACTCAGAAAATTATAAGACACTTAAGAAATAAATAGAAGAGGATACAAATAAGTGGAAGCACATACTGTGTTCATGGATAGGAAGAATTAACATAATCAAAATGCCCATACTACCCAAAGTAATCTATAGATTCAACACAATTCCTATCAAGATTCCAGTGATGTATGTCACAGAACTAGAACAAATATTTCAAGAATTTATATAGAACCATGGAAGGTCCCACATAGCAACAATGATCCTGAGAGAACAAAGTTGAAGGAATCATGCTATCTAATATGAAACTATACTATAAGGCCATGGTAATCAAAACAGCATGGAACTGACATAAAAGCAGACACATAGATCAATAGAACAGAAAAAAAGAGCCCAGAAATAAATTTACATCTTTATAGTCAATATATATTTTTTAAGATTTTATTTATTATTTCCAGAGAGAGGAGAAGGGAGAGAGGCAGAGAATGAGAAAGATATCAATGCATGGTTGCCTTTCTCCAGCTACGGACCTGGCTGGAGACCTGGCTTGCAACCTGGCTATGTTCCCTGGCTGGGAATCAAACAAGCAACCTTTGGGTTCACAGGCCAGCACCTTGTCCACTGTGCCACCAGCCAGGGCTATAGTTAATATTTGACAGAAAAAAAAATAAGCACAATGGCCTAAAGATAGTTTATTCAGTGTTCTCAGCCGCCGTCGCTCTCTAACGCCAGCACCTCCTCCAGCTCGCAGAGCTCCAGCCGAAGGAGAAGGGGGGGTAAGTAAAGAGGACTCTATACCATGGCTCCTACAAAGCAGACTGCCCGCAAGTCGACCGGTGGTAAAGCACCGAGGAAGCAACTGGCTACCAAAGCCGCTCGCAAGAGTGCGCCCTCTACTGGAGGGGTGAAGAAACCTCATCGTTACAGGCCTGGTACTGTGGCACTTCGTGAAATTAGACGTTATCAGAAGTCCACTGAACTTCTGATTCACAAACTTCCCTTCCAGCGTCTGGTGCGAGAAATTGCTCAGGACTTCAAAACAGATCTGCGCTTCCAGAGTGCAGCTATTGGTGCTTTGCAGGAGGCATGTGAAGCCTATCTGGTTGGCCTTTTTGAAGACACCAACCTGTGTGCTATCCATGCCAAACGTGTAACAATTATGCCAAAAGACATCGAGCTAGTACGCCGCATACGTGGAGAACGTGCTTAAGAATCCACTATGATGGGAAACATTTCATTCTTTAAAAAAAAAAAAAAAATTCTCTTCTTCCTGTTATTGGTAGTTCTGAACGTTAGATATTTTTTTTCCATGGGGTCAAAAGGTACCTAAGTATATGATTGCAAGTGGAAAATAGGGGACAGAAATCAGGTATTGGCAGTTTTTCCATTTTCATTTGTGTGTGAATTTTTTTAATATAAATGCGGGGTCATAAAGCATTAAGGCAAGTCAAGATGTTTCAGTGAACAAGCTTCAGCAGTTCAACTTTATAACAATATAAATAAACCTGTTAAATTTTTCTGGACAATGCCAGCATTTGGATTTTTTTAAAACAAGTAAATTTCTTATTGATGGCAACTAAATGGTGTTTGTAGCATTTTTATCATACAGTAGATTCCATCCATTCACTCTACTTTTCTAACTGAGTTGTCCTACATGCAAGTACATGTTTTTAATGTTGTCTGTCTTCTGTGCTGTTCCTGTAAGTTTGCTATTAAAATACATTAAACTAAAAAAAAAAAAAAAAGATAGTTTATTCAATAAATGATGTTAGGAAAATGAATCTAGAGCACATTCCTACACCACCCACAAGAATATATTCAAAATGGATCAAAGACTTACATGTTAGACCTGACACCACAAAAATTGGAAGAAAATGTAGGCCACAAAACCTCGAACATTGCTTGTAGCAGTATATTGTCAGATAGATCACCCCAGGCAAGGTAAACAAAAGAAAAAATAAACAAGTGGAATTACATCAAACTAAAAAGTTTTTGCTAAGCAAAGGAAATCCTCAGCAAAATAAAAAGACAATCCACAGAATGGGAGAATATATTCACCAATATATTCTCCAATATCTGATAAGGGGTTACTATACAAAATTCATAAATAACTTACAAAACTCAACACCAAAAAACCCAAACAACTCAATGAAAAAATGGGCAAAGCACCTGAATAGACACTCCTCCAAAGAGGACATACAGATGGCCAACAGATATATGAAAAGATGCTCAACATTGCTAATCATCAGAGAAATGCAAATTAAAACCGCAATGACACATGATCCCATACTTGTCAGAACAGCTTTCATCAATACATCAACAAACAACAAGTGCTGGCAAGGATGTGAAAAAAGGGGAACACTTTTGCCTATTGGTGGGAATGCAGACTGGTATAGCCAGTATAGAAAGCAATATGAAGATACTTCAAAAAATTAAAAATGGATCTGCCTTTTAACTCAGTGATCCCACTGGGATTCCCACTGGGAATATATCCGAAGGAACCTAAAACACTAATCCATAAGAATGTAAGTACCACTATGTTCGTTGCAGGGTTACTTACAATCACCAAGATATGGCAGCAGCCCAAGTGTCCAGTACCTGAGGAGACAGGACAACTATGGGCATCTACACAATGGAATACTACACGGCCGTAAAATGAAGAAAAATTTTATACTTTGGGCATGGATCTGGAAACACTGTACTAAGTGAAAAAAATAAGCCAGTCAGAGAAAGACAGATACTGTATTATTTCACTCTTACGTGGACTCTAATGCACCAACAAGGAAAATGGGGACAGACTTAGATGGCGAGCAGGATGACAGCTAGTGCGAGACGGGGGACATGAGGAGGTGGAAGGATTGAGCAAAACAGAAAAAGGACTCATGGCCATGGACAACAGTGTGGTGACTGCTGGGGGGAGGGAGGTAGAAGATATAAACAAATAAATAATAAATAAATGTTTACCCTCAAAAGTTATAAGAGAAAAATAAAGAAAACTATCAATTTATTAGTAGGCCAGGAAAACAGGGAGAAATGACTAGAGAAATCAGATTAACGTAAAGCACACACGATGACAATAGAAATAAACCCAAAGTTATTAAAAGTTGAAATACAAGGAAACTTACTAAAGAGATTGACAGAATTTGAAAAATCCAGTTCAATATCCTACACTAGTTATCCGGAACTCATAAAGGCTGAGTTGGAAGGGTTAGAAAAGATACACTAGGCAGATACTATCAAAAGGAAGCTGGAGAAGCTATATAAACATCAACTAAAGTGGACTTAAAGACAAAAGGAATTATAAATAATGGTCACTTTATAATAAAAAGGAGTTTAATATACCAAAAAGTTTATCATTCTAAACTGCTGTGCAGTTTAAACAAAGAGATTTGTTTAGAATTTTGTTTTAAAAAGTTGAGAACTTTATGAAAATTTTGCCAGCTACCATTATAATGGTATACATGTATTCTATGCTGTTATATATATTATAATCATCATATACACATATTCAAGATAATAAAGAATGACCCAATTCTAATCAGCCCAGCAATGCAAGAGTAGCAAAATTAGAAAATCTACAAATGTAACTGACCATACTAACATACGAATAAGGATTCAGGGGAGCCATACCACCTCAAAGAAAATTTAATAAAATAACACTTTTACAGACATGCACAAAAACTGTTAGCAAACTAGAACAGACAGCAGTGTCCACCACCTGATAAAATGTAGCTACAAAACCTTTACAGCAAGCATCATTCTTGAGTATTCCCTTTGAAATCAAGAAAAAATATTTCAACACATTTCTTTTAACTATCAGTCAAACAGATGAAATCAATAGTATAAACTTTAAACGACAGATGTTTAACTTCAACTTGGCTCCTAATAAATAGAAATAGGCAAGTCTCAACAAATGTAGAATTACTTTCATACAGATCATAACCTTTGAACACAATGCAATAAAATAAGCAGTCATTACAAAAAGATATTCCCCTTCAAATTCTTATATTTTTGGAAATTAAAAAAAACACCTATAAGTCAATTTGTGTAGCAAGTAAGAAGTAATGTAAATTATAAAAACTTAGACACTAATGAAAATACTGTATCAAAACATGGGAGGCAGTAATGTACGTGACTGTCTTTCAAATAATACAGTGCAGGGAGGAGACTAAAGTCAGTATTATAGATGAGTTGATGATGCATCTATGAAACTGGTTGGTGGAAGCATGAGGGTTCAGTATACCATCCTCTCTATGTATGTTTGAAATGTTCTATAATTTAAACGGTGTTAGGCAAGCAACCAGACAAGCAATTCAAATAAAATTAGAAATGAAACGTGTGACACCTACAGATCCAGCAGAAATTTTAAAATATTTTTAATAGCTTGAAAAAGTGTTACCAGCAAACCAAAAACTGATGAAACAGAGGCGTGTCCAGAAAATCATAACTTACTAAACTGATGGAGGAGGAGAATAGAAGCCTGAATAGACCTACAAACATTCGAGTAATTACATCAGTACAGGCATACCTCAGAGACCTTGTGAATTTTGTTTCAGACCGCAGCGATAAAGCAAGTCCTAACCTTTCCGCTCTTGCTTTCAGTTTTCTAAGAAACACAACACCTGTGAAGCTCAGTAAAGCAGCGCATGAGGAAACGAGGTATGCCTGCAGTTAAAAATCTTCCCTCAAAGGGAATAGCAGACCCCGATGGGTTTACAGCTGAATTCTATCAATCCTTCAAGAAACTTTTCATTAGCAAACCACACTAATTTCTGAAGAAGAGGAGGTCAAAAGCTCCTTTAACTCATGAGTTCGGTGTAACCCTCCAGGAGACCAAGACAGTTCAAGGAAGAAAAGCACAGATCACTCTCATTCAAGAAGAAAGATGAAAAAATATTAAAATGTAGTAAACCAAATCCAGCAGAATATATCTAAGATGATAAATAATGACCAATTGATCCTAGCAACGCAAGGGTAATAAAATCAGAAAAATTTAGAAATGTAATTGACCATATTAACAGATTAAAAAGAGACTCATAGCTCTATATTATTGTGGGGGAAATTTAATGGAAGTGAACACCTTCACAAAAGGCACAAAACTAGCAAAACCAAAATAGAAGGAAGTACACTGATCAAGTGTGGCTCCTAACAGCTTACAGCAAGCACCACTCTTAATTATTCCCTTTCAAATCAAGGGAAAAAAGGCTACTCACTCCTCGACCTAGAACTTGAGCTCACCTCCTCCGAAGAAACATGGAAAAACCAACAGGACTGGAGTTCGCATCCCTGAGACCCACAAACAACAGAGCAACGACTGCTCAAGTTCTAGTCAGCTCACGCTCACCTGCCCCACCGCTCAGCGTATAAAGCCGCTGACATCACGTGAATGAGGTTCATTTGCTAAATGTAAAGCATTGGCCTGAGGGGCAAGCTTTAATTTAGCACATGCCTAAGGGCCTGCTGACCTGCAAGGCTTCATCCTCTCCCTCCAGCTTGCTCTACCTGGTTCCCACCTCCGCGCAGTCTCCCTGGGCTTCATTCCAGCCAACGGGTGCTGGAGTCCCAGGGGGCTGGTATCTCCCAGAGGGGAAGAAAGGAGATTTTGTTTTATTGAAGCAACAGTGGTTTATAGCATTACATAAGTTGCAGGTGCACAACATCATCATTTGACATCTATATCTACTACATCATGCTTACCACCAAAAGTTGTTTTGTTGTTTTTTTTTTTAATGCCATAGTTTATTTACAGACACTTCTAGTATGTGAAGTTCAACAGTTGGACCCATTTTTCAAAGAGACTGTCGCCTCTTTAAATGCTCCTCTTCATATCTGTTTCATGGATTAACTGAAGCATCCTTATTTTTTAAACAGCAAGTGTCTTCCTATAAAGAAAGGTGTGGCAAATCCAGATCCAAAATACACAGTCATCAGCACTAGTAACTGCCACTTGTTTTCCACTGAAAATGTCAGTTTCTTCCTTGGACCCTCCTCACAGTGGCTGCTACAGATTACAGAATTTGTGAACACCTGACTGCTCTATCCCAATATTTTGCTGTTGGAAGCCCTGCAGAAGGTGCAGAAACTGAAAGCAGAAGGGATGGCAGTATCACATTAAGTCCTTTTTCCACTCCCTTGCTTCCCTTTGTGCAACGACGGAAAGGAAAAAGTCTAATTACCATCTGTCACCACACAACTGACGGCCCCCTTACTCACTGTTCCCTCCCCTTCGGCAACTCTTTCCCTCTAGTAACCACCGACCTGTTTGTCGTCTTCTGTGAGTTTGTTTCTGTTTCATTTGCTTTTTAAAATAGTGGACATGTGAGAGATCACACAGTATTTGTTTTTTTTTCTCACCAACTTATTCATTTAGCATTGCACCCTGAAGATCCATCCATGTTGTCACAAATGGTAAACTGTCACCTTTTTATGTTTTAGTAATATCCATGTGTGTGTGTGTGTGTGTGTGTGTGTGTATTCACATCCTTTTTTTTTATCCATTCATCCATCATTGGATACTTAGGTTGTTTTCATATCTTGGCTATTGCAGCTAATGCTTCAGTGAACACCAGGTTGCATGTATCTTTTTGAATGAGTGTTTTGTATTCTTCGGATAAATACCCAGAAGTGGAATAACTCAATCATATGGTAGTTTTATTCCTCATTGTTACTGGAATATTCTGCTTTCCATAGTGGCTGGATTAACTTACATTCTCACCAACAGTGCACAAGGGTTCCCTTTTCTCTGCATCCTACACCATGCTTGTTATCTTTTTGATGACAGCAATTTTAGTAAATTCGAGGTGATATCTCAATGTGGTTTTCACTGCAGTTCCCTGATAATTAGTAATGTTGGGGATTTTTTCATGTGCCAGTTGGCTATATATTTATCTTCTTTGGAAAAATGTTTATTCAGATCCCCTGCCCATTTTGAATCAGGTTGCTTTTGTTGTTGTTGTTGATGCTATTGAGTTGTATGAGGTCTGTATATATTTTGTGTATAAACCCCTATTAGACGTATGATTTGTAAATATCTTTTCCCATTCAGTAGGTTGCCTTTTCCTTTTGCTGACAGTTCCCTTTATTGGGCAGAAGCTTTTTAGTTTGATGTGGTACCTCTTGTTTATTTTTGCTTTTGTTGCCTTTATTCTTAGAGTCACATCCACAAAAAACAACACTAAGGCTAGTAACAGATGACTTGATGCCTTGCCTCTGTTTTCCTCCGTGTATTTTATGATTTCAAGTCTTAGGTTCAAGTCTTTACTCCATTTTGAGTTCATTTTGTGGATGGTGAAAGATAGACGTCTATGTCATTTTTTGCATGTAGCAGTCCAGCTTTCCAAGCACCACTTATTGAAGAGACTGTCCCTTCTCCACTGTCCATCCATTCTTGGCTTCTTTGTTGTAAATTAGTCTTTTTGTGAAAGAGGCCAGTTTGCTCCGGGGAGCTTCAGCCTGGGGGCAGGTTCCAGTCTGGCACACAACTAGGGGCCAGTGAAGGTGCTTTCAGGGAACCTATGCTGGTGGCAGCCATCTCTACGCTTGCCCTCTGCCTTTCTCCAGCGTGCCAGTATCTTCCAGAAAGGAGCTCCCACCCTCCTTGGGGCCCCAATTTTTGTGTCTGCTCCCAGGGAACACCACTACATTGCCCAGCTCTGGTGGCCCCAGAGGCTTTCGTCTGCGGTCCCCATAGCACTTGAACCAACAGAGAAAAAGGTCTTAAAATGCTCCCTCCCTCAAGGCCCAGCAAGAGGCAACAGACCCAGGAGTTCTTTCTATGAACTGTCCTGTGTGCTTATCATCCTTACTGCCCAAGAGACAGGCTTCTAATTAAAGACACATCTATGGGCTGACTATATCCTTTCCAGAGACCTCCCTCAGAGGTAGGCACTATCTTTCCACTGTCCCCACTGTGCTTTAGAAAGCCAGGATCACCCAAAGCGAGCTTTCATATGTACCTGGTGCCCTGGTTTTTGTGGCTGCTGTCCAGTAGATTCCCCTCGGCTGCTTGGCTCTAAGGGCCAGAGGAGCTTTAGTTCTTGGGTCTCACGGGATTTTTAACAATTGAAGAGAGAGTTATTGTTTTTTTATCCTCTTCTAAAGACATGCTTGGAGGGGAGGGAAGGACAGAAACATCGATGCACATGCCCCAATTGAAAACGGAACCTACAATCCAGCTATGTGCCCTGATCAGGAATCAAACCTGCGGTCTTTTCATTTATAGGGCCACACCGGTCAGGGTGTGGAGGGAGAGTCCCTGCCAGGCTACCATTGCTAGGTCACTGCACAGATCGCAGAATGAAAACACCGTTTTCCTGTGAACCAGGCCTACCTGCCTGTCTTGCAGCTTCAGCCTGCAGAGCAGGCTCTGTTTTGTCACACAACTAGGGGCTGGCAGAAGTGCTTCAGGAAACCTGAGCTGGGGGACACCATCTCTGTACCTTCCCTCTGCCTTATACAGCTTACTAGTGTCTCCCAGAAAGGAGCTTATCGCCTAGTCTGGAGCCTCAATTTTTGTGAGTGCCCTGCAGGGGACACCTTCGGATCACCTGGCTTACACTTGTAGTCTCACAGGAAAGTGTATACTCGCACACTTTAAAAGCTGCTGCCTGAGGGTTTGGCTTCCAAATTAGCCTGAATCCAGGTGCTGAGATGCTGACAAGTCTTGTCACAACTTCAGCTACTTGGAACCATTAAAAACAATAGCCTGCTTGGACAGTCACAAAAGTTTGAAAGACAACTGAGGCTAGAGCAGAGCTGAACAATAAGGGCCACTGCCTACACAAGGCCACTCACAAGAAGTGGCTGTTTTAGCCAATGCACAGAGACCATCACAGAGAGACAAGCAAAACAATGAAGAAACAAAGGAATATGTTCCAAATGAAAGAACGAGATAAAACCTCAGGAAAAACCTTAATGAAACAAAGAACAGATGAACACAGTGAGAACTACTTTAACAAAGAGATAGAAAATATAAGAGAAGTCACAGAGCTGAAGAATACAATAAATGAACTAAAAAATGCACTAGAAATCTTCAACAGACTAGATGAAACCAAAGAAAGGATCAGTGAACTCAAGGATGGCAATGGAGCTCACCCCATCAGTGTAGTAAAATTTAAAAAGAATTTAAATAGCTTAAGGGACTTACAGAACAACATCAAGTGGACTAACATTTGCATTGGAGGGCAATTCAGATGGGAGAGAGAAAAAGAGGCAGAAAACTTATTTGAAGAAATAATTACTGAAAACTTCTCTACCTAGAAAGGAAACAGACATCCAGATAGAGGAAGCCCAGAGAGTTTCAAAAGAGATGAATCCAAGAGATACCTGCCAAGTCACATTAGAATTAAAGAGTCAAAAATTAAAGATGAGAGGATCTTGAAAGCTACAAGAGGAAAACAACTTGTTACTATAAGGCTCACCCCTAAGGAATCTTGTAGAAACTTTTCAGTCTAGAAGGAAGTAACACAATGTATTCTATATGTATTGGGGTCCTTGCCAGAGCAGTAAGACAATAAAAAGAAATAAGAGATGTAATAATCGGATTGAAAAACTGGCATTTGTCAATACATTTGAAATGTAAAAATGGACAGTTTTAAGTATAATTTTGAAAACTGTGTTAAGGTAAAACCAAACTTTTAAAAAAAATAGTTTTGTTTTGTTTTTAAAGATTTTATTTATTATTTTCAGAGAGAGGGGAAGGGAAAGAGGCAGAGAGGGAGAGAGACATCAATGTATGGTTGCCTTTCACCTGCCTCCAACTATGGACCTGGCTGGAGGCCTGGCTTACAACCTGGTTATGTTGCCCTGGCTGGGAATTAAACCAGTGACCTTTGGGTTCGCAGGCTGGTGCCTTATCCATTGTGCCATCAGCCAGGGCTGGTAAAATCAAACTTTTATATGATAATATAGTGAATGTCTTCATGATCTTTGAGGAGGATAACTTGTGCCACATGCCTGTGTCATTTAATGTAATTCTCACAACAAACATATAAGTTGATATGTCAGAAACAGGCACAAAAGTCCCAAATCATGTAACTAGTAAGTGGCAGAGTCAGGATTTAAACTAAGATCTATTGTTTTTACAAAGTTCATGTGCTCGTACTCTTTCTTTTCTTTTATGTATATGTGTGTTTTATATGTATACACTGTATATCCATACATACTACACACATATATATGCTCTTAAATTATGTATATATTAACTCAATGTGTACATATGCCATATATATGTATGTGTATACACATACCCACTCTTAATATATCATATATGAATCAAAATAATTCTTGGCAGATGGTAGGTTGGGAAATAAACATCCCTTCTCTATATATACCACTGCACAAAGGAGAAGTTAGGGAAGGATAGGAGGAATAGTCATTTAGGGGATAATTCTACAGTTTTCTTTAAGTTTGTGTTATTTGAAATAGTTGTAGTATTTTACTCACCACCACTGCACAGAGGTTATATTTAGGATGTTTCCGAAAAATTGGGCAAATGTAAGGAGTCAGGTCCAAGTTAGTGAGTGGGTAATGAATATCTGTTCTCAATTTTCTTTTCATTGTTCCCAGAATGTCAAACCTGGAGGGAAAATAAATGTGTGTACGAAATAAAAAGTAAGCTTGTGAACAACTCCTGAATGAAGTACACACACCTTGATACATTCTAAGTATAAAGTAATTTCTTGGAAAGACTATTTGGCACAGACTTGTACACAGGTTTTTTCTAATCTACATATGTTTAGAATCTCCACATTCACAGGCCTTTGCTAAAACTGAGACTGGAAAAGCCCAAGAGCTTGGGTCAGGGCACAAGACAGTATGGAGTCAATCCAGTGGAAGAGAAAGACGTTCAGGCCAGGATCAGCATCAAGAGAGAGTAGAAATCACACTGATAACTTCCTGGATACTTCATTCCAGCTGAGGCCGTTCCCTCTAACCACGCTGACTCAGCTTTCCTTTTCTTGATTTCAGCACACGTGGTCTTGGCAGGGTTCTGTTTTCTAGCTCTAAAGTCTTAATATAGCTTTAATAAGATAACATGCTGTGAAACTCTTGTCAGATTCTTTATTACTATATTGAGCAGCAGTTCTCAAAGCTGAGCCTCTATCGCAATCACCCTAGAGCTTCTTTTAAAATCAGTTATGTTCATTTTGGAAATGGCTGATTTAGGTCTGAGGCAGCGAAATTCCTGGTGAGTCGGAGATATTCTTGTGTCACAAAGCAAGAAAGCTTGCTTTCTGCCATATGACCCAGCAATCCTATGCCTAGGTATCATCTGAAAAGAAATGAAAACATATCCACATAAACAATCTATATGCTATGGACCCAAAGAGGACCACACGAAGACACATCAAGACACATCATAATTAAAATGCCAAAGGTTAAAGATAAAGAGAGAATCTTAAAAGCAGCAAGGGAAAAGAAGAGAATTACCTACAAAGTTCCCATAAGACTGTCTGCTGACTTCTCAAAAGAAACTTAGCAGGCAAAAGGAGCTGACAAGAAGTATTTAAAGTGATGAAAAGCAAGGACCTACAATCAATGTTACTCTATCCAGCAAAACTATCATTTAGAATGGAAGGGCAGATAAATGCTTCCCAGACAAGGTAAAGCTAAAGGAGTTCATCATCACTGAGCCATTATATGAAATGCTAAAGGAAGCTATATTTTTAAAATAAGATCAAAGTAATGAACATTGAAATGGCAATAAATGCACAACTGTTAATAATTGAATCCAAATAAAAAAACCAAGCAAACAAACAGAACAGGAACAGAATCATAGATATGGAGATCATTTGGAGGGTTATCAGTTGTGGGAGAAGGGGGAAAATCGGGGAAAGATACAGAAATTAAGAAGCACAAATTGGTAGGTACAAAATAGACAGGGGGATGTTAAGAATAGTATAGGAAATGGAGTAGCCAAAGCACTTATATTCATGACCCACAAACATGAAATAAGAGGGGATTGCTGGAGGGAATGGGGTACCAGGTGGAAGAGGGCATAGAGGAAAAACTGGGACACTGTAATAGTCAATAAAACATATTTAAAAATCTATATACTAATGTTATACGGTAATGTAATACTGTATGGCTAATGTTTATGCAGCCATATTCACATCTACCTCAAACTGAAAACAACCCAAATGTTAATCATCTGGTGAATGGATCAATAATGTGGTTTATTCATAAGAGCAAATGCTACTACTCAGCAATAAAAAGGACGGAACCACTGCAACATGCCACGACATGGATTAATCATAGAAACATTATACTAAGCACAAGAAGTCAAGCTCAAAAGGCTACAAATGGTATAACACAGGACATTCTGGAAAAGGCAAAACTATAAGGATGGAAATCTGATCAGAAGTGTCAGGAGCCAGATGAGGGAGGAGGTTATAAAGGAGTGTGATGGAGATAGGCTGTATGTTGGCTGTGATGGTTTAATGTCTGGGTGCATTTTTGAAAATTCATAGAGGCCCTGGCTGGTAGCACAATGGATAAGGTGCCGGCCTGCTAACCCAGGGGTCGCAGGTTCGATTCCCCAGCCAGGGCACATGGCAAGGTTGCAAAACAGGTCTCCGGTCAGATCTGTGTCTGGAGGCAGGTGAAAGGCAACCATACATTGATGTCTCTCTCCCTTCCCCTCTTTCTAAAAATAATTAAAATCTTTAAAAAATAATAAAATAAAATAGAATTAAAAAACAAAGAAAATTCATAGATATGTACATCTAAAAAAAATGAATTTTGTACATGTACTTATACTAAACTACGTAACTAAGGCGGTAACAGGAGGGGCCTGAAGTAACTCTCACTGGCCAATTTTAAACAATTTGAACATCAAGAAGAACAGATATAGTAATGGATGGTTTAAGTATCCACAGGTCCAGAGTGATAGTAATTGCAGAGGGGAAACTGTACCTTTAAATGGTGAGCCCTCACCTGAGGGAGCAAACCCAACATCGCCATGAGTGGGGTAAGCCTGACCTGGTGCCTCCTGATAGAAAGTGCTGACATACTCAACATCACCTACACCAGATGCTGGCTAAAAAATGTTCTTCAAGTTTAGCCCGAATCTAACCTTAGGGAAACAATGAAATAAATCCAAACTAGAGACAAATCTAAACAATGGGCTCCTCAAAGTCTCGGTATGAGAACAAATGGTTCAATATACTGTATACAAAGAGGGATAGGCTGTTCTAGATTTAAAGTACAACCTTCAACTGGACCCTAGATTGAAAAAAAGTTATGAAGGCATTTTTGGGGTGGGGGAATTTACATATGGACTGTAAATTCCATATGTAAATCTTATGGGGATGTAAACTTATGGTCAAATTTGTTAGGTGTGATAATGGTGTAATTAAGCAGGAGAATGTCCTTATGTTCAGGTGATACACGGTGAAGTATTGAAGCATAAAATGCATGGTGTTTGCATCTAACTTCAGATGGTTCAGCTAATGAAATGGAAGGGAGGGAAGGAAGGAAGGAAAGAAAGAAGGAAGAAAGGGAGGAAAGAAGGGAGGGAGGGAGGAAGGAAGGAAAGGAGGTGGAAGAAAACGTGGCAGTGTTATCAGCTAATGAAGAGTTTAGGGTATGTAGGTATTCATCAAAGTTTTCAACATTATGGTAGATTTGAAAGTTTTAAAAATAAAAATTGGCGTGGGTATGTAAAACTGAACATAGTTATGTTTAGACTCTGCCTCAGACCTATGCAATCAGAATCCTCAATGGTGGGAATTTATTTTTTCAAAACACTAGGAGTGAGTGCCAAATGTCCACTAACAGATGGATAAGCACAATATGATACACATACAGTGAAATACTATTCAAACATAAAAAGGAAAGAACTTCTGGTACACATGGATAAACTTTGAAAACATTACGCTAAGTGAAATAGGCCAGCAGAGAAGATAAATGTCCTATGTGTCCACTTATATGAAGTACCTAAAAGAGGCAAATTTATAGACACAGAAAGTAGATTAGAGGTTACCTGGGACCAGGAGGGTGAGAAATGGGGTGTTCTTGCTTAATGAGTACAGAGTTTCTGTTTGGAGTGAGGAAAAAGTTTTGGAAATAGTGGTGATTGATTGTTGTGCAATGCTGTGAATGTAATTAATGCCAATGATGTGTACACTTAAAATGGTTAAAATGGCAAATTTTATTTTACCACAAATTTTAAAAAATTAATGTAATATATTGGATGCCACTGAATCGGCACTTAAGTGGGTGTATTGCATGAACTTGAACAATATCTTGATAAAGCTGCTCAAAAACTCTGCTCACGAAACATCAAAATCCATACCTTTTTAAGTGAAAGATC
The DNA here is from genome assembly GCA_004026585.1 of Noctilio leporinus. Taxonomy (NCBI): domain Eukaryota; kingdom Metazoa; phylum Chordata; class Mammalia; order Chiroptera; family Noctilionidae; genus Noctilio; species Noctilio leporinus. The sequence continues at coordinate 55,414 of PVIW01002957.1, read as the reverse complement.
ATTATTTTTGGTGCTTTGGAAATGCTGGCCCCCAAAGCTGTTTCTTGCTTAGTTTCACAGAAGGAACAGTGAATTTGATTGTTCCAGGTCAGTGTGTCTTGTTGGAAAAAACACTGGAGACAGTCCTGTTGAGATAAAACACTTCAGGTGACCAAATTGGACAAAACTATAGCCGAGACCCTGTTTCTATCAGAACTGCAGAAGAGCTCTGAGAATGTAATCCTTGGTGCTTTTCTCAGCATCAACAGGTCTGGGAGATACCAGTGTCACAGCTGCAGCCTGGACACGTATAAAATCTACCTGGCAAACAAGGTGTTTCTTTCTCACACTAGTTACTGAAGTGGAGCCAAGGGCCCATATCCCTTCTAACGACTTAATCAGCATTTTAATGTTTCTGATTTACTTCACAGGGATACTCTGATTTTTTCCACTAACAAGTGAGGCAGCTGTTTTACATTTATCCATCTCATTATGAAAGTGACCTGGTGATTGAACAATGACCATATTTTGGTGTTCGGAGGTGGCCCAAAATAAAGCCAGCCAACAGAACAGATCTTGCACCCACAGGAGACACACAGGAGACATCCTCAGTGCAGCCATGTACCCCAGCCCCGTAAACCATTAACCTGAAGAAGAAGAGGCACACACATTCTGCTTTCAGCAGACAGGCCAGCAGCTCATTTATAGTCTTTGGAATTTATGTACAGCAACCATTAGCAATTTGACCTGAGAACATGTCCAGTTCTGAGTAAGTAATAGGATGCTGGCCTCCAGTTCTGGCAAATGTGTATTTTTCTACAAGGAAACATATTGCTCCCTGCCTCCTGACTTTTCCCTGCCTTCTACCACCACCCCGCTCTGTTTATAGATTTCCTTTTGGTATTACGGTGAAGAAAGTTCGAGAGATAAACTAAGGCACTAGATTTCATTCTCTTTCCCCATTTCACAACTTTTGTTCAAAACATAAGAGCTCAAGACTGAGTCAGAATCTTTTATATCTAGTTCCCAAAGTGGACCTGCAGATCTCTGAGGTAAGGAAGGGCCATAACATTTTTGCAAGAAAGTGTAAATTGCTTATATGCACCATGATGATAGATGAAATAAACCCCACTCATCTTCTCAATTTTACAATAAGGCCGTTTTATTGAGTACATAAATACACAACTGAATTCACAGTAACTTTTGACTGAACGTCACTTTTCTATAAAATGTCACCAAGGAATCCAATTCTTTTTAAAGTTATACAGCAGCCCCTTTCATACTAGAAAAATATAGGAAACAGCCCTAAGAATATTCCGGGTCAGGATAACGTCAGATAAAAAGGTATCTGGGAGTAAGAGTCCCTACCTGAAGGGAGCACTGGCATTCTGATGGAATGGGGAGGGAGAGGACAGTGAAGACTTCATTCCTGTAGGTGCAGTTCTCACACTTCAAGCACATGATGCTGTAGCTGAGCTGCCCTTCAAACAGACGCGTGATGATGGAGGACTCGCTGGGAATCGCCTTCCTGCAGCATCTCGGAACTGAGCTCTTCTCGTATGACCTTCTTTGGTGGCACTAAGTCAAGGAACAAATTGGCCCCAAATCAGGTACTGGTCATCAAAAAACTATCCGAAAAAAAAAAAAAAATACATTGCTACCAGAAACCATGTTGTGGATTCGGACAATAATTACGGTAAGATCTTACAAGCATATATTACGTGTGGTTTCTGATAATTCAGTAATTTCCCTCCTTCAGTGAAGCTGAGGAATGAGGATACCCTAACCTGGTGAATCACATGGCTCCGTCAGCTGATGGCCTCTGATAACGTGACAGAGGGTCTGGGGACAGTTTTTCCTGGAAGAGTTTCCAGGGAAACTGTTCAACGAGCAGTCAGTCATGCAAGCTGATCTAGAGGCAAAATCAAGGAATTCAAGGAATCTCCCTGCCAGTCCCTTCAGGTTATGTTCCCTAGCCACTTCTCTTGTTAGAAAATACTTTATATTTGTATTTTATTAATTAAAAAAAGATTTTTATTTATTATTTTTAGAGAGAGGGGAAGGGAGAGAGGCAGAGAGGGAGAGAGGCATCAATGTATGGTTGCCTTTCACCTGCCTCCAGCTACGGACTTGGCTGAGACCTGGCTTGCAACCTGGTTATGTGCCCTGGCTGGGAATCGAACCAGCAACCTCTGGGTTCGCAGGTCAGTGCCTAGCCACTGATCCACCAGTAAAGGTTTCTTTGTAGTTTTAATTTGCATTTCTATATTAATTACTGATTTTGAGCATCTTTACACCTGTCCATTGGCCATCTGGATGTCTTCTTTGGTGAGGTGTCTATTCAGAGAAACCACTTTGTAGAAAAAGCAAATCTCAAAATTTTCAGGCAGCCGGATGTAACTAGCCTCCTACCTGACTTGAATCTACAATAGCACGGGAACAGCATGGCTGGGAACACGCCCTGAGTTTTTAGTGACTTTACGGACCTGGAATTCTTCATTGCACCCTGCTGCTTAGGTCCTCTACCCCAACAGTTACTTAATGACCCTCATTCCAAGCTTGGCCTTGGGAACCAGAATGTTATTTCAGACTAAGCTGACAGAGAGGGCTTTTGTGACTTTATTGGCCACCACCTCACCTCTGGCTAAGAGTGTTGCCATGAATATCTTATTAGGAGTAAAAATAAAACATGAAACCGAGGACTGCAGATGATATTTTATGCTAAGTGTTTCCTGGATGTTAGCGATGAGGTAAGCTAACATCACAAGGGCAAGGCCTGAAGTCAAGGACGTATCTTTGGAGAGTGTAGGTCTCCATCAAGGCTGAAGGCAGTGAGTCTAGTAAATAAAGGCAAAAAACCCTTAATAAATGGTAATTTCATGTTTTATTAAATGTATGTCCTAATGAAGAACTCAAGTTACCTAGAATATTTAAGTTGAAAAATTCTGCATGTTATAACTCATGAGAAATATATTTTTATCAAAAATGTGATTTTCACTTTTTAAAAATCCTTACCTAAGGACATGCTCACCAATTTAGAGAGGGGAAGGAGGGAGGGAGGGAGAGAGAGAGAGAGAGAGAGTGAGAAACGTCTTTGATCAGTTGCCTCCATCAGTTGCCACTGGTACACACCCTGACTGGGGATCAAACCCACAGCCTAGGCATGTGCCCTGACCAGGAATCGAACCTGCAACCTTTTGGTTTATGGGATGATGCTCCAACCAACTGAGTAAAAGTAATAGCGATTTTTACTTTTAAAAAACAGTCCATGCAGGTGTAATTTGCAAAGGGAACCAGATTAGTGGTCCTTACACCTGATCACTACAAGTATTGTACCAAGCGAGCTTTTGAAGATGACAGGCCCAGACATTCCAACTCAGTGCGCTGGAGTGAGCATCTTAGGACATGTCTTTAAAAGCTTCCTCAGTGATTCTGATGATCAGCTAAGTGCGGTCAATACAGACCTACTGAAATACTAACTTGAGCGTTCCCTCAGCACCTGTGCTTGGCACAGAGTAGGCAACGTTGACTGAGCAAATGGAGGAATGGAAAATCAAAGTTGCTGATGGAGCTGAATGTTTACCCTATTTCAAGGCCATTAAGTCTACCTACCTTTTTCAGAGATTCATGAAATTCATTCAGGACATAAATCAAGAATTCCTGAGCATCTTGTTGTGTCTTTTTTGTAAATGCTGGGTAGAGTTTGCCAAGAGCTGACCAAAATATTTCTGGTGAGACGCAGTCGGAGTCTCCAAACCACATGTCTGTCATGACATAGGCAAAGGCAGTGGCAACCTTGCTGCTGTCCCTTGGAAGAAAGGGGAATGTTTCTGGCTCACTTCATGAAAGAAGGCACCTAAACACTCAAAGATGTGGCCATCAAGCCAAAATCAATGCTTCATTCATTTCTTGGCTGACCTCCCCGCTTTACTCACCCTAGAAATGGAATCTGGGGTTCTGTAGCCTCTACTGACACGTTTAGCCCTTACTAGGGGTTCCCCTAGGTTCCTTCCCTAACTTCACCTTGGGGGAGCAGGGGGAAGGGGCTGAATGCAGTGGTCTTACTTTTGAAGAGCAGTAATGTACTTTCCGGAGAGAAAGTACTCCACCAGCGGAGAGATGCTGCAGAGACACTGCAAGATGGCATTCATGTAGCACGTGTTGCCCAAGTTCCGCAGGCCAGTCACCCCCTGGAAATGGGGCTGGTCCTCAGCAGCCTTGCTAGCTGGACAGGTATCATAGTGGTCTGTGCTCTCTGCACTGTTGGGGCCACGGGGAAAGAAAGAGAGCATCATGAGGGAACAAACATGTGCAGATGACAGGAAGTCTCCGTCGATCTCACAGCACAAAGAAGAGTTCCTAATAAGGTTTCTGCCAAATAAGTTCCTAGCAAGGACAGAAGTACTCAAACCCAGATCTAAAACTGCATTACTTTGTCTAGAACTCTTTGAACGGTGTTCGTAGTCAAATAAGCCGAGATCAAGTTTCTTCCTAAAACCAAAGCAAGAGGACTGAAAATACCAGTTTTTCAGAATCCTAGAATTCCTTGGCTTAATATGCAGACTCGCCCATTAAATACCAAAGTACTTCCTTTTTTAAAAAGGACAAGTAATTTAATTATTAGTAGTAATAATAATAGATTGTAGTTAATAATAGCAGTGGCCCTCCTGAATTGAGCCTGGCATTATGTTAAGTACCTGACATGTGTTTTCCATTTAATTCTTTCGACCATTTTATGGAGTTAAGTGGTTCAGCCATTTGCCCATGGCAATATATTAAGGGATGTGTAGTGCTTTGTAGAGAGAAGGAATATTTATCTACTGACCTACTTCACATGTGTCAAAAGCTTTTTGGATTTAGGGGGGACGTGGGGATTGGTTGTAAGAAGGTGAAGAATAGCCAAAGAACAAATAGGTATGTCCCTTCAACATGGCCAACCTGTGGGGATTGTGGGGATTGCCTGAGGGAGCGGGGGCTGGATGGAGGGGGCAAGGGGAAAACACTGGGACAACTCTAATAGAATAAACAATAAAATATTTTTAAAAAGAGTTACTTGCCAAAGAGTGGATGTGTGTATACACCTACATGTTTATGACATTGAGAACATATACACTTAAAGCACATCCATAATGCATGTTATATATGGGCATATAAATATAAAAATACACATATATAGAGAGAGGGAACGAGGAAGAGTAGAGACTTTATAATCAGGATAGTTTAGTAGGTTGTGTAACTAGCAAGCGCATGGTATGAGACTCTTAGGCTGGTTTCTCATCTATGAGGCTATACTGCCTTTTAGGTTTGCTGTGAGGATTAGATCAAACAATGCAGGCAAGTGACAGATTCCATTGGTGATAAGTGGTAACCTGAGATATTTTTCAAGTAGTAACTAACCTAGGATGTCCTTCACGGTAAGTTTTAGAATTAGAGCGTTCGTGTGAGTCAGCCAGGCCTCCGTAGAGGAGGGACACCGTGGGCTCCCAACCATCCTCCTTGCTCCACTGTTTCCTCTCCTAATGTGGCTCAGGCGCCAGGTAGCCCTGCATCTTTGTCCTTTTATGATTTGTCTTTCCATCCACAGAATTTAAAACTGGGTCTCTGTGAGATGGCTACCTCCCCTTAGCACTGCTCCCTACAATGCTGCTGGTCTGAAAAGTGCTCACTGCTCCATGGAGGGTCATTTTCACTCTTACGTACGGGAGGCCCTGGACTGTCACTCTTTAGGAGTATTATTGCCTAGGTATTAAATAATGTCTCCCTTTCCTTTCAGGGGACCCCATAGGGAACCCTCCCTATATGGCATGTACCCCTGACTTGTTTAGTCTGGCCTACCCCATCACATCCTCTCCCAAACTGGGATAATCTAGAAAGCTGTAGTAGAGAGAGGCTCACAGGACATAGTAGATGCCGAAGTCATCTTCAGGGAAAGGCTGCGGTGAAGTCATTTTAGTGAAACCACGTTGGGCTTGGCTCTTCTTCTCTATTCAGGAGCAACGTCTAACTCTCTTAACTTCATTTCTCCTTCTCTGTTACCTTGGCTCTTTCCGTTTGTAATAAACAATTTGTATGTCTCTCTCCCCTCCTCTAGTAGCTGAAAACTGATTTTAATCTGTACTTCAGGTACATTCCAACTTGGATTTCCTATGCATCAGAATTCTCTCCATTCATTTCCAATATTCTAGTGTGTTGTCATGAGATACTGTTACTTGGTTGCTTGAAAACTCTTAGCAGGTTCACTTTCAAAGAATGTACTAAACATCTCTTCCTCCATCATTCAATTTCTTTTGTGTATATTTATTAAACACACACATTGAAAAGGGTAACCATCCCTGAGCCAGTGGGCACCATTGTAACCCTACCCACCCCGGCACTGACCCACCCTCCCAGTGACTGCACCACCCCTAGGATCCGAAGAGACGGGTTCTCATCCTGAGGGGGAGGCAGTAGGATTCCGCTGCTTCCAAAAACACGCAGCATTGGAACAGACCGGATCATTACACCTACTCCCACTAGTTACACAAAGCCTGAGTTCTCATTTTCTTCATGGAGAACTGTACTGAAGAAAGCTCTTCAGTAGAGCGGGTTCCCCCACCTTCAATGCTCTCTCTAGATGAAAGGGGGTCCATGTAGGCAACCATGTAGCACGAAAGCAAGCTGGTTGAGGAAGTGGTCTTGTTAGAACCGTCAGCCTCTGGAGCTCCAGAATGGCACCATCCTGTTCTTCTAATTTCCTCTAATTCAGCATCAGCAGGGCAGCAACTTTCAACGTTTTCATCTCATGGCACACATAAACTAATTACTAAAATCCTGCAGCACCTACAAAAATGTATGACCAACCTGACCAAAAGAAAAAATAAAGGTACAATTTTGATTCATTCACATTGAACAGCTACTGTTTTGTTGGTTGTTATCATTTTTCAATTTGACAATTTAAGGGAAAAAGAAGTCAGTGCCCCTGCCTAAATAGGTACCACATATTTAAAAAATTCTCACCCTGGCCAGTGGGCTTGGTTGAAGTATTGTCCCATACACTGAAAGGTTGTGGGTTCAACTCCAGGTCACAGCATATACCTAGGTTGTGAGCTTGCTCCCTGGTTGGAGCATGTACAAGTCAACTGATGAATATTTCCCTTATATCAAAGTTTCTTTCTTAAGAAAAAAAAAAAATTTTTAGAGAGGGGGCAAGGAGGAAGAGAGGGAGAGAAACGTTGACTGGTTGCCTGTCATACATGTCCCAGAGTAGGGACCTAACCTGCAATGTGACCTGACTGGGAAAAGAATTGGTGACCCTTTGTTTTGCAGGTCAACACCCAACTGGGCCACCTTGGTTGGGGCAAAGTTTCTTTCTTCTCTCTCCCTTCCTCTCTGTCTAAAATTAATGAAACTATATCCTTGGTGAGGATTACAATTTTTTAAAATTATTGAGGCACACAGGTTGAAAATCTCTGTCATGGGGAGTAAAGAAACAACCTTTAGGGCCAATCCAATTTGTCTACTGTAAACTCTGCAGCAGGTAAAATGTGGAGGTAATAAAAAACTCTCTAAAAATATCAATGTCAGGAAAGATAAAGTTGGCTGATAATTATTTCAGATAAAATAAAACTAGAGGAATAAGACAAATACAATGCCCAATCCTGGATTAGGAAGAAATTGCTATAAAAGGACATTATTGGAACAAATGATGAAATCTGAATATGGATTACACAGGAACCGTTTAACACCAACATCAAATCTTACAAATTTTATAAAATTGTACTGTTTATGAAAGAGAGTGTGCTTATTCTTCAAAAAAATGCACCCTGATGAATTTAGGGCCATGATGTATGCAACCCCTGCTCTCCAACGATTCAGGACACAGACACAGACACAGATTTGGACAGGTGGGGATGGGGAGTGATAAAGGAAGATGACGCGAAGACAGCCGAATGTCAGCCACTGTGGAACCTGGATGAAGGTATCCTGGAGTCCTTTATAATGTTCTATGTTTGAAATAATCTCAAATTAAAGTTTAAAAATGTAGTAGGTATACTGGTAATATGGATTTACCTTCAACCATATTACTGGTAAGTCAAATAAGGAAGGTGCTGAAGTTTGCCTGTGGTAAGCACAGCATTTATGTCCACATGGTTGTACAAACGAACAGATATGCTCAGGTTACAGAGACATTAAACATAGTCATTCTCTGCATTCGCCTGCATCAGGTGTCCTGGCAACGAGAGGTCCCGACTCTCGCAGCTCCTTGATATTTGGTGTTTGTGGCCTGTTTCCAGGTGTTTCTTGAAACCATCTAGGTGGAGGTTCTGCAGGGCGTGACCCCTATCATCCTGCTCCTTTCATTAGTGAAGTTCTCCCAAGTCTTTCAGTTTGATGCTAGTAGGTAAAAATAGCATTTGTTTATTTATCTTGTATCTAGAAGCTTTTCTAAACTTGTATATAATTTGTATATTGCTTTTTTCCTACACATTAAAGTCACTTACAAAAAAATCAGTCTTGTGTTTTTTTCTTGCCAATTCTTGTGACTTTTGTTTTTTCCCTTTTGAACTAGCCAGCAGCTCCAGAAAAATACTGAATAGAAATGGGGGTGTTAGGTATCCTTAATACATTCCTGTACTGCAAATTCACCATTAACTATGATGGTTGCTAAGGACATAAGTTTTTCGACAGTTGTAATCAACAATCGATATTGAGTGTGATTAGGTTTTGCTGTCTTCTGAGATAATCACAAGATTTTTCTTCTTTACTGTCATTATGCTTTATTATTGATGATGGTCATGTACAAGGTCTGGAAAAAGTCCACCACTGTTAAAATAACAAGAACAGTTTGTGCAACATTGATGTAACCTGGCAACCAAGGAGAGTGGACTGGAAAGCACATATGTGAACAATGACAACTTCACTTTCTAGTCAGTGGGGTGGTAGACTCTGTTGAATGAGCATGTGTACTACATGGTTGTCACATTCAAAATGATTCAGAAAATAGAGCAACTAATCTGCATCAAATTTGAATATTCCTCTTCATTAACTATTTGGATGATTCAGAAGGCCACAGCTATGGGCGGCTGGTGATTGGCAGCTTCATCATGACAAGGTACCCACTCTGTGCATCACGCCTCGTTCAGTTTCTTTGTAGAAACATCAAATCACCCAGGTGACTCAGCCCCACTACAGCCCAGATTTGGCTCCCTGCAACTTCTACCTTTTCTAAAAACCAAAGTCACCTTTGAAAGGGAAGAGATTTCAGGCAGTAAATGAGATTCAGGAAAAATACGGGGCAGCTGATGGAGATGGGAACGGTATAAGGTATAAGGTTCCAAGGTGACTACTTTGAAGGGGATTGAGGTGTCACTGTCCTATGTACAATGCTTCTTGTACCTTCTTCAATAAATATCTCCATTTTTCATGTTACATGGCTGTATCTTCAATTCCTCTGACAAATTCATGCTGTTTATGATTTTCAAGAATTGCTGAATGCTACATGTTCATCTTTTGTTCAAAATTTTCATTACGTATGGTCATTGGTCAGATGACCTATGTATTAATGTTCTGAACTGTGTAACTAATCACCACACACTTAGTTGTTTAAAACAACACACATTCATTATGGTGTTTTTTTGTAGGTCAGAGTCCAGGCATGGGGCTTCACTGGGATCACATGTTGCATTTAGTTGTCCTATCTCTTAAGTGTCCTTCAGCATGAACCAGTTCTATGTATCTCCTTGACTTTCAAGAAGTTGACACATTTGAAGGTTATTGGCCAGTTATATTGAAGAATACATATGACCACCAGTACAGTTTGGTGCTACTGTTGTAATTCATGCTAAGGTACCAGCATTTTTACCCATCATGACTTTGCCTCATTAATGAATTTTGGGCCCCATTAAAAGTATCCTGGGAACCCTGTGGTCTACTTTGGAAACCAGTGACCTAATTAATAAATCTAAGCAATGCACATCAAAAAGACAAACAGACCTGTGTTTCTTTTTATTCTCACCCAAGGACATGTTTCATTGCTTATTTATTTATTTAAATTTTATTGTTGTTGTATTACATCCATCCCCTTTTTGCTCCCCTCTGTCCCCCCCCCCTTTTTTTTTTTAAAGGAAGAGAAACACTACCTGCTGTCTTCCATACATGCCTAGACCAGGAATTGAATCTGCAACCTTTTGGTTATAGGACAATGCTCCAACTGACACACACTGGGCAAGGCCAGACCTGTTTCTGTTTTCTTTCCTATTTTATTGATTATACTGTTAAATTGCCCCAAATTCTTTTCCCTTGGCTCCCCTCCACCCAAAGCCCCCATTCCCTCTCACAGTCTCACATCATCTCCCTGCTTAGTTCATGTCCATGGGTTGGGTATGTAACCCTCTTATTTCATCCTCTCCTCTATTATTAACTTCCCCTGTCTACCTTGTATCCACCAATTATGCTTCCTAATCTCTGCACCATTTCCCTGTTTCACCCTTTTCCCCTCAGCTGATAACCCTCCCAATGATCCCTCTACCTACGAATCTGGTCCAATTCTGATTGTTTAGTTTGCTTTTGTTTTCATTTTTGTTTTTCAGGTTCTGTTGTTGGTAGTTGTGAGTCTGTTGTCCTTTTAATGTTCATAATTTTGATCCTCTTTCTTATTTAAATAAGTCCTTTTAACATTTCATAAAATAATGGCTTGGTGATGAACTCCTTTAGCTTTACCTTGTTTGGGAAGCACTTGTCCTTCCATTCTGAATGATAGCTTTGCTGGATAGAGTGTTCTCAGTTGTATGTCCTTGCTTTTCATCACTCTGAATACTTCTTGCCAGTCCCTTCTTGCCTGCAAAGTTTCTTTTGAGGAATCAGCTGGTAAGTCTTATAGGAACCTCTTTGTAGGTAATTCTCTTCTTTTCTCTTGCTGCTTTTAAGATTCTCTTTTTAACTTTAATGTTTGTCATTTTAGTTACGGTGTGTCTTGGTGTGGTCCAATTTGGATCTAGCTAGTTTGGGACTCTCTGTGCTTTCTGGACTTGTATGTGTAGTTCTTTCACCAAATTTGGGAAATTTTCCTTCATTATTTTTTCACACAAGTTTTCAATTTCTTGCACTTCCTCTTCTCTTTCTGGCACCCCTGTAATACTGATATTGGCACATTTAAAGTTGTTTCAGAGTTTCCTAAGCCTCTCCTTTTTCTCATTTCCACTTTCTGTGCTGGTTGACTGTGTATTTCTTATATTCTAAATCATTGATTTAAACCCTGTTTTCCTTCCCTTCACCACCAGTTCCATGTGTATTTTCCTTTATTTCACTTCATCTAGCCTTCGCTTCATCCCTTCTGTTATTTACCACATTTAAGCACATCTGTCAAGTCTGTGAGCATCTTTATTACCAGTGTTTTAAACCGTGTCTGTCAGTCTGGCAATCTGTTCATCTGTCAGTCTGGCTACTTCTTTGTTGCTTAGTTTGGCCACTGGGGCCTTGACTTGTTCCTTTTTGAGCCATAGTGCTCTGTCTCATCTTGACATGTTCCTGTGTTCCTCTGTCTTAGGTAGAGCTGTCACACTTGTTACATTGTAATGGGTGGAGCATTAGGTATTAGTGTAGGTGGCCAGATTTACCACATTGTGACGCGGTTATGTGGGGGAGGGGTCTGAGAGGGAACAATGCCATTTGCTCAGTACTCACTCCTTTTACAGGCACTTCTGCTTCTCATCTGGGACTAGCTCCTCTCTAATTGTTGTCCTGGCTGCAGTTCCCAGAGTGGATGGGTCTGTGGATGTTCCAGGACCATGGGACCCTCTACACAAATGGACTCCGCTGAGAGACTGGCAGTTTCTTCTTCCACCCCAACTGCCACTGGTTTTCACAGTCAGAAGCAATGAGGTGTTATCTTCCCCCCGGCGCTGGAACCTTCAGCCACATGATCTGGTCTGGTGCCAAGAGCACTCAACAGGTGTCCGTGCCTGCACTTTCATTGGTTGGCCAGTCCCTGTCCTACCGCAGCCACAGTGCTGCCAAGCCACATCCTGTGTGTCCTGGCTCTGCCCCTCCTGTCTGAATATTTCTTCTTTATATCATTTTTTGGACTTCCGAGTAGCTTGATATTCTGAATTTCTGGTTGGCTCTAGTTTTGAGGCTGATGTATTGTTTTTGGTTGTGGAGAGAGATGCAGCATGTCTATTTACAGCTCCATCTTGGATTCTTCTTTCAGATCTGTGTTTCTTTTTCTTTTTTCTTTTCCATGTATGGTTGTCCTTCACCTGCCTCCAGCTACAGACCTGGCTGGAGACCTGACTTGCAACCTGGTTATGTGCCCTGGCTGGGGAATCGAACCAGCGACCTTTCACGTTTTTTCTAAAAAAAGATTTTATTATTTTCAGAGAGAGGGGAAGGGAGAGAGGCAGAGAGGGAGAGAGTCATCAATGTATGGTTGCCTTTCACCTGCCTCCAACTACGGACCTGGCTGGAGACCTGGCTTGCAACCTCGCTATGTGCCCTGGCTGGGAATCAAACCAGTGACCTTTGGGTTTATAGGCCGGTGCCTTATCAACTGTGCCACCAGCCAGGGCTATGTGTTTCTTAATGGAAGCATACACCATCACCAATGAAACATTTTTGTCAAAAATGTAATTATGAGTCTGACCAAGCCTATACACCTAATAACTAGCTTATGGCATATACAGGAAACGGAAACATGTAAAATGAAACTTAACAAATAATCAGCAAAACCCCGAAGGTGGGAAACTTTCTAGAACAAGCTGGTTCTTAAAAGAATAAATTGGGGGGAAAAAACCAGAATAAACCTGTATGTATATATTAAAAGTGACTTTAAAGATAAATCAAGCCATTGCAATGTATGATCTTATCTGTGTTCTGACTTAAGCAAATTGTAAAGAAACAATTTTGAGAATGTTTACATTATCTGATGATATTAAGGAACTTAAATGGTAAGTGTAAAGATATTGCAGTTCTTACATTTTAAAAACATATAGAGACATTAATAATTAAAACAAAAGTTCCATAATGCAGGACTATGAATCATTCCAAGGGAAAGCAAGTACAGCCACATGCCCTTCATCAACAGGTACGCATCATCAGGCAATTTCATTATCATGGGAAGTTCATGAAGTGCACTTGACTAACCAGATGGTATATCCTACTACATACCTAGCCTGTACAGTATAGACTTTTGCTCCTAGGCTACAAGCCTGTACATGTCACTGTACAAAACAACAAGAGATGAAATCAAACACAAGAGAAAATGATGCAGTCAAGTGATGTGGTAAGATGGATGAGACTGCTACCAGTGTAACATGGCATACTGTTTTATAGCAAACTTTTGTTTTCAAGTAGAAAGGGGGCTCTCTAATGATAAAATTATAGTGTGGTGATTTTATAAAGCAGCAGGATTATTGTTTATCAAATATTAAGTACTGTACACAATTATATGTATTATACTTTATATGACTAGTAGTACCAGTTTGTTATACCAGCATCACCACAATCATGCTAGTGATGCATTTCACTATTATGATGCTGATAGGAATTTTTCAGCTCCTCTGAGACCAACCTGGTATATATGCTGAGACAATGCTACACAGCACATGGCTGTAGAGGCAAAATGTGGGGGTGGGGGAGAAAATGAAAAAAAAGTACCTGTTTGGTGCTATTTACTATAAGCCAGAGTAGGGAGCTTTTCAGAATAACCCTACCTGCTCCTGCACACCCAGGGGAAATCATGAACCCCAGGTTGATTCTGTGCTTTGAGGATTTTTGTTTTATAAGATTTTTAAAATTTATGGGTAAGGGAGAGAGAAGAGAGGGAGAGAAACGTTAGTGTGCAAGGAAAACAACAAGCAGTTGCCTCTCATGTGCTCCCAACTGGGGCCCTGGCTGCAACCCAGGCACATGCCCTGCCTGAGATCAACCACTGGTGACCTTTTGGTCTGCAGAATGACGCCCTGAGCCAGTAACAACAGTCAGGCCTGCTGTGAGGAATTTCTGAAGCTCCTAGAAGGAAAACACATTCCAGGGAGGATCGGAACCTTAGCTTGGGATTTTTCCTTTAAAAAGTTCACTGGTTGTCTAGTATTGGAAATATTCTATGGGACCTCTTCAATGCGTACTTATTGAACACCTCTATTCCATGCTACAAATTCCAGCAGGATTGTTAGACGGTAACAATCTAGTTTTGAAGCAGGTGGTTAGATTCCACCAGGGCACATAATTACCGAGCACTTAGCTAAGTGCTGGCTGTGAAGGTCTGTGTCTGCTTCTCAGATCCAGATGCCTTGTGTGAAGCCCAGCCAGGAGACAATGAGAAGAGACATGGTAAACAAGGAAGATCACAAAAATCTCTGCCTATAGATGCATCCTTTCCTGAAAATAATCACTTCATATCTCTTCTAAGCGCTAAACAACTATTTATTGTGTCCTCTTGCCTTGATTATCTACTTAAATGTACAGACTATACACTGAGAGAGTCGGATGCTGTGGGAAAACATTTTTTAAATCAAATTTTTTAAATAGTGTGCTTATCGCAAACCATGTCTTATGTAAAGTGTCTGGTGATACTGTAGTGAAATAGTCCAAGGGTCCCTACCTCTGTCAGGGGTATAGTCTAGTGGGGTAAAAAGTCAGATAGAACGAATGAAAGCAACACAGTTCAACTTAAAGGTGGGAAAGGAGGGTCATTTTTCCTTACATTTAAAAATCTTTTTTGTATTTTCTAAGTTAAGGTAGTCAGGGGCTTAAGAGCACAAATAAAATCCAGCTGGCTGGGTGTAAGCCCTAGTGCTGCTATCTATTAATTATAAGACTCTTAGGAAAGTACCTAATGTTTTGATTTTGTCATTGATAAAATAAGGTAATAATAACACCTACCTCATAAGATTGTTATGAGGATTAAATGAGTTAATATATGTAAAGTATTTAGAGTAATGCCTGGCACATATTAAGTACTAAACAAATGTTTGCTACTGTAATTATTTTATAAAAATAAGCAACATAAAGTTAAACATCAACAGATAACCCATATTCCCGTTCTCTGGCAAAACTAGAAGCAGATTAAAAACAACAACACAGCAGGAAACCAAGATCACTTTAAACACTGTATAGGACAGGGGATCAAAAAACAAAGATGTACAAATGGTTCATTTAAAAAAATAATACTCTGAAAACAAATCAGTACTCTGAAGATAGATAATTTTTCAGAATGATTAAACTCACTGAACATTTGTAAACAAGAATAAATTTATTTAATTTCTTTTAAAGATTTAATGATATACAAAATGTCTATAGTATAATATCTTTAATACATTTTTCTTTCTCCCCCCATCAATATTAAACACTATTTAAACAGCTTATCTCCTCTTGCCTCATCTGTATCTATGAGATACACTACTGAATACAAATAAGATTTACACTGCTCCTTCCCAAATAAAAATTAAAATTAGTACCTAGGAAAACAAAACAAAACAAAAAATCAAAGCATAAAACTTTAGTCAGATGAAAAGCTTTTCTTGTTGAGTATTCAACAATATCTGGGGCAGTTAAATTATATTTTATTGGCATAAAGTTGCATTGCAATCTCCCGACATGATAATCCAACTCAATTTCTTAAATAAGTATCACAACAAAATTCATGTTCAGATGTTCCTACACAATTTTAAATATATGCAAGAGTTCATGTTTACATTCTGATTTGATATACTGGTCAACAGAATCTTTGGAGAAGTGTGTAACTTCCAGGTTGTCACTATAGGTATAGATTTTAACAACTACTTGAACTTTGCTCACATGGAAACTTCTTTTAAACAGTGAGTTAAGTTTCTCCTTTGCTATATTTACATTATACAAGTCAACCATGGCTTTCTTCTACTTAATGACTTGATAAAACAATGATTTAAAAAATCCCACTAATATTTTTGTACAATTTGGGCTCTATTTTTAAAAAAAAACTGGCTCTATCTTTCAATATGGAGCCTAACCCTGATTCATAAAGTCCCTCTTAGCAAATGATTTTCAGCTCAGGCTTCTTAACATTCCTGTGGATCTAGAATTATAACAAGTCATCACCTTTCCATGGCCACCAAGCATCTAGCTGGGAGCTGGCGATATCATCACTGAACACACTACACCACGCTGAGAAGATGTCTGGTTGCCACTTAACCCAAAGGCTGGGTGACTGCTTCCTTCTGCTAGCTGAATGCCAGTGAAGCAGCTGCCAAGCATCTGCACTGACACCAAACTTTGGTTAGTGGTACTGCATCACGTAAGAGAGTTATCACCCTCACCAGAACCAAGTCAAGTGGAGACCTCTGCTAAAAAAGCCCTTTAAAAAGTTACAAATACTAATTTTTCTTTACCTTTAAAATTTAACAGCTGCTAGCTGTATCCTATAGGGAGTTCCTGACTGACTAGTTTAATTGCTACACATACACACACAAAAAGAAAATTGACCTTTTAACACTTTCAGAGCTAGCACATAGATTTTGCACTTTTCTATATTACCAATTTCCTCCTGAATGAAAAGTGACACAATATTGTTGTGAGGTGTAGACAAAACCAATGATTCAGTTATAACATCAGACGAATAGAATTAGTTGATTCTGATTCTTTGGTGGCATTTCCAGGCTGAAGATTCGAATCTGAAGGCTCATCCTGAGGAAATATAATTTTATCAGGTGTATAATCATTCCTCTTCAGGTCTATATTCATCACCCCAACAAAAAAAGGAAAAAAGAAAGGTCAGTGTTTCTTAGAAATGGAATATTAGGAATATTTCTACATCAATTTTCCTCTCAACATGCCAGATCTATTTTATATCAGGTTTTTATAAATTTAAAAGTCACAACATTTATACACATAAAAATGAGATCATTCATTCATAATTATTACACTCTGACCATGAATCAATACCACATCTATGTGTATAGCAACAAACAAAGCAGACAAGGTCCCTGATCTCATGGAGTTTATGTTCTAGTAGGTAAAGAAAAACAAACAGAAAGATGACAGAATTATTAGTAACAAGTGCTTAAAATAAAAGGTGTGATGCGGGCCAGATGAGAAATAGTATAGTGATCCTTTTACACAGAAGAAGCCATAGGAGGTAACATGTGAGTGAAGATCTGAATATTCAGAAGTGGCATCAAAGTTGTAGGGGTGTTGCAGGCAGCAGGGGTGGCTGTAGGCTACCAGAAGGAAGTGGACTTGGTGTGTTGAAAGGGTGCCAAGAAATGGCATGGTCTGCACTACCGAATGAAGGGAGACTAGCACATCATGAGGTAAAGAAGCAGTTAATGGCCAATGGTTATAAAACTAGCCTATTGGTCAAATCAGGCTATTTTTATAAATAATTTTATTAAAATGAAGCCACAATCATTTGTTTATAGAATGCCTAAAGCTGTTTCTGCACAATGGTAGAGCTAAATAGCAGTGACACAGGCCATATGGCCATAAGACCTAAAATATTTGCTACCTTGTACCTTGGCCTTTTACAGAAAAGTTTCCTGACCCTTGCTTTATGGGAGACAAGCTATGTAAGGAGTACAGATTACAATCAAGATCCACTGGAAAATATTAAACAGTCTTAATGAACAGATGGGTGCAGTTTCCTACACGAGTTGATTCGTGTTTGAACTTGGAATTAGATTTTTGTATAAAATTGCCAGTCAACAATGTGTTAAGAGAGCAACATAATCCAACTGGTTTTAAATTCTGATCATTATGTGAAGCCTTGTTGGGGAGCAACTGGCAAGAATCCAGGAAACAAAATGGTAACAATTAAGGATGAGAAATAGATCATTTCTATGGAGATCTCAGAATCAGAATTAGAAGAGACAGAATCTGACAGAAAGGTAAGGGGAAAAAAGGGAATTGGCTAGCTTTTAGGTTTTAAGCCTGAGCAACCGGGTAACACTTAATTAAATGAAGGAGCAGAGTTCGTGAGTAAGGGTGAGAAATAAAAGTCAAAAGTTCTGGAATGAACATATTACTTATAAAAATGCTTCAGGGATTTCAAGTAGAAATGTAGGCACTGAATACAGAAACAGGAGCTCAGGAAAGAAGTTAAGGCTTCAGTAAAATTTGATACTATCAGCATGTTGGCTGCCTTTATAGCTATGAGATAGGATGAAATCACTTATGGAGTTATAAGCACATAATACAATAGTTGCACAATTAGAAAACAATGCAGTAATATCAAACTTATAATTTAATCTAACCACAATCATGCACATACCCTCATACTTATCTTCATATAAAATAGAACTGATATTCAGAATATGAATTAATTTTGAGTAACAACCTATATTCAATGATCCAAATACATATTTGCTACTGCATGAATAATTTTAGATAAGGTTTGTAATCAAGACTGCCAATATGAACTTAGAGAATGCAAATGTATTTGTAGCTATATTATATACAAAGAACAATGGAACAAACACAATTAGTTGTTAACTAATAATGTAACTATGGGCAAATTGATCTCAAGTTTTTGGTGGACAATATAAAAAAGTCTAACATTCTTACAATGGGAGCCTGAAAAGACTTGAAAAGAGTCTGATGAAGACCAAATATTTGAGGAATAGCTAAAAACTCCCTAAATTTAATAAAGGCCATAAATATGCAAATTCAAGAAGCCAAATAAACCTCAAACAGAATAAGCTCATAGAAAGCTACAACTAAATGTATCAGAATCAAACTGCTGAAAATCAAAGATAAGGAATTAATCTTGAAATGAGCTAGATTATAATGACACATCACATATAAGGAAAGATTAATTCAAATGACTGTGGAGTTTTCATCAGAAATAACAGAAGCCAGAAAACAGCAGAATATATTTTATGTGCTTAAGAAGAAAGTGTCGACATAAAATTCCAGAGCCAGTGAAAATATCCTATAGGAATAAAGGCAAAAATACACACATCCTTAGATAAGGAAAGTAACAGCAACCAGTAAAAAACTAAATGTAAAGATAAAACAGAATACTACAATAGAGACAAATCCCTGCCCTTGTAAAGAGAAAACCAGAGATATCAAAAAGAAAAAAATAATAAAACAGGTCTATAGCTAACTACGTCAACAATTACATTAAATATAAAGGGTCTAAGACATTTAAAAAATGGAAACTGTCACATGTCAAATAACAAATTAAATACAGGACCCAAATATATGCTGTTTACAAGAAACCCACTTTAAACACAATTAATAATGGGTTGGCCAAAAACTTCATTTAGTTTTTTTCTGTAGAATAAGACATTTTTCATTTTCACCAATAACTTTATTGATTTGGATATTTTGAGTCTGTTGGCTATTTCCTGCATGGTATAATGTTGACTATTCTTAATTAACGTCTGTCCTGATTGTTAACAATTTCAACTTGTCTACCCAAATATGGAGCATTGTCCAGTGAGAAATCTCCAGCATGAAACCTCACAAACCACTTTTGACAGGTTTGTTCAGTCGGTCATAGAACTTTCTCCATATACTGTACAAATCTTTTTTTTCATTTTTACCTTTTTAAAAATAATAAAGCATAATATGCCCAAAATGTTGCATATTTTCTTCCTTCTTCAACATTAAAATTGCTACACAGAAGTTCACCAATGTTGGTAAGTTTTTTAAAAAATGCATGCTGATGTGACAGCTGTCACAGTACATCTAACCAAATTGTTTCAAATGAAGTTAGAGATAACTAAGTGCTTCTAGAGTCAGCTTATGGAAAAAACATTTTGGCCAACTCAATATATAGGCAAAAGGATAGGAAAAGATAATCTAATGAAACCACTAACCAAGACATAGTTAGGAAAGTTATGTTAATATCAGACACAGTCAACTTAACAAGAAAAGTTACCATGATATGATAATACGTAAGAACTCTAAATGCTTATGCACCTAAGAATAAACCTTCAAAGAAAAACTGAATGGCAAAACAAACTAATCCACTATTATACTTAGAGACCTACTTTCTAAATAATCAATAGAACAGGACAGAAAATCAACAAGGATATAAAAACCCCAAACACTATATAAAAAAAAAAACTTCCCAAGATGGAGGAGCAGGCATGTACACTTCGAAGGATTTCAAAATTATCTAAAAATCAGGTAGTTCTCACTGCCAGCCTTGATCTGCATTGGTTGGGTGGTTCAGTCGGTTGGAGCTCCTCCGCGTCCCCCACCCCCAAATGAAAGTTAATAATTTCATGCACAGATCCAGGAAGTAAATAAAGTGCACCTCTAGACCACAGAAGGTCACACCACTAAGACAGTAAGTCAAAGCAGACCAATCTAAGAAGCAGAAACAAACAAGTGCCACCTAAAATGGGGGGACAAAGAAATAAACCCTCAGGAAATGGAAAGGAGGAATCCCCAGGAAGAGTGCAAAATGAAATAGAGGCAAGCACCCTATTAGACAGGGAATTCAAAATAATGATGATAGAGGAAATTAATGAGCTCATAGAGCTCAAAGAAAACTACAAACAACTCCAGGTAAAGTTCAAGGAACTTTCTGAGAACTACGCAAGCATTATAAAGGACAAAAAAAACAGTAAGAACCAGGAGGAAATGAAGAATGCAATCAAAGGCAGGGTAGAGAAAGCAGAGGATCGGATTATCAAGCTGGAGATCAATGTAGAAAAAAATTCCCAGGCAATGCAACAAAATGAAAGAAGACTAAAAATGAATGAAGAGGTTTTAAGAGAGCTGCAGGACAACATGAAACGTAATAACATCCGTATCATAGGGATACCAGAAGGAGAACAGGAGGAGCAAGGGACGGAAAACCTGTTTGAAACAGTAATGACACAAAACTTCCCTAACTTGAGGAGAGAAAACGTCATGCAAGTTCAGGAAGCACAGAGGGTCCCAAGGAAGACGAACCCAAACAGGCCCACTCCAAGACACATCATAATGAAAAATGACAAATTTTAAAGACAAGGAGAGAATCCTAAAAGCGGCAAGAGAGAAACAGTGAATAACATACAAGGGAGCTCCTAGAAGGTTATCAGCTGATTTCTCAACAGTAACACAACAAGCTAGAAGGGAATGGAAAAAATATTTCAAGCAATGAAAAACAAAGGCCTGCAACGAAGAATACTCTACCCAGCAAGGTTGTCATTCAAAATGGAAGGTGAAATAAGGAGTTTCCCAGCCAAAAGAAGTCTAAAAGAATACATCTTCCACCAAACCAGCATTGCAAGAGATGCTAAAGGGTCTGCTTTAAGAAGATGAAGAAACAGACAGATAGGAACACGTACAAAGGAAAGAATAGATAATGAATAAGTACCTATCAATAATAATCTTGAAGGTAAATGTATTAAATGTACCAATCAAAGTTGGGTAAGAACCAACTTTAACTTATGAATGCTTTAGAATGATCTTGTTATAAATAGATTTTACTAAATAAGTTATAATTTTGTATATTGTACCTGCATTACTGCAGGTTAAGTTTTCTTAGATTGGAATTATTTCGCAATATGGGAAAATCATGTTCTGATAACTCAGAAAAATCGAATGCAGTTAAGGAAAAAGAAACAAGTAAGAAAATGTGGATGTATATTACATCGAAGACATGCTATCTTTCTTATTCACTGTTACAAAATATGTGCTTATTTGTGGGTGTGTAATATGTAGATTTTGTTAGCAATTTATGTTTTAAAGAGCAACCAAGTGGTCATGGGTGTGTTATGAAATCAGTCAATCTTTAGGTTAGAAAAGATTTTGAGAATGAAGACCAATTTGGATGGAAGTTGCAAACTACTAAACTATATGATTTGTGTATATAGACAATATATATTCTCATCTTAGCATGTAAATTAGATGAGATTCCTTTCAAATAGATTGTGGAAATACACATTTCCAGTTATGAAGGCCCCCAAACTGGGGATGTTTGGGAAAAGGAATTAATGCTATAGTAAACTTTATTATTGAAATGTGAACATACCTAATCTCTATCTCAACAGACTCTTAAATAGTTCAGGGGTTAGTTTAGGACCACACAAGAAGTCAACCACAAGTTCAAAAAATAGCTAGAAAACCATTATACAAAATTATTTAAATCCTAGGGATTTTTTTTACCTCAACTTAGTAGACATAATAATTTCTACTCTGGGGACCGGCTGAGCACTTCAAGTGCAATTATTTCTGAAGGCTTCAACTTGTAAAACACATGTAAAGGAAAAACAGAGGGTACTGAAAGAAGTAAGACCTACACACAGCCTAAATAAATAAATAAATAAATAAATAATCTACTATTTAAGATGGAAAATGACAAAAAGAATAAGTTGTAGTTCCAGTGGCTTAAAATAAAGTTGAGTTATATTATTTGAGGGGGGAGGATCTGACTCAAAAATCAAATTCATTTTTTACTGTGGGTTTGGCACTGTCTCTAGGACAACTTTCACAAAAGTGAGTCCTGCAATACGCCATTTCTGTGATATATTTCACAAAAATAGCATTCCATAGTAAAATCAGTATTAAAGAAGAAAAACTGCTTAATCTTGCTACGATATATCTAAAATACAATCATTTATCTGTAATAATTATGTAAGCTATTGGCACATTTTAAATTTTTTGTATAACTCTTCAAAGTCCAGTATGTACTTTAAATATGTGTAAAAATAATGTATGTTAATAAATGTATTTTTGCACGTGTTTGGTAATATTGCAATTCATATTACTTAAAAAGAGTAATTCTTTAAACAAATGAATTAATGTAGGCATTTTGAAGTAACAAAAAGAAAACTTTGCCTGGCTGGTAGCACAGTGGATAAGGCGCCGGCCTGCGAACCCAAAGGTCGCAGGTTCGATTCCTCAGCCAGGGCACATAATCAGGTTGCAAACCAGGTCTCTAGTCAGGTCTGTAGGCAGATGAAATGCAACCATACACTGATGTCTCCCTCCCTCTCTGGCTCTCTCCCTTCCCCTCTTTCTAAAAATAATGAAATAAAATCTTTAACAAACAAACAAAAAAAACTTCCCTTAATTAACTTTTATAGATACTCTACATAACAATGGAATAGTCTCTTCAAGTGCACATGCAATGTTCACTGGAGAGACTAAATAAAGTTTTTTAAAACTGAAATTATACCAAGTATGTTCCCTTATCATAATTCCTATTCAACATTGTACTGTAATTCCTTGCCAGTGCAGAAAGTCAAGAAAAAAAAAGAAAAGACAAGACATAACGGTTGGAAAGAAAGTAGTAAAACTGTATCCACTGTCTACAACACCAAAATTCCAAAAAGTTTACAAATAAAAAAAACCCAAATCTTCCTAAAAATAACTAAGTGACTGTGGGAGTAAGAGTTTAGTGAGGTTGCAGGATACAAGGTTAGTATACCAAAAAAAAAAAAAAAAAAAAAGGAAGTATTTCTATTTACTAAGAAGGAACAATGAAATTAAATCAGAAAACAATACCATTTACATGTTTATTATATGCCTGGCACTGTTGTAAGTATGTCACAAGCACCAACTAAGTTAATCCTAAAAAAAAAAAAAAAAAAAAAAGTCTCTATGATACAGGTATTCTCTGGAGCCACACCATCTAAATCCAAGCCCTTATCTACTACACTATTGGTTATAATTAGAGGAACTTTAAAAAATACAGCTAAAGGGTGAGTCCCAGGTATGAGTAATTTTTAAAATGGTCCACAGGACATTCTGAGACACACCAAAGGGCAAGAACCACTGGTTTATGCTACAACTAACAATAATATTATAATAATAACAGAATTCTTCAAATACTGGGTTAGTCAAACATTTGTTTTTTTCCATAGGATGGCTCTAGTGACAGTTACCTTTAAGTTAACTTGAAACAATTTTGTTAGATGTAACAGCTGTCATATTAGCATGCATTTAAAAAAAAAAATCTGCCCTGGCTGGTGTGGTTCAGTGGATTGGTGCCGACCTGCAAACCCAAAGGTCACTGGTTTGATTTCCTCCTAGTCAGGGCACATAACCAGGCTGCAAGCCAGGTCCCTAGCTGGAGGCAGGTGAAAAGCAACCGTACATTGATGCTTCTCTTTCTTCCTCCCTCTCTGCCCTTCTCTCTGAAAATAATAAAATAAAATCTTTCAAATAAAAAAATAAATAATCTTATCAAAATTGGTGAACTCTTGAGTAGCCATTTTAATGCTGAAGATGGAAAACATGCAACATTTTTGGCATATTATGCTTTATTTTTTTTTAATTTTAATTTTTTTTTAAAGATTTTATTTTATTATTTTTAGAAAGAGGGGAAGGGAGAGAGGCAGAGAGGGAGAAAGACATCAATGTATGGTTGCGTTTCACCTGCCTCCAGCCGCAGACCTGACTGGAGACCTGGTTTGCAACCTGGTTATGTGCCCTGGCTGGGGAATCTAATCTGCAACCTTTGGGTTCGCAGGCCTATTATGCTTTATTATTTCAAGAAAGGTAAAAACACAACTGAAACACACAAAAAAATTTGTGCAGTGTAAAAAAAAAAAAATTGTGCAGTGTATGGAGAAGGTGTTGTGACTGATCAAACATGTCAAAAGTAGTTTGCAAAGTTCTGAGCTGCAGATTTCTTGATGAATAATGCTCTATGGTCGGGGAGACCACCTAAAGTTGATAGTGATCAAATTGAGAAATTAATTGAGAACAATCAGTGCTATACCAAGTAGGAGATAGCTGACATACTCAAAATAATCCAAATCAATAATGTTATTGTTGAAAACAAAAGTGTACATTTTATTTTATGGAAGAAAACACATGAACTTTTAGGTCAACCTGATATAAAGATGAAGTTACTTTCATGACAGAATGTATCTGTAGTTGTTTTCCTGCTTCATGGAATACTCTTTTCCCAACTCCTTGACAGGCTGACTTGAAAGTCTAGTCATCCTTCAGTTGTAGGCAAAGCTGTCAGCTCCCAGATAGCATTCCCTGACCTCTAAGTTTGTGTTAAGTGATCTGTTTACCTGTATTATTTTTTCTGTTTGGCATTTATGACAGTCTTATAACTTATTGTTAATCTTATCAGTTTTCAAGTTTTAGCTAAATTCCATTGAAGGCAAGAACTGTGTTTGTCTAGTTTCCTATTGTATTGTTAACATCTAGCACCATTCCTGGCGTCTAACAGACACAAAATAAAGGAAGTAAATGAATGAACTTTGTGTTTTCATAAGTAATGAAAGAAAGTACAGATTTATAAGCCACAATATGCATTTGTGCCTCTGGCCTTATAGAGTACTTTTGTAACCAACTTTGCTAACAATTTATACATCATACTGATTAAATAAATGTTTACCTGGAAGTTTAAGCTTTCTACAGCAAGAATTACAGTGATGTTTTGCTCTAAAGTTTTTTATTGCGTCTTCTCCCAGATTTGCTGGGCCAAAAACCATATCAGAGGATCTGGCATTGGTAGTTAAAAAAGAAATGTTAGTTCACGCAAATAGAAATGTAGAACTTGAAATTATAAAATTATAATAAAACTTATTACCTCTTTTCTTCCGCTTTTATCACAGATGGGTCAGTCAAATTTTCACCCACGCCTTTATACATAGATGTAAAAATGATATGTTATGATTGATGTAAACACTTACATTTGCATAATAAAGTCATAAGATTTTATAGTATCATCATTTACAAAATGCTAAATTATTTAAAGGAGTTTTTCTCTCTTGATATTTCATAACTTGACTTATGACTTCAACATTGCACCAGGAACACAGCTCCTGAGATGTGACTCGGAGTTAAAAGGCAGAGTTGGTGGGCACCTATGCAAGCTCCTGATGGTACCAGCTTCTGACAGAGGGGCCACGGTTGGCAAGCAAATATCTGCTTACATAAAAGATCTACACAATTTGCCATTATTTCACCTCAGCAAGGAACAACTAGGTTCACAACGGCATCTACAGGTCACTATAAATTTTAAAAGTATTTTGAATTTTGAAAAATCACATACTAATGCACAAGGTGAGACAAAAGTAGGTTTACAGTTTGTATAAAAATACCACCATAATTAATAAGTTATAAGAACAAATTGTTTCACATACTCACAACTGTAAACCTACTTTTGCCCCACCCTGTATGAATACACATTCTTTTTAAAAAAGATTCAGATAACATAAAGAATAAGATTGTGACCCTGGCCAGGTGGCTCAGTTTTTTTGAGTGTTGTCCTATATACCAAAAGGCTGTGGGTTCAATTCCTGGCCAGGGAACATACCTATGTTGTGGATTCGATCCCCAGTTGGGGTGCATACAGGAGGCAATTGACTGATGTTTTTCTCTCACATTGCTGTTTCTCTCTTTCTCCCTTACCTCTCTTTCTCCCTTCCTTTTTCTCTAAAATCAGTAAACATCCTCAGGTAAGGATTTAAAAAAAAAAAAAAAAAAAAGTAAGATCATGAATAACTTCCTTTACCTTCAGCCCTCTCCAGAAGTGTTTAAAAGTGTGGTTAAATCTTTTCATTCTCTTACCTATTTATATAAGTAAATAAAGAACACCAACTCACATGTATAGTCACAAATATTTAAGCAATTAGAATAAAATTTAATAAAATGGTTATAATTTCACAATAAAAAAAATCAGAATTAGAACATGATATTACTTTCTACCCTCAGATTGGCAAAAATTAAGAATGTTCAGTACTGGAGAGATTGGGGAGAAACGGGCAATCACATAGCATTGAAAGTGAATTACTACCCATTAAAATTGCACTTATCTCATTTTTAAGAAAATTTAGGCATCTACTTTATGAAAACAAAGGTAGCAATACATAAGTATGCTTGTTACTGTATTGTTTGTAAAAAACCCCAAAACCTCACATCAAAAAGAAGACAAAACAACAAAAAGAAAACAAAACAACAAAAAGATGGTGAATGTCTCTCAGTAGAGGATATAAATCATGCTAGAGACTCATGCAGTTATTAAAAGGGATAACTCAGATTTATCAGTAATGACCCAGAAGATGCCCTTGATATATTGGTTGGTGAGAAAAAAAACAAGTTAAATTATTTCATATACCCACACACA
The DNA here is from genome assembly GCA_004026585.1 of Noctilio leporinus. NCBI lineage: Eukaryota > Metazoa > Chordata > Mammalia > Chiroptera > Noctilionidae > Noctilio > Noctilio leporinus. The sequence continues at coordinate 28,449 of PVIW01002957.1, read as the reverse complement.
AATACACAAATTACACACAGACATTGTTCCCACCTAAAGAAAAATCACAACACAAAACAAAAAGACTAAGATTAAGGGAAAAAAGTGGCTCCATTTGTGCATTTGTCTTCATAGAGGTAAAAAAGTAGTATAGATGAGAACACTTTGTTCTTTGTATTTTTCTACATTAACTTGTAGAAAATATTTCTATGAAAAATGGCTCCATAAACATATTAATTATGTAGAGAACAACACAATTACTTTGCTTACTAAAAATAGCTGATACCTTTTTAATTAACAGGTAAGACAAAGTCATTTAACCCCACTTCCTACATGTTTGGAGATAATTAAATGATAGTTTCACTTAATTGGATTGAGCTAATGATATACACCAGATTGTCACTAGTTAAGATCTGTCCAGAAAAATCCAGCCATTGTTAATATAACAATAACAGTTTGTGAGACATCGATGTAACCTGGCAGCCAAGGGGAGTGGACTGGAATGCACATGCATGAATAATGACAACTTCGCTGTACTAATCAGTGGGGGCAGTAAACACCATTGAGTGAGCATGTGTGGCTGTCACATTAAAATGACTGAGGAGAGCAACAAATCTGCATCAAAGTTGCATTAAGCTGGAACATTCTTCCATGGAAATTATTTGGAGGATTCGGGAGGCCACAGCTATGGGCAGCTGGTGACTGGCAGCTTCATCATGACAATGCCCTTGTTCATGCATTACATCTCATGCAGCTTTTTTGTAGAAACATCTAATCATTCACACGATTCTGCCCCTCTACAGCCCAGATTTGGCACCCTGCACCTTCTGCCTTTTCCAGAAACTAAAACTACCTTTTTAGAAGAGATTTCAGACTGTATATGAGATTCAGGCAAATAGGATGGCAGCTGACAGCGTCTGGAAGAACTGTGTGCGGTCCCAAGGTACCTACTTTGAAGGGGACTGAGGTGTTCGCTGTCCTATGTACAATGTTTCTTGTATCATGTATCTTCTTCAATAAATGTCTCTATTTTTCATTATTACATGGCTTGATATCTTCTGAACAGATCTCATATCTACACTATTTAATCATGTATGTAAAATAATGAAAAATACTGAGAAAAGAATAGTTGATTTTAACACAGATTTTCTTTCTTAAGCTGAATCAATACCAACTGTTTGCTTTTCAACAAATATTTTACATTTGTATTTATACAAAAGTCATCAAGTGATGAACATTCTGAACTATTGTGCTCATGTGACTTTAAAATCTGGTCTATGTTACCATTTGAAATTAAGACTGCTCTTTAAGGAAAAAATTATGCAAACTATAATATAATGTTAAAGTATTATCCAGGCAGAGCTGGCAACTTGCTCAAATTTTATTTACTTCTGACCTTGCCATGAGGCTGCGCAGACATTGCACTATGCAAAGCTGCCCTCTTCCAGCCACAACTGTTTTTCTTTTACATGAATGACGCACACTGCCTATGAAGGTGGCTATGTTCAATTTTTCCCTCCTTTGTGACATGTTGCTTCACCCAGCGAGTACTGGAATCTATTCCCTACCATTTGAATCTGGGCTGTCTAGCAAAATATGACAGGAGGGATCTGAGCTTGGCTCTAAGAGTTTCTACCTTCTCTTTGGAAGGAGCCAGCCACCATGTAAGAAGTCTAGCTACCTGAAATCACAATGCCATGAGAAAGCAAAAGGTAGCTAGTTGTGTGGAGAGATCACCTGGTGGAAAACTAAGGAATTCGGCTGTCACTGAACAGAGACCTCAGATATTCGACTCTAGTAAAGCTACGCAAGCTCTTATCCAGCTATTCCAATACTCTGAGGGAACGGCAGAGATGAGCAATTCCCACTATGCCTGCCCAAATTCCCCAAGAAGCAAATAAAATGATTCTTTTAATCCACTAAATATTTAGGTAGTTTAGTTACAGTAAGAGATAAAACATAGCCCTTGCTGGGTTGCCCAGTTGGTTTGAGTGTTGTCCCGAAAACACTGAGGTTTTGGGTTCAATTGCTGGTCAGGCACATACAAGAATCAACTAATGAATGAATAAATAAGTGGAACAACAAACTGGTGTTTCTCTCTCCCTCTCTCCTCCCTTTTCTCTCTCTACGAGAGAGAGAGAGGAAGAGAGAAAGAGAGAGATGATATAAACACCAGGAACAATACAGATACTTATTACTGTTTTAAAGAAATGGTCTTCATACTTTTAAAAGACTAAGGCTCTAGCCCTGGCTGTGGCACAGTGGATAAGGTGCCAGCCTACGAACCCAAAGGTCGCTGGTTTGATTCTCAGCCAGGGCAACATAACCAGGTTGCAAGCCAGGTCTCCAGCCAGACCCGTAGCTGGAGGCAGGTGAAAGGCAACCATACATTGATGTTTCTTTCCCTCTCTGTCTCCCTTTCCCTCTCTCTGAAAAATAATAAATGAAATCTTAAAAATAAATAAATAAATAAAAGACTAAGGTTCCACATGTAAAAACAGAACAGATTTTAGATGATTTTGCTCATCAAAATTCTGTGTTACCAAAATAACCATTAGGAACGCCATATCCCAGTACTCGGCCCTGACGGCTATATGCTATGGCTGTCATTGTCTTTATTTGAAAAACAGATTCTATTGATCTAAGATTTACCTACCTATAAATTAGCAGATTTTTGTACATTATTCATAATACATGAATAGATGAGAACATTTGGCACAATCTCATGTTAGCAATATTTTAATAAATTTACCTTGTAAATCAAGTACCAGTAATTCCCCTCTTGTATATTCATACGTCCAGTGGCTAAAGGCCAACATGATCTCTTCCAGTGTATTAGTTGGAATAATCTCATCACCATTATTATTATTGTATTTTCTAAACTCTCCTGTCATACATTCTTCCACAGCAAACCACTGTCCTGCCGAATGGCAGTACAGCAGGAAAACTTCAAGGAACCTTGTGGAAAACAGTTATAGGTATTACTAGCAATTCTGTTCATAAAATTCCAATTGATATTTAAAATGAGTAAGTAATTACATATTCAGCATCAATAATAATGTCAAAAGAGAATGCTATTCACACAGAACACTAAAAGATCCCAGAAATAATTTAAAGATTTACCTTGGAGAATATGGTATAGATTTGGGTTTCATTTGATTAAAGGCAAATGTGAGCTTTTGAGCTGCTCTTTGTTGCTGAATTTCCTACAGAAAAGAAAAAAGTAAATAAACCCTTGGTCAACATTAAAACTAAGATTTCATTTTGTTTATTATACTTTAGAAGAACACGAAGTTTAAATAACATTCCACTGTTATGCATTTACTAGTACTTACTCTGAGACAGAGATGTAGAACTGTATCTTCTTTGTAAATACTTGACCATGTGTTAACCACCTCAGGAAGAAAAGATTTGATAATGTAAAGATGCCCTGATTTAAGGATATCATGTTCTGACCAGGTACACTGTACTTTGACAGCTCTCCGTAAGCCTCCACCCATCTCTTCTTTACTTAAAAACTCTATTTTGGCACAAAGGCCTAACTGTGACCAAGAAGACATGCTGTTATTCAATATGCTGGGTGAACTCTCTTCCAAGCGATACACTGTGACAGGTTCACCTGCAACATAAATGAATATATTTTAAGGTAAAATTATGATACTTTAAAAATAACAAAGTAGAATAAAAACTGAAAGGTATCTCTGGTTAAGACTAAGTCAAGGATAGAAGAAATGAGCCAAGTTGCAGTTTTATAATAGGAGTTGAAAAGGCATCAAATGATCAGAAATCAGGAATCTACTAATATCTCTGTATTCAGGTGTACTGAGTAATGATAACCATTTTTAAAATTGTGAACATTTTCAAGAAGAAGTTTTAGAAAGCATTAGGACTTCTATACTCAGAATTCTAAGTTAAACTTTCAGACAGGAAGTTAAAACTCTCTTCCACAAACCCTGTGGTATCCATTTATCTTTGCTTTCATTACTAGATAATGGATTTGAGTCCACTGAGCTTTTCTGAATTAGGAGTATACCACTGCTTCTAGATATGAAAAGAACAGAGAAATTCAATTACCTTTGATACTTCCTCTTTCTATTTAAACATATCGGACTGTTGTAGTAGCCAGACAATTAAATTTATATGAAAATCACACTACTTACTGTAATTCTTCTTGTCACCATCCATGTTATATATTATTATAGCTAAAAATCATATAATAATAAAGGATTTATTTTATTTTTTATTGCTTTACTTTTGGATTTACCTCTTGGAGGCACAGGAGTAAATGGAATGCTCTGGGATAATCTCATCAAGTTATTTCTTTCCACAGCTGCATAAAAATAAAGAGAGAAATGATGAAATCCCTAAAAATTAAAAATATTATTAAATGTTTTTTGAATATTACTGACCTGAGTAATAGTAATTTGTATCCATAACTGGCTTAAATGGAGAAGCAAGACCTAAAATAGCAAATAAACAAATGAGCCTCTTCTAAAAGTACTAAAGCAGCATAAATTTTTGCTCAGTCTCCTATAACCATCCTAAGTTCCCCTCATGTAATCTTTCTTCACACAAACACACACACACACACAGAGCCAAAAAACAAACATGTCCATCATGTGCCATATTATCCCGTTTCATTATGCTGGATTAGTGGTAATTGTGCATAAGACACCTGTAAGGGAAAAAGCACATGTTTCAAACTCCCCTGTCAAACTGCATTCTTCTTATACTCCATACTCAGAGAAATATCTCAGTTTCTGATGTTTTGGGGGCTGGGCCTGTAGCCATGTAACTACTTTAGTGGGTTGACCATGAAAAAGTGAACTTCTGGAATGTGAAACATACCCAAAAGCCCCTCTTCCATCTCTAAATATAATTGAGGACTTGACTTTTTACCTGTAGTAAGAATGATAGGAAATAAATGGAATATGCTACTTGTTAAGGTTCTAGAATATAAATGAAAAATAGTCTTTCAGAAGGAATTCAGTCATCAGTTTTAATACTGTGTGACAGTATAGTTATATTTACAGTATGTGTACACACACACACACACACACACACAGGCACGATAGAACTATAGAGGAAGGGGTACCAAATGCCTCCTAGATGAAGAGAGGTTGAAGGCTGACATAAGAAACTATTTGTGGGGTTTTTTGAACATATAGTTACCCAGATCTCACTTCAAATTATTCTAATTCTGTATGCATGTGGCATCATACAAATGATTCCCTACAAGTATTCAATATGCAACTAAGATTACAAATTAATGATCAAGAGTATAGGGGTACTTGTAGGAGGCAGGGCTACAGAAGCAAGGAATACCAACTTGATGTGAGCCAAATATGCCATGCTAAGAAAGGACAGTGAGTTTTGTGCAGTGAAAGTGGGGAAATGTAAAGCAGAGAAGTGGTAAGATCAGATCTTTCAGAAGAATCATGTTAATGGAAGAACAAAAGAAAGACTGTAAGAAAGGATAAACTGTCACAACCACTTTGGAAATCTATTTGCCAGTAACTACTAATTGTGAGCACATGCATATCCTACTACCTAGCAATTTCACTCTGAGGTGTACCAGGTGTGTCCTGAAAGTATCAAGCACAAACTGTTTTAATTATATCAACACATTGGCTAGATACTTTTGGGGCAGACCTTATATTTCCCAAACAACATGAACAAGAATGCTCTTACCAGTGCTATTCATAATAGCCATGCACTGGAAGCTGCTGAAATGCCCATCAAATAGTAATATGGAAAGTAAATTGGAAATTTCACACAAGGAATCCTGTATAGTAGTGAGAATGCATAAAATACCACTATACACAGCAATACTGATGAATCTCGTTAAGACATGTTAGGAGGAAGCCAGACATAAAAGCATATGTATTGTATGATTCCATTTATAAAACACACACACATGTGAACTAATCTACTGTGTCATTTTAGAGGAAGACACACAAGGAGCTAGTATATTGGCAATATTTTGCTTTGAGATCTGGAAGCTGATTACATGGGTATGCTTACATAGTGAGTATTCACTAAGATGAAGGCTTATTTGTACACTTCTGTACACATATTATACACTTCAATAAAAGGGTTAAAAACTAAAAGCAGCAGCACGATGTATAGTGGTAGATGAATGATATATGTAGGATCTTGTGAGTGCAAGGTCAAGGGGGTTAAAAATAGCTCCCTTTCAGGTTTTACCTAGCTAACTGAAACAGTACCATTTGCTGAAACAGGGACTAAAAGGGAAGGATTAGGCTGGGTCTCATGGATAAAGGGGGAAGTGGGGTAGTAAAGAGATCATCATTCGTGTGGTGACTCCATGCTTTGTAAAACATCTATACTAAAGAGAAATTAGTTGAGGAAGGAACTTTGTACTACATTGGCTTTTTAAAACATGAAGTCTATCATATCTTACCTAGGATAAGGTCGTATTTGCTATAATACATCATATATAACCCTCATTTTTTCAATCTACCACACAGACTCACCATTTCTTGTTCCGTCTTCAGATGGTCTAAAGAAATACCAAAAATATATTGTAAGTTATGTCATAACTTTAGTTTTAGTTACCCATAAGTTTTATAAGATTATGATTTAATATAATGTTACTAAGGAGTTCGGAGGTTCAGATTCACTTTTTTAAAAAGATTTCATTTATTATTTTTTTAGAGAGAAGGGAAAGGAGAGAGGAAGAGAGGGAGAGTGACATCAATGTATGGTTGCCTTTCACCTGCCTCTAGATTCACTTTGTTTAAATTTTTACCATTTCCCTTTATCCAATACTAAGTTCATACATGGATAAGTATACACATATATTCACATGCATGGATTTTATCAATAACTTGTACCTCTAATTCAGACCAACATAAATATTATTAGTAGTCTGGTGCCAAACCGATAGTTCAATACTAATACAGTAAAATATTTATAATGTCTCTAGACATTATGCCTAGAAACCCACTGGAAAATGACTTGGTAGGATTTTAAAAATACTTCAGTAAAACTGATGTACCAATAGTGAGAGAAAAGCACAGACGTTATTTTGTAAAATCAATTGTTAATATTGAACAAAACTCTTTTCCAATACCAAATGTATTATTCATATGAATGTATACTGGTACAATGTGAAGGTTCTATTTAATTCCATTATTTCGGTGCAAATTAGAGAGACAGATATAAAGGAGAATGAAATGAAAAACAAAAATGGGTGAGAGGCTTAACTCTCCCATTGTACAGCAGTGTGCCTTGCTGAGGACTAAAAGAACTAGAACCAGAAAGGACCTCCAAGGAGAGGACCTTTGCAATCTCTTTCCAGTTGATAAATTCTATCTGATCTTGATGTTTCCTGTTGATATTTACTTTAACAACATAAAAAAATTTTTAAGAAAGCATTTTGACCCTAGCATCATTCTTTACTAATGAGTGCTAATAAAACACTCTTCTCAGTACCCAAAGAATGCTCCACCTTTATGGATACTTCTAAGGGTCAACATCTGTTAAGATAATTTTCTCCTGTTAGCTAAATTAAAATCAATTTTAAGTACTTATTCTATATTTACATTCTATTATTTTGGTTATAAAAGATAATATTCTCTGAAAAGGTCTCAAGTACTGAAACTGAACAACTGCATATTCATGTGGCAATTGGTTTATTTTCTTCTGTATGTATTCCATCTATTTTTGAGTATCAAATGGATGTCAAAAGACTTTAAAAAAATTTGTCCTTTGAGCCCTGGGTGGTGGCTCAGTGGATAAGGAGCCGGCCTGTGAACCCAAAGGTTGATGGTTCAATTCCCAGCCAGGGCAACATAACTAGGTTGCAAGCCAGGTCTCCAGCCAGGTCTGTAGCTGGAGGCAGGTGAAAGGCAACCATACATTGATATCTCTCTCCCTCTCTGTCTCTCTCCCTTCCCCTCTCTCTCAAAAAAATAATAAAATCTTAAAAAAAAAAAAAAAAATTGGTCCTTTGGAACCCTAAAATACTAATTCTCAGGCTGGAAACAGAGAAATTTAACCTATACTAAAAGTTCTCACTTTCTGGGGATCTGACTGCCTGTCAGATTGCGTTCTGTTTCCACTATTGGTTCTGGGTTACCACATCAACTTTCTAGTGGATCTCCCTGCATGGAGGCTTTCTGATGCACACTGTGTGCTACTGCTCTAATCATCAAAGTGCTTTCCAAAAGCAGGTGCAAGTTTTGTTGATTAGAAGGATGGACAAAGAAGTTATGCAAAGGCAAAATTAAAGTCTTAAATTAGGTCTCTGAGCAAATTTATTCAAGATTAAGTACAAAAAAAGAAACCCTAAATACTAAAAGCATAATTGTATCATAGTAAGGACAATTTTAGTAGAGTTGTAATTATAGTATAGTCATACTATACTATATAGTCAGTATAACTATATAAAATTATACGTTAAATGAATACATTTATTCATAATAAATGAGTTCCCCTAATCTACATAAAGACAGAAGATGCTAAAATAATCATTATCCATTGATAAAGGAGTGTTACAGGCATGATGCATAGAGCAGAGGAAAAGACCATGATATTTTACAGGCTAATGATAAGAAAAGGCTTACTTACATTTCTCTGTTTGGTGGTCTGTCTTGTAACCAATCCTTTAGTCAAAAAACAAACACAAACAAAAAGTTTTAAAAATTCCTAGATGAAGCGTAACTGTTTAGCATTGTTTTGTTTCTTATAGTGTGTTTGAAAACTGAAGGGCTGAGCAATAATACAAAAACCATTATTTCACACAACTGAACTAATAAAATAATAAATGGATATAACTACCATAAGGTCATTCCATAAGGTGCAATAAGAATTTCCTAAGCATTATATCCTACAATATAATCTGTTTTTGATAACTGTTTTATTTTATTTAAATATGCATTTGTTTCCATGACTTCAAAGATAAGATGTGCCTCTTGCCAAAGGGGGGAGAAACAAATCAAAGTATAAAGAGAAAAATTAAGATTGTGCAAACTGTGAACAAAGAAATCAATAACATTTAGGTATGTTTCACTGAAGCCTTTTTCTGTGTGTATGCGCATATGGTATTTTTCTGCATTTTTATAATGGTATTTCTAGCTGTGGATTTTTTTTTACTTCTCCAGTTTGGGACTTAGACTTCCTGAAACTGAATCTTCACATATTTTAGCATTTTGCAAAATTCTAAGCCATTTATAATCTTTGCAAATTCTATCTATTCTTTCAAGGCCAGTTTAAAGGTACTCTCCATGTCTCTTTCCATGTAATACATTTTCCATCTAATTATAATTTTGTGTTACATTCTGGTCCAATTTGGTACTTATCTGTTCTGATGTGCCTAAGCTATTATTTTCACCCACAATGGGTTATTTATTTCTAGATATTTGTCAAATTTGCCAGTGTTTTTGAGTAGCACTTTTTCATTTTCTCATATTTGTAATACTTTATCATTGTAATCAATAACTTTACTATCTGGTCATGAGAATTCTAATACTATCTGTATAAACTGACTCCCGCAGGCTTTGTAATTTGGCATTGTGAGGTCATTTTCAATGGAAATGTATTTATGGCAAAACTGCGCAGTTTTAGTTCAAGATGAGTTCTTATAGGAAAGAAGAATTCTGTCTGTGAAACTCTGTGTTCACTAACCCCTTTTCTCACTGAAATAATCTTTTCAATAATGTAAATTTTAATAATGCAATCTATCTCCTTACAGCAGAATGTAGTTAATGATATTCTTGACATAATTAAGAACACTGATTTCTATACTTAAGTATAAAGGAACAATTTTTCTCTTTCTACCAGAGTCTGTTTTTAGAGAGGGTTTGAAAAATCAAATATTACTTCAACTGGCTAGGAATGACTTCATTTAATAAGTTTGAATTCAAACAGAGGCTCCTGCCTTTCTTTCTTTTGCATTAATTTTTCTTTAAAAATTCCTGGCTATTCACTACAGGAAGAAACTATTTTCTAAAACTATCATGCATATGTCAGTTTTTCTCAGGTAAATTCTTTTGAAAGTCTGATACAATCTCAAAATATCACAATCTTTTAGCTTTTAATAAATGTGCATTTTAAAATATGCATTGTTTAATTGAAATGTACAAACCGGCAGTAACGCTGCTTTGGAATCTACTTCATGAGTTTCTTCTGTAGATGGCCTTCTACCACTTCTTTCCACTTAAAAGAAAATTAAGGGGAAAAAAGTTATACAACTAAATTTATTTAATACTGACTAACCAAACACAAAGTGTTTCTTCTAGGCATAGTATAACTTTCATAAGATAACTTATCCTCCCCTAACATAGTGGAACATAAGACTTATGAGAGGTCAATGGGTTTCTTGGCAGGCCATCAAAATTATTCAATTTATTTTTGTGAAAAATAGAGTAAGAAACAAGGGTATGAAGAAAGTCTTGTCTTCCTCTTCCCCTGTTGCCAAAATTTCTTGTGTACTCTTGCACGGATATTTTGTTGTTTGTGTCTCCCTCCCTCTCCTTTCTTCCTTTCCTTGTTGTTCTTTTTAGTCTAATATATATTATATTCTTTGGATATTTTTGTTGTTGGGTTTTAAACCTTGAGCTTGAAGATCTTTGTGTAACAGTACACAGAGGTCTCCTCTATTTTGATGTTATACTGAATTTCATACTATGGATATACAGTAATTTATTTAACCAAACACCTAGAGATGAACATTTGGTGTAATTTCAATCTCTCGCTATAATAAACAATTACTAATAAACTGTTAGTAATCTTACACATGCATCACTGCATAGTAATGGCAGAAAGAAAACACCTCTTTTCCTGATTTGACACTGCCTTTTTCATACCTAGTTTATCCTAAACAAACTTTAGAAATAGCCTATTTTTAAATAAGTCAGGATGTTAAGTTATAAATTAACTTAGAGTTTACCACTTTCTCATAAAATAAATGAAAACCTCTGAGTATATAGTGAAGAGAAATCTTAAAACAAAAGTTGTATTCCAAGTGTAGAGGGCAAAAAAACCAGATTAAGATATATTAGAAGACTCAGGGAAGAATTTTTTCAAGATGATGAAACTGACAGAATACATTATTTATCTGAAGACCATTAAGAAATTTAGACAAATAGCAGAGAATCTCATGTTCCTCTAACCAAAACTTTAATTATGCTGGTAAAAAAAAGGCAAGGGTATGTGTATGTTTTGGGGAACCAAGAGCTGGGGGCAGGGAAGAAGAGTTCAAGCCTTTCCTTCTTGAATGAAAGGTCAATAGATATTTCCTAAAAACAAATAAGATGCAAATTTATGAGAATGTGAACTTTAGAAATAACAGCCATGTTACCTGAAAATAATGATTTTTATTTCTTTCCTCCTAATCCTTCTACCATTTCTTTTTCTTCCCTGATTGCACTGGCTAGAGTGTTAAATAGAAATAGTATTAGCCAGAGAGTTCTTGTCTTGTTCCTCACAAAGGGCTTTCAATATTTCATTATGATATAAAATATGTGTGATAACTTTTTATGAATAACCCTAGACCCAGATTAAGGAAACGTCATTTTATTTTTATTTTAATGAAGAGATTAATCATGACTGGATGTTGATTTTCATCAAATGCCTTTCCTGCAGCTATTGAGATAATCACATGATTTTCCTTCTTTAATTTATTATCATGCATTAAGTATATTTTTCATTGTTAAGTTGACTTACATTGATACGTCTGGAATAAACCCAAGTTGATACTGCTGTATACCAAAAGAGAATGGAAGCGGAAATGATGGTGACAGGGACAACAAGGTAGTGCTATTTTTCTTAAGGAAACTAATAAAGGTTATATGTACATAATTGAGAAGTTGGATAATAAAAAAATTACGTGCACATATAACTTTGACTCATAAAAAAGCAAGATATGTAAACAATCCCAGGCCACTTTTTTCAATGTGCTTGTGTATTTTAATTTGAACCAAATAAATACACTAGCTATTTTTAGAAGTTAACTTAGAAAAACAGGTTGACTAAATAACTGTACAGATTGAAACACAATAGATTCATTTGTAAAAGTTCAAATCAGCAGATTTGTAAAAAGCAAGTCTTTATGTTTCATCTTTAGGGAATAAACAATTTATTAAAAATATCAGAATGTTAAGATTATATGTTTTATTCAAGGTTAAAGCACCAGTGATGTACCAGAATCTTCATCATTTGACTCCTGAAACATTCATTGCTCAGGTGTGTGACATACATAAAATACATTTAAAGTTTAATTGTGTATGCTTGCTAGCATAATTCAAATTGTCAAAACTACTCACCTCGTTCTGAATGAACAGAAATAGAAGTTTTGTGGCCCTTAGTAAATCCAGCATGAGAACTCAGGTGTTTCAGAGTGCTTTCAGAAGGAATATCATTCTGCATATTACACACAGACACAATTTTAAAACAACTGAATTGAGTTTTAAGTCAACGTCCTAAGTAAATCTATTTAGCTTAACATGCTTTATTCTACCTGGACACCAAAGGGTGTATTACAGATTGTAATTATTTTCTTCAATGTAAATCTCAAAAATCTGCATCAAAATACCCTACTAGTATTGTTCTTCCTCTTCTACACTACACTGACCTAGTGATAACTGATTTGAAGAGTAAAGGAATGGAGGGACAATTTCTTTTGAAGCATTTTGGTAGCATTAGTGATGATTTCTTTGAGCACTTTATATAACAAAGATCTATATGATCATTACTTGTCAAATTTCAATTTTTTCGAATTTGCTTTGAGGTCTATATGCTTTTATTTTTAGGTACTTAAAGCTCTTTCCATCCTTCCCTTAATAGTTACCTTTAAAAATATATTTAGCAAACTGCCTTGGTTTTGTTAATTTAATATTTTGATTTTCTTTTTATAATTAAAATTTTTAATTTAAATTTTATATTCATCTGAGCTATGAAGTTATATGAAAAGATAAACAGATTTTTCTAAATTTTTATCCAATTGTTCAATTTGTATTTACTGACAACACATTCCCTTTCTCATCAATTTCTAATCCAACCCCTCTTAGTAAATTCTTATTTAGAGGAGGGTTATTTCTGACTCACAAAAATGTTTCATTAAATACTGATGTCTCAACTGTTTTACCTGTATAGTAGCTTAGTATCTACTAGCTAATTCTCCCTTGCTCTCTTCTTTGTACCTATTTATTTCCCCAGATGATCTAATGAACTATCTTAAACTAATTACGGGGAAGATCTGATATCTTCACATTGTTATTTCTTTTCATCTATAAACTGGTCACACTGTTTTGCAACTTTAAAGTATTTCTAAACTTCTACTGCTGCTCAGAAACAATGACTTAAAAAATATTACCATCACTGGTATCACAAATACCAGTATTTTCATTACATTTTACTTGTATTAAGAAAATTAAGCTTTTCTAACCTTTGATGCTCCACACTCTTCACATTATAGCTGATTTATATAGCTAAGCAGAAGAGTGCTAATCTTTTTCCTATACTCATAAAACAACTAGAATTTCCTTTCTGATTTTAGTTGTTTCCTTGGAACCAGTTCTAGCCTTCCTTCCTTCCTTTATTTATTTATTAAAAAATATATATCTATAGCCTATGATGCAATGACATATTAGTTTCATAATACAATTAATGACAGCCATTCTAATGTGGGACAGATAAGTGGGACTCAAGTATCTGTAAAACTCTACACCTCAATAGAAAAATTTTTGTGTATGTGCATTTTTCTGTGAAGAGGTATATCTTTATACCTCTTTGAAGAGGTATAGCTTTCTTTAGTTTTTCAAAGGGGTATAGAACCTACAAATATTGAAGAACTCAAAGTTTCTTACTAGCCAGAGCTGGGGCTCAATATTCTAGTATTATAATTTGAGTTCTTATCCTTTAATTACTCAAAATTGTTTAATTTAAAACACACTCCACTTTTCTGCCCACTCATGGAAACTTATCATTTCTTCTTGTTTTTACCAGGAACTTATCTGCTCACTTAACATTTTTCAAAACAGTAGCTTTGGCTGGTATGGCTCAGTGGATTGAGCACCAGCCTGTGAACCAAAGCATGGCTGGTTCAATTCCCAGTCAGGGCACATGCTTGAGTTGCAGGCCAGATCCCCAGTTGCGGACACACAAGACACAACCATATAGTGATGTTTCTCTCCCTCTTTCTTTGTCCCTTCCTCTCTCTCTAAAAATAAATTTTAAAAATCTTAAAAAATAATTTTTTAGCATACTTCTTCTGCTTTAAGTTCAATTAATAGCCTCATTGTTAAAGGGGCTGGTGGCTCAGTGGATAGGCACCGACCTGTGAACCCAAAGGCTGCTGGTTCAATTCCCAGCCAGGGCAACACAACCAGGCTGCAAGCCAGGTCTCCAGCCAGGTCCTTAGCTGGAGGCAGGTGAAAGGCAACCATATATTGATGTTTCTTTCCCTCTCAGCCTCCCTCCCTTCCCCTCTCTCTAAAAATAATAAAGACAATCTTAAAAAAAAAAAAAAAAAAAAAAGGTGGGCCCTGGCTGGTAGCACAGCACAGTGGATAAGGTGCTGGCCTGTGAACTCAAAGGTTGCTGGTTCGATTCCCCAGTCAGGGCACACAATCAGGTTGCAAGCCAGGTCTCCAGCCAGGTCCATTGCTAGAGGCAGGTGAAAGGCAACCATACATTGATATTTCTCTGTTTCCCTCCCTCTCTGCCTCTCTCCCTTCCTCTCTTCCTGAAAATAATAAATAAAATCTTAAAAAAAAAAAAAAAGGTGAAATCGGTAAGAAACCCTGATATTTTACCATTTCCCTTTAAGATATAACTATTTATCCTCAACAATTTCCTACGGAAAAGAAGTGTTTCACAACAGCAGAATGGTGCCACCTATGATGTTATGACTCCTTGTTAAAGGTATTTTAGCCGTTGGTAGTATGGGAGAAGTAGGAGTCATTCTGCCCTGGTGAACTAGAAAGTTGACACTATTAACAGAGGTTGAAAATACAGGAGAATTGCATCTGCTGAGCAGGGAGGTTATCGTGAATTTGAGGTACTCACGTGTTGTGTTTGACAGCTATTTAGAGTTCCAGCTAGTTAGCAGTTCTAATAATTTATTGTAGCATCATGCCAATTCTCTAGTTAGAACCACCCCAAAGATTGACTTTTCCACTTTTCTTGTATCTGGTCCCAGCCCTCAGAGTTTTCTAGGCTGAAATCCAAGTGCTGATATAGTTGGTAAAAATTCATGCTGTTTTCATATAGCTGACAAATCATATTCTTGGTTTTCCCTGACTCCTTAACAAATTCACACAATGGTTACTATAAACCTTCTCTATCCCATGTACTCCATCCATCAGCCTTACTGGAAAAACAAGTACCTTAGAAGTATCAATCAGGAACATCTGAAATCTTGTTCCTGGCATATATCATCAGTTTGGCTCAAATAAGCTATTATAAATTTTTTCAAATATCAATTAACTCCCAAGATTATTTTATCACTTTTAATTTTTAAAAGACAAATTTCTGTTATACATAAAACATACAGATCTTTAATAAGTTAGAGAAGAAACTTAGCAATATTTCTTTCCAATTCAAAAAATCTGACAACCTTGTCAGTTCTCCTATCAGAAGTCATGCTTTCTAGCCTGATATTACCATCTTTGAATGCTTGATTTTATTTTATCTAAATTTTGTTGTTGTTGTTTTTAATTTTATTTATTCATTCTTAGAAGAGAAAGGAGGGAGAAGGAGACAGTGAGAAACATCAATGTGTGGTTGCCTCTGGCCTGCAACTCAGGCACGTGCCCTGACTGGGGGTTGAACCGCAACCCTGTGGTTTGCAGGCCGGCACTAAAGCCACTGAGCCACACCAGCCAGGGCTAACTCTTCTTGTTTTTTAAATAACTCCAATCAGTTCTCCTTCATTATAAGGAACTCAAAGATAAATCAAGAGATGCAACTTTTTAAAAACTTTGATTTGTTCCTTTCTCTCATGTTAAAACATTCGTAAATTAATTTCCTAAGCAAATTAAGAAAATAACAAAAGACTAATAATTCTGTTAATTCAAGCTTTTGAACCATTTTGTTACTGTTGAATATAGTGATAAAAATTCCTCTATTCCTTTATAATCTCCACAATTTTTATTTTGCAGTCTGCAATATACTGAAATTGCATTCTTGTAGGTCACCTAATTCAGAGGTCTAAAATCTTATTCTAGATTTCTCTAGAGTACTCTAGAATACAACAACTATTTATACATTCTTCTTTCATATACTCTTCTTTCTTAAAATTCTCCTACACTAATTCTGTGATGACTGCTTCAATATTATAATAACTGTCATCTCTATGAGTGTTACTTCATTGTACCTTTTTACCCTCTTTAATCCTAAGAGGGAACATTTGAATTCCAGTATCACTCCTCACCTTGACCATCTCTCTTCTAAAGATACACCTTGTTAAGATACAAGGTCTTTCCAGAAAAGACCCAGTCATTGGTAATACAGTATACAGCTGCATACTGTAATACAGCTTGGGTGACATCAATATAACCTAGCAGCCAAGGAGAGTGGACTCGAATGTACATGTATGAACAACAACTTCACTGTATTAGACAGTGGGGATGAATAGATGTTATTGAGTGAGCATGTGTATGGTGTGGTCCTTGCATCCAAAATGAGTGAGCTGAGCAATGAATCTGCATCAAATTTTGCATAAGCTTGAATATTCCTCTGTAGAAACTATTCAGATGATTCAGGAGGCTGCAGCTACAGGCAACTGGTGGTTGGCAGCTTCATCACAACAATGTGCCTGCTCATGAAACACGTCTTATGCAGTGTTTTTGGCAAAACATCAAATCACTCAGGTGACTCAGCCCCCCACAGCCCAGATTTGGTGCCCTGTGACTTCTGGTTTTTCCTCAAATTAAAACTATCTTTGAAAGGGAAGAGATTTCAGACAGTCAATGAGATTCAGGCATATACAACAGGGCAACTGATGGCAGCTGGGAGAACTGTGCAAGGTCCCAAGGTACCTACTTTGCAGGGGACTGGGGCATCATTTATTACATGGCTGGATACCTTCCAGACAGACCTTGTACACCACTGATCTTTGTGTCCCTTGCAAGCTGTAGTCTTGTAATTTTTACTACCACTTAAAAGCTCCTTATTGACTTATTTTCTCACATTTAGTATTTGAAACATAATCTAATTACTTCTATACTAACTCATATTCTCTTGAATTTGTCGGTTCCTACACATGATTCTACAATAGTCACTAATATTTGGGCCTAGAGGCTTTTCTCCATTTTTGATGTATCTATGTCAAGATCTCATCACCTGTCTCCATAATTACGATAAAAACTTCCTAATAAGTCTCCAAATGTCTGTGGATGCTCCCATCTATCCTGCACACTGTTGTCCTACAAGGATAATTAAGTCTTTAATGGCTTCTTCCTTTGACTTTAAGAAAAATTTCAAAATATTTCCCTTGATATTTATTTATTTATTTTTAAAGATTTTATTTAATTACTTTCAGAAAGAGGGGAAGAGAGAGAAATGGAGAGGGAGAGAGATATCACTGTATGGTTGCTTTTCACCTGCCTCCAGCCACGGACCTGACTGGAGACCTGGTTTGCAACCTTGTTACGTGCCCTGGCTGGGGAATTGAACCTGTGACCTTTGGGTTCACAGGCCGGCACCTTATCCACTGTGCTATCAGCCAGGGCCTTCCCTTGATATTTAAACAGCTGGCCCTGTGGCACAAACTACAAATGTTCCAGCAAAATTTAATTTCCTTTACTTTATTCAAATATATAAATTACATTCCCAAGCCTCCTTTACAGTAAGGTGTGATCATTTGACTAAGTTCACTCCCTCCGAATTTCAGACCAAATGATGTATGCCACTTCTAGGCCTGCCTCATGAACCTCTCCTGTGCTTCTCTGTGCTCTGTTACATGAACTTGGTAGGTGGCAGAGCCATAAGATGAAGAGCCAGTGTTACCCTATATTCCTTGAATGACTAGATGAAGCAAAGCTATCTCACTGAGCAAGAAATATACTGTACTTTTAAAAAATCCTCACCTGAGGACATGCTTAAAGAGGGGGAGGGGGAGGGAGGAAAGAGTGGAGAGAGGGGAGGGGACAGAGAGGGAAGTAGGGGGAGAGAGAGAGAGAGAGACAGAGAGACAGAGAGAATATCAGATAGTTGCATTCTATACATGCCCAGGCTAGGGATCAAACCTACAACATCGCTATGTGCCCTGGCTGGGAACTGAACCTGTGACCTTTCAGTTTATGGGGCAACGCTCAACCAACTGAACCACACTGGCCAGAACAAATATACTCATACTTTTACACTACCCTCATATTGAACCATTTTATAGCCCTATTTCCTATAACTTCCTCAGATGATGAATTATTTACTAGTAAAACTAATATATGTATTTACCATATTCTATCTATCCTGTCTGCCTTACTATTGTTCATGCTGCTCCTACCTGGAATATCTGTTTGTCTAAAGAGCTGCCTACATCTCTCCAATGGCTTTTCAAAATCCTGCCTCCTTTATGAAGTCTTCTCTAAGGTCTTTAGCTGGAAATACTTTATCTGCTCTAAATAAATACATACTTGTATAAGTACAAGATTTATAATGTTATATAGTCATTTAAATGCATAGGTCTGGGATCAAAGGCCATCTCAGGCACTAACTGATGACCATCTATGTTAGTAACTTTTATTACTAATGCCAAAAGGTATCTATAAATACTCTTAAAGTCTAAGACTTCAAGTACCCAAGTACAAAATTAAAACATTTCAAAAATTACATTCACTAATAAAAGTGACCAAATATACTACCCAAATTGTAATGCATGTCCCACTTGAACAGCTAAATATACCATAAGAAAGAACTAAAATAAGAGACACTGGGCTCTCTTATACTAGCACAAAATAAACTGAACAATTGAGCAAAACAATATATTGAGTATGAATTTTTAGTATGAGAATTATTTGCATAGAGGAAAAAATATGATACATTTTATTAACTTTAAATAACTCCAATTATGAAACAACTCTGCTAAAACTTATAAAGGTCCATAAAATACTTCATTTACTTTTAAAATCCATTTTAGTTAAATCCACTTCATAAAACCATGTTTTATGTCTACATTTTAAATAAAATCAACTTTGATAGAGATTTATCTGTTCTTCTTTCTATTTTTTATTACTTTTTCTCATTCCTTTCTTCTTCCCTTTTTTTTCTTTTCATCATCATGTGTCAGTGAAGGCTACCTAAATTCACCCAATCCATTTATTTATTTCTCTCCTTCTCTTTAAGGCGTTATATATAATGAAAAATTCAGATCTTTAGAATAGAGGTATACCACAGTATTAAAATGGTTAGAAAACACCAGGCAAATTATAGTCTTATGATACAAGTCCACTGAACTTATACTTACTTCCTCCATCTAAAGGTATATATATATATTTTAAATTGACTTTGACTCCCACATACACTGAAGAAGATTTACCTGATATTTAGGCATCTGTGAATACTCCATAATTGTATTTCTTATATCATTGTCTTCATCCTATTCAAAATAAAAATACAAACTTAAATGAAAATACAAAAAGAAAAAGAACCCCATATATATATTCAATTTGCATATAATCACCAATTAAATCCCAAGTTAATACAACCTAGTTAATAGATATTAAGCTACATTATTCTTTTTTGTATATTTGAATTCAGAATATTATAAATACAAATGTTAGTATTTGTATCATCAAAATGCACTTGCATTTACCTTTTATGCATAAGATAATATGTCCTGATAGCCATTACACAATTAACTATGGCCATATGGGGACTAATCACTCAGAAACTCTTACGTTATCATTTCCTTGGCTGGAGCTTTAGGAAAAATCTTGTTTTCATTATGTTTGTCACTTGTTCATTTTCACAACTTAAGTTCTTTAAGGAAAGAAGAAACTAGTCTTCTTAATTATCTTACCATAGCTACATTACAACCTCTAAGGTGCTAAGCAGTTATGGGTAATTTATGAAAGCAACAGTTAATAAATAAAAACTAAGCCCTGGCTGGTAGCACAGTGGATAAGGCACCGGCCTTCGAACCCAAAGGTCACAGGTTCGATTCCCCAGCCAGGGCACATAACCAGGTTGCAAACCAGGTCTCCAGGCAGGTCTGTGGCTGGAGGCAGGTGAAACACAACCATACATTGATGTCTCTCTCCCTCTCTGCTTCTCTCCCTTCCCCTCTTCCTGAAAATAATGAAATAAAAATCTTTAAGAAAGAAAGAAAGAAAGAAAGAAAAACTAATTTTGCCCGGAAACACATTTTTTGCCAGTTCTGTATATTTTAAAACTTAGTTAAGAAACATTTATTGAATATGTACTTGCATATTTTATTGTAGCTACTGGCATATTCAGTTTCTTATTGCTAGACTCTAAGTTTCTTGAGAGCCAAGGTTATGTTCTAATAAACTTTGGGGCCTGGGAAAGAGTTGAACTCAATAAATATTTAGTCAATGGAAAACATTATAGGATGAATCTTTTTTTTAAAATACCAAGTAAGTTTTTTTACTTTAGTTTTGAAATGCAAGCATTTGTACATTTTTGCACAGTTGTCGTTTCTTTTTTCAAATTGTTTTTAGCGTCAAATATTCGGGATAATTAAGTTGATGATGATGTTTGTTAAAACTATATTTTTACAGAAAAAAAAGCTAATTATATTTTGAACTATACCCCAACATATCAAGATAAAACTGAATTGTGCTGTTAAAAGGATCTACTTACAGGTATTTCTTTCTTGTTTGATGTTGTTTTAAACCTCTCTAAATCCATGCTATCTCTGTGTCCTTAGGGAAAAAAAAAAAAAAAGGTGACAAAAACTTTGTTTTTTCTTATTGACTAAAGTGTATATTAACAAGTGATTCATATTGTTTTTAAGTAGTTTTGATGGCTTTGCACTTTCCTGTGTTTCTTTTGATAAATACTGACAATATCTGTCTAGAAAATGAAGAAGATGAGTAGTTCAGTTTACAGTTAGCAAATCCAAAGGGCTCCTACAAAAATTTCAACATGTGACAGGAAGAATACTGCTTGAAATATAAAAGAAAAGGGCAACACTTTTACTAGTTTTTGATCATTTTTACTATTAAAAATAAAATGTAAAAGTATTATATATATGTAACACACATACTATAAATATGTACACATCATATAGATATCTATCTCCATCCCACTGGCAATAACTGTACTAACAGACTAAAATGTGTTTTTAAAAAAATTAGTTAGGATAGATTTTTGTCGGAAAAGTTGTTTCTATACATCCACTGTGAACTCCATGTAGCCTAGTGGTAATGATCAGCATGCTCAGCACCTAGGTAATGTAAAGAGCTGGTCTTAGTTTGAAGATTTTACATGGACCTAACATATTTTGTGAATAGTTTCTATACAAACAATTTATAGCTCAAGAAAATGTTAAAAGACAAGGTTATGAAATCACCTAATGGAAAAAACTCAAACCTACTGAGACAGAGGGACTCATTCATATCTTGAAACATTCTAGTTATGGCTACAAACAACTCAAGTTGTTTTCTAAGGATTCTTTTGGTAAATACTTTAATAATCTAAAAAGAAGACTGTCAGGGAACACGATATTCTCCCAAACATTATGGACCTAACTAACTCTATATAACATGCCTTCTTCACTGTCAACATTTAAATATGCTTATCTTCATTAAAAATATAATAAAAAAAATTAAACCTACAAACCACAATATTTGTTATTTCTTTCTCTTATCTTCACTGGCCCCACTAGTAATCCTTTCTATATTCCTTCCTCCTATTCACACTTTATTTCACTATAAGTTCGTTTCTCCCTCTACCAATTCCTCCACTGGGACAATTTCCACCAAGGTCATTAATATGTTATCATTGTCAAAATAATTATATTTTCAGTCCTTATTTTACTTGAGTTAGCTGAAGTATAAGAATGAATCATTCTGGCTCTGGTTGGTGTGGCTCAGTGGATTGAGTGCTGACCTGAGAACCAGAGGGTCACTGGTTCAATTCCTAGTCAGGGCACATGCTTGGGTAGCGGGCCAGGTCCCCAGTTGGGGTGTGTAATAAGCAACCACACATCAATGCTGCTCTCTTTTTATCCCTTCCTCCCCATCTCTTTAAAAATAAATAAATAAAATCTTAAAAAAAAAGAATGAATCATTCCTCATGGGGAGAGACAGAAAAGGATACAGGAGAATATATGGTACATGGGGTGGTAAACACATGATACAATATACAGATATATTATAGAACTAACTGTACACCTTACAACTATATAATTTCATTAACCACTGTCATGCCAATAAATTCAGTTAAAAAAATACATGATCTCCTTATATAATATTTTTGAAACCTTACTCTTAGTCTGAGTTTAATTTCAAAATGAAAAATTTAAGTTAAGCCCTGGCTGGTGGCTCAGTGGATAAAGCGCTGGCCTGCAAACCCAAAGGTTGCTGGTTCGATTCCCAGCCAGGTCTCCAGCCAGGTCCGTAGCTGGAGGCAGGTGAAAGGCAACCATACATTGATGTCTCTTTCCCTCTCTGCCTCTTTCCCTTTCCCTCTCTCTAAAAATAATAAAAATAAAATCTTAAAAAAATTTTAAGTTAAAAAAAAAAAGAATCATTCCTTTTTGAAACATTCTCCTCTCTGGGTATATAAATGGGTCAATCACAAATACTCATTTTCTAAGTAGAGTTCTGGCTTTAACTATTGTTCTAATACAATTTTTTTTCTTTTCTTTTCTTTTCTTTTTTTTCATTTTTGTAGGCTGGGAGATAAACTAATAGAATTATATTTTCTATCTAGTCATTCTCCCTAGCCCATTTCAATGTTCCAAAGTTTAATTATCAGAACAGGGATGCTACCCTGAGCTGAACTCAACACTTTGGAATGTCCTAATATAATTATTAGTAGTGTACCCTTTCACTTTTTTAAGAAATATTTTATTATACTCAGAAAGAGGGGAAGAGGGAGAGGCAGAGAGGGAGAGAGACATCAATGTATGGTTGCCTTTCACCTGCCTCCAGCTATAGACCTGGCTGGAGACCTGGTGTGCAAACTGGTTATGTGCCCTGGCTGGGAATCTAACCTTTGGGCTCACAGGCAGGTGCCTATCCATTGTGCCAGGGCCCCTTTCATTCTTAAAAGTGTACTGGCTTAGATAAAATATTATACGGCTGTCCTATTTATGACAATTCTCCTTTTTAGTCATTTCCAGACTCTCCTTTATCCTTCCATTATTCCCCAAGTAACTAAGACTTATGAATCACTCAGGTTCTTTCAACAAACATTGATCAAGTACAAAAGAAGATCTCCAAATTCAAAAGACGGACTTCAAATAAGTTTTCCAAATAACTGTTACATAGGACACTGCACCACAGGTATAAATTCAACACATTTCTCCCATCTCTGGTTACTTTAAAAAATTATTAGATCTACCCTCCACTATTTCTAATTTTTATTTCTAAGATAATAAATATAATTAAAAAGTAACATTCATATACAAATATCACCAATAAATGCCAAACTTACCCACAAATGCTCCAAATTCTATATTATCTCCTCCTGCAGCTTTAGAGCAAACACTTTCTTGATCTTTGGTTTCAGTTTCCAAGTGGTTTTTGCAACTTGGCTGGGATGGTGTACTAACAAAAGGTTTGGTTGGTGGGGATGATAGATGTGGTATGTTATTAGGTGAACTGCCTGATTTTTGATTTTTACTAAACATTTTTAAGGTTTCTACCCCCTGTAGTCTCTGTCGCAGTTCCGGAGGAGAAATAGCACTTGGGAATAAGGCACCACAAGAGGAACCAGCCTCTGGAAAATTGAATTCTTTTCTCTGGGGTATTACAGGTAAATCCTGACCAAATATGTTACACTGGGCATCTTTGTCATCTTTCACAAAAATATTACAAAGAAAAGGATTGTTACTTTCAAGCCCACTTTGAGGAAGAGAGGAGCTAAGTGTATTTACAATGCTGTGCTTTTTCCATACAGAAGGTCTTATAGGACCATCATCAATAAGGTTCTGAGCCAGATGTTTGGAGATGCTCAATTCTCGTGTGATTTCATTGTGAACTTTACTAGCTTCAGAAGCTTTCTGGGCGGTGAGTGTTTTCAAAGTATCCACCGTCAGGGCTGAAAGATCTTGCAAATGGCCAATTTGAGAATCTAACGACTGTAATGATCTTTTTATATAGTTGACACGATCTCCAACTTCTTTCATCTGAATGCACATCTGCTCTACTCTGTAGGGGGAAAATATTTTTTTTTTACAAATGTTGAAAATATTTTACAAATTCCTTTTGTAATTTTAATAAATTATAATGGTAAAAAGAAAAATATATAATGCACTCAAACGGTAAGAAATGAAATAAGGTATGGTTACTTATTTATAAAAGGCACACCCTATATTTCAGAAGGCGTTTGTGCTAATTCTATCAAAATAAAGTACAAAATTTCCATTATCATTATTATAACTACCCAAACACAATATGCTTCTAGAATGTAGCAAAACTGACAGAAAAAAATCATTTAAAATAATGGTAATTTTACTTTTCTTGATGAGTAAAAAACAGTAACTCTTCTCTGTCCTTTGTTAACAAGAATCAAAAATAAAGGACTGAATTAATGACTTATGTGAAATATCAGAAGAACTGAACTGTCTCCCAGTATATAATGTAAAACTAATACTAAACTTATTTGACAAACATAAATTAAACAATCTAAGAGATCTAACTATAAAGATCCACTCTGGCATATGAGCAATTACAATAAGAGCTTCTGAACCTTTCAAAAGTGACACGAATTCTCTCTTCACTCCCAGAATTGAATTTGTCGTCTTTTTCATTAAAATACATCTCAACACACTGCTCTTCAAAATCATGAAGTTTCTTTTGATCTTCTTCTGTTAAAAAAAGTTCTGAGGAGGGAAAAGAAAGAAAAATCAATGAAGGCTATCAAGGTACCCAATTTCATCTCGTGAGTCATGAATTACTTAAGGTTCATGGACTATTATAAGCATCATCTGCAATTTTTTTTTTCTTTTTTTTTTTACTAGTATATTTCTAAAATACTAGTATTTCTATTATTTTTTCTTTATTCACAGTCTGATCTCAGCAGAATGGTTTCAGATACTTCTGTTCTAATTTTCTTTTCCCATAAAACACTCTTTCCCAACTATCTTTCTCAGCCCTCTCCCTCACATATCCAGGTAGAGGAATTTAAAAATTGAATCGTAGAACAGAAAGGGATTGTAAAATTTTAAGCAGTTTGATATGGTGATTAGTCTTGTGCAGTACAGAGAATGTACTAAAAGTATTATTGTTCCCAAAGCAGCAGAAATGGTTCACAGAACAAAAAGTGTTATGGTACGTTACCATTTTAACAAAGACAAATTAGATGCCATATTCAAAAAGTTTAATATTAACTTCACTGTTATAGATAGCCCATTGTGCTTAAAATTCTTTATTTTTAGGCAAATTCAACAAATGCTTTTACAATAACATTAACCAATTAAGTCTTCTGTATAAAATTAATACTGATATTATACTTATAGTATAATATCAGTAAGTGATAAGATAAAAACACTGGCCTAAAAATCAAATAAACAAACCCCAAAATATTGGCTTTAATGTCTTCTACTTACTTGGTCCATCTGAAGTCTTATCTTTTTTTCTTCTTTTACATATATAGCAAAATAGAGAAGCTATATGGCTGAGAATGATAAGTGGTGGGGGCAGAACTGGTTTCTCATGATAAGCCATAATAAAATGGTACCGTTGGTACTTCCATACAATGTTGGAAATTGCCTTCACTTGTAAATACACGTTGCTTGAAAAACAAAAAATTAAAACAAACAGCTAATCATATTCTAAAGTTTTAAATGCTAAAGATTTAATTGTAATTCTGTTCTAAACAAGAATTCAAAAGAACACCCTACCATAAATAAAACTAAAAGACTGATGAGAAACTGCATAAAATACATGTGCCAAGTATATGCTGAAGGTCTTATTTATAAAACTCTCAGAAAAATGGGCAGAAACCATGATTTTTAAGATGTAAAATTATATATAAATGACAAAAACAAGAAAATATTCAATCTTAGTAGCAACAAAGTAAGTGCAAATAAAAATAAGGTCCTTTTATATGCTATCAAATTAACAATTATTAAAAAGATAATACCTAGTGTTGACAAAATTTGGGGACATGGACCTATTTTGACTTAAACGCCAAAAGTCCTAAAAATACATATACAGAACAGCTCTACTTTTAGAAAAATATTCTAAAGAAATACTTAAGAACTGATAAAAACTTAATCACAATGTAGTTTTGGGAATTAAAAATTATAAACAATCAAATTAAGCAATATAATGTATTAGCTTGAAAAATTATGGTCTATACCATGGCATACCAGGTAGCCATTAAAAATCAATGAGGCCCTGCCTGGTAGCACAGTGGATAAGGTGCTGGCCTGCGAACCCAAAGGTCTTTGGTTTGATTCCCCAGCCAGGGCACATAACCAGGTTGTAAACCAGGTCTCCAGCCAGATCCATAGCTGGAGGCAGGTGAAAGGCAACCATACATTGATTCTTCTCTCCCTCTCTGCCTCTCTCCCTTCCCCTCTTTCTGGGGAAGGAAAAAAAAAAAAAAAAAATCAATGAGGATGGAGGGTGCAGGGGACAGCAATGGATGAAAAAATGAAACAATTTTCAACAACAATAATAAAAAATAAACAAGGGATATTTATTAAGGTGGGATAGTGTTTTTAAAAGTATATAAAACATTATTTTTGAAAAGAAAAATGGCTCATATGTGTTCATAAAAAATTATAGAAAGATGTACATCAAAATATTGAGTGTGATTATTGATGAATTTTTTATTTGTCTTTGCTTGTATAGTGAATGCATATTCACTATATGCATTCACAAAAATACCAAAGATTTATATTCATAAAAGAAATGTATGTTGAATCATAGTAATGTCTCAAATTTAGAACTCATTTAATTTGAAAAAGTATACCTTATTTGTAATTTCAAAGATAATTTTGGTTGTTTAAGACTTGATAAAATTTTTAGAATTAAAATTTAGTTTATTTCCTTCAAATTGAGTAGAAATGTATACTAAATGATCTCATAATAAGCAACTGAATAAAATTCTTACTTGAAAAATGCAATAAGAAGATTGACCATAATGATGTACTGTACAAAGAGGTAGACTGCTTGAAGAAATGGAGTCAGCCACGTCCCAGGACCACAGATTTGACTGATAGAAGAATCGTTTGCACACACTTAAGAAAGAAAAAATATACATATAGTAATTCATCAGTAACTGTTACTAATGAGTATTTATGTTTATTGTATAAACAAAGTTTAGATTTTGTATACAACTGTTACAGATTTCTAGCAAATGTTCTGGGCAGGCAGTCACAGGGAACACCAACTTAAAAGCAGTCCAACACAGAAGATGAGGGATGTGGATATTTGTTTTACCACTCTATTCCAGGCAAAGAAATATATTTTTGAGTTATGTCCAACTTTCAAGGTAAGGCTTAGCCTGAGAAGCATTGAGGAGAATAAAATTCCCAGATTTAGCCACACTATAAAATTTCTCTAAGAAAAATAACTGAGCGAAAGAGTATGGTAAACTCAAGAGTCCATTAACAAACATAAACATTACTGATTTTATCTTATCGTGTTACAAAAGAGGGCTTAAGGAGCGGTTCAAGTGCCTCTCAAAAATACAATGATTAGATTTGAATTCCTTGTTTTCATTATCCACACAGGAAATTTTCTGAAATTAAAATATAGCTGAATACAAGAAAGGAAGAGCAAAAGCTTTAATACCAAGTATAAAGTTATGAGGAATAAAAGCACAATCAATTTTTTTTTTAAATCCTCACCCTAGGGTATGTTTATTGATGTTAGGGTTGGGAGGGAAAGGGAGGTGGGGAGAGAGAGAAATGTCAATGTGAGATCAGCAATGATCTGCTGCCTCCAATAGGTACCCAGACCAAGGATCAAACCCGGGACCAAGGTATGTGCCCTGACCAGGAATCAAACCTGCAACCTTTTGGTGTATGGGACAATGCTCCAACCAAATGCGCCACCCAGCCAGGGCTAAAATCAATTTAAGCAGGCAAGGATTGGACTTAAAAGAATCGTGAATTAAGAAATTACTACAAACAACTCTATGACAAAAAATATGACAAACTGGATGAAATGGACACATTTCTGGAAAGGTATAATCTACCAAAACTGAACCCAGAAGAAGCAGAAAGCCTCAATAGGCCAATAACAACTAGTGAAATTCAAGAAGTCATCCAAAATCTCCCAAAGCACAAAAGCCCTGGACCAGATGGCTACACAGGTGAATTTTACCAAACATTTAAAGAAGAACTAACTCCTATCC
>PVIW01002956.1:120036-190128 GCA_004026585.1 Noctilio leporinus | reverse complement strand
CTCCCCCCTCCCCCCAACCCCGTTTCCCCTGACCACTGAAGGCCTATTCCTTGTATTCACATACTTGGTTCTGTTTTGCTTGTTGTTAGTTTTGCTCATTATTGTCCCGTAATGGGTGAGATCATATGATATTTGTCCTTTACTGACTGGCTTATTTCACTAAGCATAATACTCTCCAGTTCCATCCATGTTGTTGCAAAGGGTACAAGTTCCTTCTTTCTTTCTGCTATATAGAATTCCATTGTATAAATGTACCAAAGTTTTTTGATCCAATCATCCCCTGATGGCCACTTAGGCTGTTTCCAGCACTTGGCTATTGTAAATAGTGCCGCTATGAACATAGGTGTGCATAGGTTCTTATGAATTGGTGTTTCAGGATTCTTTGGGTATAGTCCAAGTAGTGGAATTGCTGAATCAAAAGGCAGTTCCATTTTTAGTTTTTTAAGGAAATCCCATACTGTTTTCCACAGTGGCTGCACCAGCCTGCATTCCCACCAACAGTGTATGAGGGTTCCCTTTGCCCCACATCCTCGCCAACACTTGTTTGTTGATTTGTTGATGATTGCCATTCTGACAGGTGTGAGGTGGTATCTTAATGCAGTTTTAATTTGCATCTCTCTGATGAGTAGTGATGTTGAGCATTCTTTCATATGCCTCTGGGCCCTTTGTATATCTTCCTCAGTGAGTTGTCTGTTCAGGTCCTTTGCCCATTTTTTAATTGGGCTGTCTGTCTCCCTGGTGTTTAGTCACATTAGTTCTTTATATATTTTGGAGATCAGACCCTTGTCTGAGGTATCATTGGCAATTATGTTTTTTTTTTTTTTAAGATTTTATTTCATCATTTTTAGAAAGAGGGGAAGAGAGAGAGAGGCAGAGAGGGAGAGAGACATCAATGTATGGTTGCTTTTCACCTGCCTCCAGCCACAGACCTGACTGGAGACCTGTTTTGCAACCTGGTTATGTGCCCTGGTTGGGGAATCGAACCTGCGACCTTTGCGTTTGCAGGTCGGCGCCTTATCCACTGTGCTACCAGCCAGGGCCCCAGGAGCCTGTTTTTAAACAAACCCTCCTAGTGATTCTGGTGCATTCTCCAATGGAGAGCATTTCCAAATTTTCTCACAGTCTCTTCTTTGACTAGTATTTCCCATGTATTGTTTTTGAAAGAAACTGTATTTTTGGTTTCAGGACAAGGCGTTTGGGAAGATGAAACATTAGATTTCCTGAAGCATTTACCGGTGGCCATGACCATTGCAGGCTTGATGCGGGGAAAAGGAAAGAATTAAAACCAACCTTTGGGTAGCATCATCTGTCCCACGTCTGCCCTGCTAAACAGTTGTGGGCACACTTGGTTAGACATTTCCTCCAGTTGAAAGCCACCAACTTCTGGCTGTTGGAAGCATGTTCTTTAAAATGTATTTTTTGTGTGTGTGTATTAACATGTGGAGAAAGCTGAGAACAGCTTTTGGTATGCATTTCTCTCCCCCTCTGTACATTGTCTCCCTTTAGAACACTCTTCTTTCTTCCTCTACAAAATTCCCCAACCCACATCCCTAACATGGTTTTCCAGGGCAGCCACATCCAAATGGCTCCTGCTGGTGCCCTTGCCGTGGGAAAGCCTCTGGAAGCTCTCGGATCTGAGTCTGTGGCCTGTCCCCAGGTAGCACCTCTCAGCACAGGACATCTGTGCAATTCTTTCTCAGAGCTCAGCTCACTCTCTCTTATTCTGGAGTTTTTTCCATCCCCATTCCATATCATCGTCAGTGGTGTCCCCGCCATGGGTCTGGATGTGAGTGTTTTTTTTTTATTCTTTGCTGTCAGAGTTTGTAACTGCAATGTCGTCACGTTGAGGCTTGCATGTGAGGTGAGAGGAACCCTGAAATTTCCTTGCCCAGATCTTTGCTCTGTCTTTGTTGAGGCCTTACGACCTCAAGAGCTAATATGGATACATGAGTTTTTTATTTGTTTTTGCCTTCTGAACCTAATTGAAAAGAAGCAGAGTCACTTCATGGTCCAGGAAATAAAGGCAGCCTGATCACCCCCAAATATGAATGTGGTGCAAGGGTGAGCTGTCACCAGCTCAGCGTCTCCTTAGCAGTGCCTTGGTATGGAACCTTCTGCTGATGGTGTTGCTACAGCCTTCCTCATTTCTTGGATTTTTGACTGTGTCTCAGTGACCTCTGTGAAGGACAGTTAAGCCTTTGGAGGACCAGATGCCAATGCTTTGTTTCCACTGTCTGGTTTTACTTGGAAGGCTAGACCTTTCTTTGTCTATTGAATGTGGCCAGTCAGGCTCCAGGGCTGTGGGAATGCTCCTTGGTGGGAACAGGAGTTGGCATTTGTTGAGGGCATCTGCTTTGGGATGGCCTCCTCAGATTTAGGCGCCTATTTTTCCTTTGTTCCTTCTCCCAGCTTTAGGTGATGGGTAGGAACACATGTTGGCCCTTTGTGATGTTAAATACTAGAGGGAGACTGAGCTGGAAAAAATATCATTTTTCCCTTGGATGAGACTAATGGCTTCACTTATAAAATTGTCCTTTTAA
The DNA here is from genome assembly GCA_004026585.1 of Noctilio leporinus. Lineage (NCBI taxonomy): Eukaryota > Metazoa > Chordata > Mammalia > Chiroptera > Noctilionidae > Noctilio > Noctilio leporinus. Next base: position 187,588 of record PVIW01002956.1, on the reverse strand, counting down.
CTTTGTTTCTGTTAGCTGGGTAAAATATGACCAGAATTAAAATGTCACAAGCCACATGCCCTCTTAATTGTCTTTGCTAGTTCAAGGCTATGTGCCCAGGGACTCTGGAGGCCACGCTTTAATGGGGAAATAACTTACATTACGGTGGTGTTGGTATGTAAATAAGGAAGAGCCCCTAGCAGGATGGAGCCCTGGCTGCCCACAGCAGTTGCGCAGTAAGCGGTACACTTGGTGCCCTTCCTCCTCTTTGTCTGTCTCCTTCCCTAGCCCATCACTGTGCTTCCTGGTATCTCCTCCCAAATAACTACTTGCACCTTGTCTTAGAATGTGCATTTGGGGGAACTCACACAAACAATGGCTACGCTGGAATTTAACCCATGGTTTTGGTTTCCGATTCAGAGTGTTGTTTTGTTTTGTTTCTACTGCTAAATTGATTCCTGCTAAATAGAGCTGGCTCGGTTAGCAAGTAAACAACTAAAAGGCTGACTTCTACGATGGAAGCTTGGGGGGTTTGGTTATCTATTGCTGTGCAGGAAACCATTCTAAAACTCAAATGGCTTAAAATAGCAACCACCATTTATTTGCTCATGATTTTTCAGTTAGAGCATGGCATTGGCTGGGGCAGTTCTTATGGGGCAGAAGGATTCAAGGTGGCTGGCAGTTCATCTGGGATGACTGGAATGGCTGGGATTTCTGGGCCTTTCTGGCACCCTCTAAGACAGTCTTCCGTTTTCTAGGTCTTCTCCATCTCTCCATGATGTCCTTTTCTCCAGCAGACCAAATAGACTTGTTGACATGTCAATGGCTTCCTTGGGACTGACAGCCCAACCTGCCAGGCCACTGAAAGCCCAGGCACAAAAACTGTCACAGCATCACTCTGTCACATTCTATTTGTTACAGCTAATTACAAAGCAGATTTGGGGTGGTGGTGGTAGTGGATAGACTCCACCTCTTCAGGTGGGGAGAATGGTATGCATGTGTGGAATGGGAGTAATTGTTGCTGGCCAGGGTTGCAGACAATTAACTATAGGGCTGGTATGAAAGAGCATATGGGAAATGTGAGTTTAATTTCATAGGCTATTTGGTGGGTACGTGCTGATTAAATGCTGGACCCCAGCTTAGCTCTAACATGTGAGGCTGTTTAGCTACAGAATGTGGATATTCCTGGGAATATCCAGGGTTTATTTCCCAGTGCTTACTGACATTAGGACCACTCCCACCTCTCACTGCCCCATACTTCTCTTTTTCATTTTCATCAAAGGCAAAGACTTAAAGAAAAGGTAACCCAAAATAGATCAAAGATATAAATGTAAAACCTATAACTATAAAACCGTTTGATGATAATATGGAAGGAACTATTTGTGAGCTTGAGCTAGACAAGGATTTCTTAGATGTGACACCAAAAGCATGATCTATAGAAGGTGGAAAATATTATACTTCATCCACATTTAAAGCTTCCATTCCTCAAGAGGCACAGTTAAGAGGCTGAAAAGACAAGCTACAGACAGAAGAAAATATTTGCAAATAACATATGTGATAAAGGACTTTTATCCAGAATATACAAGTATATAATAGAGCTCTCTAAACTCAATAATAGGAAAGCAAGTAATCCAATTTAAAGGGCAGGCAAAATATTTTAACAGACATTTTACTAAAGAAAGCTATATTAAAAAAATGGGAAACAGCATTTTCTGTCTACTGGCTGGAAGAACCCAGCGAGCTTAACTTCCACTTTCATCTGCCAAATGTGGACAATGTCACCTGCTCTACTAGGTTAGTGATTTGTAATGTACAGTGTGAATGTGAGGTATGGTTATAACTCCCCCCAAAAAACAGCTGGCACACATTTCTGTTCCTTGTAGAGGGCTGACTAGCCATTTTCTCTCTCTCCCTCCTAGACTTTATGTGACAGACACCCACAAATTGCTGGCCATGACTGTTAGGTCACAACTGGCCACTAGCAATTTGAGGCAGGTCATTTACTGTAAGCTCAAGTGGACGTGGGTGTCTCCTACTAGGCTCTTCCAAACCAGCATGGTTTTTAGGGCTTCATAGAAAAACCTCTCCTTGCCTACTTCTTCTGCCCTCAAGTGTCCTAATGTCCTTTCATTTCAAGGAACTTGCATCATTTTGTGCCCCGTAACAAAGGACTGTAGTGTTTCTTGGTACTATCAGTACCAAAGAGAGTTACTTTGACCTTGATTTTTTTTTCTTTGAATTCATTTGTTATCAGTGGTAAAGTCTGAAATGCATTATTTTATATTCTCATAGATTATTTTGAACCCAAAATCTAAGGACTCTGATTACAGGAGGAGTAAAGAATAAGTAACAGAAAATTTTTCATCTAGCTTTTAAATTTGGGAACAGAAACTTGGATGAACAGCTGCAGTGTCCCAAATAATTTCCCATTTCTGTGAATCCCAAAGGCTCCTCTTCATGCATTTAGCATTCCCGAAATTCCTGAAGTTAAAAAAATACTGTGAGGGGAACACACAGGTTTGTTTTTAATTTTTTAAATAGCTGTATTAAGGTATACTTGACATATAATAAACTCCACTGAATTGCCTTTACATCTTTTTTTCAAAAATCATTTGGCAGAGTTTTTATGTTTGTTTTTTGTAGGTTCGTTTCTGTGTTCTTTATTTTGATCTATTGATTTATATGCTTGTGTCTTCACCAATACCCCATTATTTTGATTACCATAGCTTTGCAAATAGTCTTAAAATTGGGTGGTGTATTTCATCCCAACTTTATTCTTTTCTAAAATTGTTTTATATATAAATTTGATATAAATAAACTTGTCTACATCAAAAATGCCTGCTGGGATCCTGATTGGGAATTATTCTAAATATGTTATTCAGTTTGGAGAGAATTGACACCTTTACTATTTTGAATCTTCCAATCCACAGATACAGTATATCTCTCCATTTTGGGGAATCTTTTAAAAAATTTCTTTAATTAGCATTTTGGAGTTTTCAGTATACAGATCTGGTCCATGTTTTGTTAGGTTTATACTTTAGTATATCATTTTCTGCAGCTATTGGAAAGGGTAATTTAAAAAAATTGGTTTCTAATGGTTCTTCACTAGCATATAGAAATACAAGTGATTTTTGTTTTATGATTTTGCATCTTTCAATCTTGCTAGCCTCAGGAGTTATTTTGTAGATTCTTTATGATGATCATGCCATTTATGAATAGAGATAGCTATACTCCTTCCTTTCCAATCTGCATACCTTCCTCCCTTCCTCTTTCTCTCCCTTTCTTTCCTTCCTTCTTTCCTTCCTTCCTTCCTCTCTTCTCTCTCTCTCTCTCTCTCTCTCTCTCTCTCTCCCTCCCTCCCTCCCTCCCTCCCTCCCTCCCTCTCTCTCTTTCATCTTATTGCACTGGTTAGGACTACCACTATAATGTTGAAAAAGAGTGGGGAGAGTGAACATCTTTGCATTATTCTCAATAATAGGGGAGAAGCATTTGATCTTTCACCATGAAATATAATGTTAATTGTAGGCTTTCTATAGACCTTCTTCATCAGATTGAGGAAGTTCTCTCTCTAGCTAGTATGCTGTGAGTTTTTGTCATGAAAGGATATTAATTTCTGTCAAATGCTTTTTTGGTATTAATTGATATGATTATGTGAATGTTCTCCTTCAGTCTGTTATTGTGGTATATTTGCATTGATTTTTTTTTATTATTATTTATGCTATGACAGTTGTCCCAATTTTTCCCCCTTTGCCCCCTCTGGCCAGCCTGACCCTCACTTCCATGGTCAATCCCCACAGAGTTGCCCATGTCCATGGGTCCTTCATATGTTCTTTGACTAATCCCTTCACCCTGTTTCCAATAGTCCCAACTATCCTTCTCCCCTCTTACTGTTGTCAGTCTGTTTCATGCTTCTATGCCTCTGTGATTTTTTAATTGATTTTTTAATAGTAAGCCAGCCTTACATTCCCAGGATATACGTATACCACTTAATGTTGACATATTATTCATTTTTATATATTGCTGGTTTTTTTCTGGTAAGAGATGATTGGTTAGTTTTGTATCTATGCTTATGACAGATATTGGCCTGCAGTTTTATTTTCTTGTAATTTCTTTGTCTGATTTTGGCATCAGAGTAATGTTGGCTTTATAAAATGAATTGGGATGTATATTCTCCACCCCTACTTTCTACAAGAGATTCTTTAGAGTTGGTGTTATTTCTTTAAATATTTGGTAGAATTCACCAATGAAATCATCTGGGTATGGAGATTTAAACTACAAGTTTAATTTATGTAATATTTATAGAACTATTCAGGTTATTGATTTCATCCTGGGTGAGTTTTGGTAGTTTGTGATTTTTAAGGAATTGGCCTTCTTCATCTAACTTCTCAAAATTATGTGTAAAGTTGTATATATAGTATCCAAAGTGATATCCCCTGATTTATTCCTCATCCTGGGAATTTATTTCTTCTCCGTGTTTTTCTTTGTCAGTCTTGTTAGAGTTGTATCAATTGTATGAATATTTTCAAAGAACTAGCTTTTGATTTGATTGATTTTCCCTATTGTGTTCTCTATTATGTTATTTCATGGTTTTTTTCTTTTTGGAGAGTAAATAAGTATTTATTTTTTATTTAATATTTCTATACTCATTTACCAGGGATAAGAATGATTTTTGCACAGTAATCCATTTTTCAATAAGTGATCAGGAGAAGGTCTCTCAAATACATAGGGTTGAACTTTAAAAAATATTTTTTAGCATACATAAGCTGCTTTCTAATTTAGTCAACCATACAAAAAAGCTTAAAGTATTTTAAGTATATTTTACTGATTATGCTATTACAGTTGTCCCCCTTTGACCCTCTCCACCCGGTATCCTCCCCCTCTAGCAATCCGCTGCTTAGTTCATGTCCGTGGGTCATCTGTATAAGTTCTTTGGTTTCTCCATTCTTATACTATTCTTAACATGCTCCTGTCTATTTGGTTCCTGCCAATTATGCTTCCTAATCCCTGCCCTATTTCCCCCTCTTTTTTTCATTCCCCCTCCAGCTCATAACCCTCCCAATGATCTCCATACCTATGATTCTATTCCTGTTCTAGCTATTTGCTTAGTTTGTTTTTAGATTCAGTTGTTGATAGTTTTGAACTTGTTGCCTTTTTAATGTTCATGGTTTTGATCTTTTTTCTTCTGTGCCTTTAACATTTCATATAATAATGGCTTGGCGATGATGAACTCCTTTAGCTTTACCTTGTCTGGGAATTACTTTATCTGCCCTTTCATTCTAAATGATAGTTTTTCTGGATAGAGTAATCTTGGTTGTAGGTTCTTGCTTTTTATCACTTTAAATACTTCTCACCAGTCCCTTCTTGCCTGCAAAGTTTCTTTTTGAGAAATCAGCTAATGGTTTTATGGAAACTCCTTTGTAGGTAACTCTCTGCCTTTCTCTTGCTGCTTTTAAGATTCTCTGTTTATCTTTAACCTTTGGTATCTTAGTTAGTATGTGTCTTGGTGTGGTCCTCTTTGGTCCAACTTGTTTGGGATTCTGTGCTTCCTGGACTTGTATGTCTATTTCCTTCACCAAATTAGGGAAGTTTTCTTTCATTATTTTTTCAAATAAGTTTTCAACTTCTTGCTCTTCCTCTTCTCCTTCTGACAGCCCTATGACTCAGATATTGGCATGTTTGGAGATGTTCCGGAGGTTCCTAAGCCTATTCTCATTTTTTTTTTTTGAATTCTTGTTTATTCTTTGTATTCTGGTTGAATGTTTATTTTTTCTCTATGTTCCAAAGCATTTATTTCAATCCTGCCTTCCTTCCCTTCACTGTTGGTTCCCTGTGGATTTTTCTTTATTTCACTAAGTGTATCCTTCATTTCTTCCCTTCTGCTTTTACCATACTAAGTGAGTTCTCTGAGCATCCTGATCACCAGTGTTTTGAATTCTGCATCTGATAGGTTGGCCAGCTCTATTTTGTTTAGTTCTTTTCCTGGGTTTTTGTTCCAGTCTTTCATTTGGGCCATATTTCTTTGTCTCCTCCGTTTGGTAGCATCCCTTTGTTTGTTTCTGTGTATTAGATAGAGCTGCTTTTACTCCCTGTCTTACTAGCATGGCCTGTGTAGCATTGGCACCTTTCAATTGTGTAGGGCACAGCCTCAGGTAATTGCCAGGGTGAGGCAACCCATTCCACTGCTTGGTATCTCTGAAGGGAGGACTTGGAGAGAGGATAGTGCTGCTGCCTGGCTTCTGGAGGTCTGCCCAGCACCTGCCCCATTTCCAGTCACTTTACCCACATCCTGTGTACAACTGGTACCCTTCTAGCTGCTGCCCTTGTGGTGAGACCCAAAGTGGGTGGGCTTATGTACGTTCTAAGTCCATGCATGCCCTTTAAGTCATGAAAGTCCAGCATTTTCTTCCACTGCTCTAGCTCCCACTGGTTTTTATAACCAGAGGTAATGGGGATTTATCTACCTGGTGATTGAGTGCCAGGCTGTGCAGTCTGGCCTGGGACTGGGATCACTCACTCCTAAGATATCCTTCCTGATTTTTATCCACCACACATGAACGTAGGGCCTTCTGTTCCACTGCAGCCACCGCTGCTGCCGCTGCCCCTGCCTCTCCATGCCACACCACCTTTTCGCCCATCTCTGCAATTCTGCCCCTGGATGAATGTGGCTTTAAATCCTTGGTTGTTGGACTTCAGTACAGGTTGATTTTCTGATGGGTCAGGGTGTTATTTTTGAGATTTGGTGGTAATTCTTCCTATGGTTGCTTGAGGAGGCAAAGCGTATGTACTTACATCTCCATCATGACCAGCATGATTATGTTTAAAGTTTTTTTTTAAAAGATTTTATTTCATTATTTTTTAGAAAGAGGGGAAGGGAGAGAGGCAGAGAGGGAGAGAGACATCAATGTATGGTTGTGTTTCACCTGCCTCCAGCCACAGACCTGACTGGAGACCTGGTTTGCAACCTGTTATGTGCCCTGGCTGGGGAATCGAACCTGCGACCTTTGGGTTCGCAGGCTGGCACCTTAACCACTGTGCTACCAGCCAGGGCTTGTTTAAAGTTTTAAATCAACATATCTCTATCAAAATCAATAACAGTAATAATTATTATGGTTGCAAAAATAAGGCTTCTTCTAGCTTCCTTCTTGCTTTGGCTTCATTTTGTTGTTTTTTATCTAATTTGTTAGGTTGGAAGCTTAGATTATTGTTTTGAGTTCCTTTCTCTTTTCTAATGTATTCAATGCTTTAAATTTCCCTCTTAGTACGCCTTTAACTCTATCGCACTGTACTCTTTCCCCTATCCTTCTTGAACTCTGATGTCTTGAATGTTAAACTTTATGATCTTGTCCTACTGGTTCCTGAACAAGAGAGAAAAATATTGGGAAAAAGTTAACCAACCAAGAGGAATACAGACAAGGACAAAAAGCTGTGGATGCTCTCCTCACTCTCTTGACAGCACAGCTTCTCCGATCAGAAAGGTTCCCCTTATCTAGGGTTTTGATACCAGCAGTCCCCTGCTGCTAATGCTGCCCTTTGCTACCACAAGGTTACGTGAGGACTGGAGAAAAGAAAACAAACAAAAAGAGAACAAAGGAAAATGGAGGACTTTCCTCACTCTCTCTGAACTTTATAGAGTCCTCTTCCCTACTCTCTGAAGCTACAGGTAGAGAGCTGCTTCTGGAGCGCTCTCTCTCTCTCTCTCTCTCTCTCTCCATCCAGTGTCTACTTTTGTATTTGGGCTGACTTGAGTTCAGCCCATGGGAAAGTCACCAACCATTCAAATTCTGTCTTTTCCAATGTGCCTGCTAATGTTGACTTTTCAGAGTCTTCAAATAGCTGTTGGTACACTCTCTTCAAGTCTTTTAGTTACATTCAGTAGCAAAAATAAGGTAGAGTGTGTTTACTTCATCTTACTACCCCAAACTGGAATCTTGTAACCTGTTTTTGTTTTAATGTTACCTGATCTTTTTATGGTGGTCAAATTGGTGATTTCCTTCCTCCCGTCTTTCTTTCTTTCTTGTGTTTCTTATTTTCTTTCTTTCCCATATTTTCCTCTTTTTCTTTCTTTCTTTCATTTTTTTTTTTTTTTTTTAGATTTTATTCATTATTTTCAGAGAAGGGCAAGGAGGGAGGAAGAGAGGGAGAGAAGGATCAATGTATGGTTGCCTTTCACCTGCTTCCAGCTATGGACCTGGCTGGAGACCTGGCTTGCAACCTGGTCATGTGCCCTGACTGGGAATTAAACCAGTGACCTTTGGATTTGCTGGCCAGTGCCAATCTACTGAGCCACACCAGCCAAGACCCATATTTTCTTGACCTTGGTACCAAGTATATTGGTAAACCTTGATAAATAACTTGACTTATTTGCAGATGGTAAAAATCCTTTTGCATGTCGCTTTATAAATGTTACATTTTAGAGAAATGATTGGAATGCTCATCAGTTGAAAGCACATTATGCTTTCAAAAGATATGTCTATAGGATAAGAAAAGAATCACACTTTAAAAAGTCAGGAATGCTGACCTTATGAGCTCTCCCTGGAAGTTCAAAAGGATAACATATCTGTATCTGATACAGGTGTGAGTTATTTTTGTTTATTAAGTAAACCCAGTTTCATCCAAAGCCTTTTTCACGATGTAATGATGTTAATAATTAAAGAACCATAACAATGCAGAACAATTATGCAAAGAATGCTTTATATCCTTCTTTTGCTTTATTAGGTAGCTCATCTGAATAGTGAATGAACAATCCTATCTGTAGCCTGAGAAATGAAAATTGTGTACTTGAGGGAGATTCAGCAAAACATGATCTTGCATACAGATGAGACTTTTGGTAAAGGTTTCAAATAATTGCTTTTGTTTGGGCACTTGTATTGGTACCATCAAACATTGCACTGCTTCAAAATATAAGTGAAAATATATGTACTTATCTATAAAAGGGTGAATTATGAGGAACTGTGTGGCTTCTTTTCCACTGTGGTCAGATGACAGCTTTCTGCAGCAGACCCATGGACCAGGTTATGTACTAGGTGGCCCTAGCTTAGGTGATTTGGATTAGCTTCCTACTCCACCAAGCTATTTCTAATCACAGATGAACCAGCAACGCATCCTTATTTTGGGGAGACATCTGAAATTGACTGCAGCTTAAATCCTGTGATAGCCGAGGCTTGGAAAACATTTGTGTTAACATCCAAATTCTGTTTAAAACATCAACAAAAGCCAATATCCCAATTTAATAGGCTCATTTCAAGTCTTCTCTTGTAAACCAACAGTGTTGACATGTAATTAATCATTAGTTCATAAAAACACTGCAGAGATCCAAATCTGGATTGAAGTCTAAAGTGCTCTTTTCAACTAGAACACCCATTCCTGGTGCCTGATACCTCTCCTTTTCTCCAGCCAGTCTGTCATTTATTGGTTTCATCTTCCCCCTCATCTGTGTTCTTCTGCTCACACTCACGACATCAAGCCTTTCCCTGGGACACAGTGCCTGTGTCTTAATTAAAACTCTCCAATAGGATGCACCAACTCCACATTTAAACAGAAAGAAATGATGGCTCTAAGAGATGGTGTGGCTGGACAGTAATACGGCTAGGTTAAATGTGGAGTTTAACCTTCCCTGGCACCCTCTCCATTGTTCCACTGTGTTGTTCACAGAACCTCATGTCTGAAGATACCACACTAAACTTTTAATTCACTCACCACTAAAGATAACACACTGGGTGTTTAATCTGCTCACACCTTTCTTTCCACATCTTTCAAGTACGTGAAAGAAAGCAACTTGTGAAGGCATTAGAAGTGAGGGTAGTAGCACAATTCTGGTCACGTTCTGTTTCTTGATTTGAGGGCTTTTGCATGGGTGTGTTCAGTTTGTGACAATTCATTGAGCTGTGCGCTTTTCTTTAAATGAAACATTTATAAAAAGCTTACAGGAGAGGGATGACTCTGGTGGCAGACAGATTGGGAAAAGTGCAAAAGATGAGACAATTGGCATATAGCGTGATCCCTGATTTTTTACTGGGGCCTCTCCGAACTCATTCTACTAATGCCCTTTATTATGCAACAGGTCACCTCTCCTCCATCTTAAAAATTCATTTCCCTCTTGAAGTTATTTTATCCTGATCTCCAGGGTATTTTTACTTCCTGGCGCCTGCATAATCTTTGTACCATCAGTGGTGCAGACTCCTACTTTAAAAAAAGAGGCATTTGCCACAGCTGAAAATCATAGCGATAATCATGTGGTGATCTTGGCCCCCACCCCGGGTTAGTTGCTTGTTTAATATTTACTGTGCATGTTTCTAACAAGCCAGGGCACATCTGGACTTACAGTTTTCCTGCATGCCTGTCCTCTAAAGGCTCCAGCAAGATGTGTGAATGTGTCTATAGCTTATTTGCTAAATGACAGCACCAAAAATCGTTTTGCTCTCCTTTTACATTGAGTCTGAGGCACATGAAATGATGATTCTTTCAGGCTTCTTCCTTTCCCTCCTCCCCACCTTTTTTTTTTGCAGTAAGGGAAGGGGCAAGAACCCAAGTTTGTAAACAGTGGTGGGTCGAACACCATAGAGCCTTCCCTCCTCCCCTGGGCTGGTGAAATTACCGTTTGTAGGTGTTCATCATCCTGCCTTTTTGTCTGTCTTATTTTGAGTGTTTCCATCCCTTTCTCCCCCAAAGTGGCGTTTCAGTGACATAAAGGTCAGTCTGGGGTCCGTGTGTGAAACATTATTTGGTATGATAATTTCACGGAACTACAGAACCTTACCCTTGGAAAGGGCCTTAGAGCTCCGTGTTACTCCTTAGCACAGAAAGCCGCCATCTTGCTTCCGTTGCCCATGTGCAACAGCCTTGTGGGAACACTTCCAGGCTTGGGGAGCTTTGATCATGTCTGAAGATGGTCTCAAAGCCTTAGAAAATCCTGCCTCACGTTGGGCTAAAGCCAATATCTGGATAACTCCCAGACCTTGTCCCTATTTTTCACTTGAATTATAGTATACTCAGCAAGTCTCTCTATTCTCATCTATGGGATATCAGAGCATGGGGATTCTATGTCCCTTAAGTCTAATTTTCTGCAGATGGTAAACCTGAAGTTGCCTCACCATTCAATAAACGTTTTAGTTGTTTGTTTACTTATTTACTTGTCATTAAAACTAGCCCACTTTGGTCACCTTTTGTTTTGACTTTCTAGCATCTTTCCACACATCTATGTCATTCTCAAAGGGTGGTCCCAAGAGTTGGCTTACATGGCCTGTGGTTCTCCCAGGCTGGTTGGTTCAGGATAAACTAGCCTTCTGTGGTTTAGCCTCTGTCCTCCTGCTTGTCACTGTTGCTTTCCCCTTTTGAGAAGGTGCTTCTACTGCCAGCTCTCAGTATGGGCAATTACCTGACCACACTCTCCCAAATCTGCCAGGACAGGTCCATCCATACTGGGTATGTCCAGCTTGGTGTAGGAAGAGAAATACAAGAATTCATGTTTATAATCTCTATTAAATTCCTCCTTGTGGATTTCTTTTTATTTATTTTATTATTTTGTTTAAAGATTTCATTTATTATTTTCAGAGAGAAGGGCAGGGAGGGAGGAAGAAAGGGAGAGAAACATCAATGTAAGGTTGCCTTTCACCTGCATCCAGTGAAAGGCTGGAGACCTGGCCTGCAATCTGACTATGTGCCCTGACTGGGAATCGAACCAGCGACCTTTGGGTTCGCAGGCCGGCACCTTATCCACTGTGCCACCAGCCAGGGTATAAATCCCTCCTTGTAGATTTCTAACCAGCCATTGCCTCTGGTGATTTCATCTGTGATTTCTGCCTGTTTGTAGCCACTTCTGTTGCTGCCCTGCCCCACCTCTCCTTAGCCCGCTTGAGCATTCCCCTGCAGTGAGGTGGGCAGTTCCCACTTGCACTGACAGCTTTCCACCTTAGATGTCCCTGTGTCTCCAAGGTTTTCCCTGCAGGGTTTCTCCAATGCTGTGGGCATTTACTCAGCAAGAAGTTCTGGAACAGTAAGAGATATAACACCTCTGGGACCAGCTCTCAGCCAAGGAGGGGCAGGAGTCAGTGGATATATACCTAGGCGTCTATGTTACCCAGAGGTTCCCTAGTGGGAAGGAGTCCTGGTTATCTCCAGAGGCAGTCTGTTCATTCACACGACTTTATGGATTTTTCCCTTTTTCCTTTCTCACTTCCCCTTATTTTTCTCATAGTTTTTCCTGGTAACACTTCCCAAATGTGTACCCACATCCTCATCTCAGGGTCTACTTTGAAAGGAACAAAACTAAAATTTGACTCTCCAGGTTTGTACCTTCTGCAAATTTCTGAATTCCCTTTTACCCCTAGAACTACACCAACCCCACAGCCCATCCCCTGATAGAGTGTGACCCATGAATAGGTTGCGAAATCCATTTAGTGGGTCATGATCAGGACTGTTTCAAAACTAAGATGGAATAGAATAGAAAATGTGAGAGTGCATCACACCTTAAGTACGATTCTATAAAACTTATTTCTCAGTCATGTAAATGTGTGTACTGAATCAAAGGATACAATTTTTTTCTCACTGTGGGTTGTGGTAAAAAAAAATGTTAAAGAGTCACTGCTTTTGCAAAAACAATATGTAAATCAATATGTCTTTAGAATATTTACCAATGCTTAAGGTATCACCCAGCTGCAGGGGTATCACCTGAAGGTGTACAAGCAAATGAGCTGTCAGAGGAAGTGTTCTCTTGACTAAACCAAGGAAATGAGGTTAATTTGGGTGGATTTGTTCTTTTTAAACCAAGGCTGATCCCAAATTATCACCATTTGAAAAATTCTTCTCCTTTTTCCATTTAATAATATGTTCTAAAATAAAGCTTAGGATGGAACTGAAGCTTCTCATGTCTTCGGTTTCCAGTCTCCATATTTTTGCCCACGTACACTTGCCCGTCCTTAGTCTTTGACATTTCATTGGTTTCTTGTAGCATTTCAGTGATTGTGAGGAATAAACGTACATTCTGCCTGCTACATTCTTACAGACCCTGAGAGCTAGTTTCTCTGGATCTGGAAATTTGAACTCAGGTAAAGCAGCCAGCTGGGAGCTCACTGCTTTCGTTTCAGGCCCCTCTTCCTACTGTGTGGCTTTAAAAATTACTTTATTGTTGCTGTGTGACAGTTGTCCCATTTTTCTTCCATTGCTCTCCCCTGCCCCATCCTCCCTATCCCCTCTCCCATAGTCAATCCCCACATGTTGTCCATGTCCATGGGTCATTTATACTAGTTCCTTGACTAAGCTCTTCCCCTTCTTTGCCTCTTTCTCCCCCTTCCCCTTTCCCTCTGGTCACTGTCAGTGTGTTCCTTGTTTCCATGTTTCCGGTTCTATTTTGCTCATTTGTTTGTTTTGTTCATTAGTTTCCTGTATTAAGTGAGATCATATGGTATTGGTCTTTTGCCACCTGGCTTATTTCACTAAGCATAATACTCTCCCTCTCCAGTTCCATCCAAAGGTAGGAGTTTCTTCTTTTTCTCTGCTATGTAGTATTCCATTGTGTAAATGTACCACAGTTTTTTGAGCTATTCATCCACTGATGGGCACTTAGGCTGTCCCCAGCACTTGGCTGCTGTAAATAGCACTGCTATGAACATAGGGGTGCAAAAGTTCTTCTGAATTGGTGTTTCAGGATCCTTTGGGTATAATCCAGCAGTGGGTTCTCTGGATCAAAAGGCAGCTTTTTCTAATCTGATGACTCTTTATCTCATGAAGGTGAGAGAACCACATGGGAATTGAGAAAATTTAGCTTTAGTCTGTTTAGACATTTCCATAGCTTCACAAGTAGTATAAAATTCATCTATCTTCTTGTCACTTTAAAACTACTTATTTATTTTAAACTATTGGGACCTGGGCAGTTTGTATCCCAACAGGGTGAACAAGATGTTGCTGTCCCAGTTGTGTCACTAACTCAGTCAGCAGTTCTTGCACATGACTGTGGGAATAGCAGATGGTATCAGAAATTGCCAGATGTTTTAGATGGCAGGACTGCATTTAAGGCTGGCGCCCTCAAAGCCCACTTACACAGCAGCAGCAGGATCAGCACAACCTGCCTGAGCTTTGAGCTGAATCTCTGTTCCCCACTCTCAAAATCACCCCCTTTCTGCTTTTCATTCTTTTTTTTTTAAAGATTTTATTTCTTCTTATATTTAGAGAAAGGGGAAGGGAGAGACACAGAGAGGGAGAGAAACATCAAAGTATGGTGCCCTTCACCTGCCCCCAGCCACAGACCTGGCTGGAGACCTGGCTTGCAACCTGGTTATGTGCCCTGGCTGGGAATCGAACCAGCGACCTTTGGGTTCACAGCCTGGCACCTTTCCACTGAGCTGCTTTTCATTCTTGATACTCTAGCTTTTTTCTCAATTTTTTGGAAATAACTTTATTAAATAATTGCAAAGGTAATACTGGGCCACTGGGGAAAAAAAAATCTGAAATGGCAAGGGAAAAGAATCTACCACCCAAAGATAATGACTTACTATTGCTGTTTATCTTTCTAGGTTCTATCCTATATTAATATTCACACAATTAAAATACTGTTATTTTCCATGTAATTTTGGGCAATCTGTTTTTTGTAAACTTAAAATTAATGGTGGATGTATTTTCATTCTAATTAATATTTTGGTGAACAAGATGTTGGCAAAAATTTCAAATGCACTGGCAAGTTGCATTTTTATAGTAAACCATCATATGTACTAACTGGATTCTACAATTAATATTTATACATGGTTTACTATACATCTATCCATCCATCAATACATCTAGTTTTTTGTTTTAAGATCTTTTATTTCATTAATTTTAGAAAGAGGGGAAGGGAGAGAGGCAGAGAGGGAGAGAAACATCAATGTATGGTTGCTTTTCACCTGCCTCCAGCCACAGACCTGACTGGAGACCTGGTTTGCAACCTGGTTATGTGCCCTGGCTGGGGAATCGAACCTGCGACCTTTGGGCTTGCAGGCTGGCGCCTTAGCCACTGTGCTACCAGCCAGGGCCTAGTTTTTTAAAATACATTTCAAACTTGTAGACATTAGCACTTCCTCCCTGCTTTGGTCTGCATGTCATTACCATTTCATTATTATTTGTATCATCACTGATAATAGCTGTATCATAATTTACTTAGTCCCCTTTTGATGGACATTAGAGTTTGTTCTCAACTTTTGTTAGTATAAACACCATCACAACAAACATCCTTGTTTGCACACACTTCTCTCATTGTTTCCTTAGGATGAGTTCTGGTAGTGGCCACTCAAGGTGCATGCATAGTTTTAAGAATTTTCATGCATGTTGCCTGTTTACTTTCCAGAAATAATCTTCCCAATTGCACATCTGTAAGCAATATGTAAGACTGTCTCTTTCTGATCTTTTACTGACCTGTTACCGATATTTGAAAGTTTTCTAAGCTGGTTGGGAAAGTATATTTTACGGATTTAATTTGTAAGCCTTTCCCTTTTAGTTCTTCCCCACACTTCAAGTTACTTGTCTTTATGCCATGGTGATCGGCACTTTGTGGATTTTCTCCTCTGAGCAGTCTAGGTTCAGAACCCCACCTTCCATCAGTGAGATGGGAAGTTCTACTGTCTGCGTGGATGATTTCATGGTCTAGGCCTTGCATCCATTTGACCCAGTTTTTTTGTTTGTTTGTTTTGTTTTGTTTTTGCATGAGCCCCAAGTGGCCTTCTGCCTAGCTTGATAGATTCTCATCAACCCTTTCCCCAGTTTATCTGACCCATACACAAAGTTTCTCCTGAGCATTGATAGTGGCAACAGTAGGATATTGGCATACATACTAAAGCAAGGAAGATTTTAGGTGGACTTTTTTTGCTCTTTTTTAGTTGTTCTTTTACAGTTGTCCCAATTTTTCCCCTATTTCTGTCCCCCACCCCATTCCCCAGAGTCAGTCCCCACCCTGTTGTCCATGTCCATGGGCCATTCATACACGTTCCTTGATGAGACCCTTCTCCTTCTTTCCACCATTATCTCCCTCTCCCCTTCTGTCTGATCGTTGAAAGTCTGTTCCAGATTTCCATGCCTCTGGTTCCATTTTGCTAGTTTGTTTTGTTCATTAGATTCCTCTTATGGATGAGATCATATGGTGTTTGTCTTTCACCAACTGGCTTAGTTCAGTAAGCATAATACTTTCCCATTCCATCCATGCTATTTCGGTAAAATATTAAGAGCTGCTTGAGCGTAGGCTGGGACGGCTTTGCCTCCAGACTTTGAGTTTTCGTTGGAACACAATCAGTCTTTGAAGCAGGTGTCTGCATCAGATTATCTCCTGAGAGATTCCAGATCTAAAACTCTCAAATTGTATTGGCAAAACATGCCTTTTAGTTGAGGCCCAAATGGTCATTCTTAAGAACTTCTAGGATAAACAAGTTCCTATAATTGCAAACAAATGAGAAACCAATTTAACAAACGTTTTGCATGAAATGTAATTGTTCTGGTTGAAAAAAAAAATTAATTCAACACTGAGTAGAACAAAAGAATATTTATATAATGTGGCTAAAATAATTTATTTATTGGCAGATATCTCTATTCTTGCCAACTAGTTTAATAAAACGAACATTGCCAAAAAAAAAACAAACAAAAAAAAACAAAACCTACAAAAATATTTGTGTCACCTTGAAGTCCTCACTATGCCCCTCCCGGATTCCATCCTTTCTATTTTTCTAGAGATAAGAAATATCCTAACTTTTGGTTTCTGATTCCTCTGAATTTCTTTATAGTATTTCTGAATATGTTTATATGTTTAACAGTATATTATGTACTTTTGCATGCATGTGGTCTTTGTATAAATGCACTTATACTGGCTGTATTCTTCTGCAACTTACTTTTCTTACTTAACATTAGATTCTTGATATTTGTTCATATTTTGCATGTGGTTATAGTTTGTTTATTCACATTACAATACAGAATCCCATTGTGTAAATATGCCATAGTTTATTCATGCTAGTCTTGCATGCATTTGGATTGTTGCTAGATTTCTGTTATTACAAACAATGCTTTTGGGAAGATTCCTGTCCATTTCTCTGGAACAATGTGCAGGGCTTTCTCTATCTAGAATAAGTATCTAGGAGTGGATTTTCGAGATCACAGTTCATGTATAACTTTGACATTGCTCAGTAATGTGAAATTATTTACTAAAGATATTGTACCAGTTCAACCTTTTTCCACTAATGTGTGTTTCCACTGCTAAACATCATTGTCAATGCTTGATCTTGTTAGACTTTTTTTTTTTTTTTTTTTTTTTGATCTTGTTAGACTTTTAAATTTTTGGCAGACTGTTTGGATGTTAAAATGGTATCACTATGGTTTTGATTATTATTATTGTATTAATGAGTTTTTTAGTAATAATATAATAGCAGTAATAACATGATTATGACTTCTTATAAGAGGGTTTTTTCATCTTCCACTGTTCTGAGGAGTAAGACAAAAAAATTTTTTTGCAGTCCTGGATCATGGGATGGATTTATTTCTAGTTCATTCTAGAGCGTGCAAGTCTTTGGTGTTAACAGCTCTGTGTAGAGGTTGAAGGGAGGTGGCAGGTCTCCTCTGAAACTGCATGCACTTTTGAATGGTCTCTGGAGTTTGTTGTCTGCACTTGAGTCTTCAACCAGTCCATGGATATTAAAGTTATTAAAGCTCAATTTGAGTGGTTGTCCTCAGAATGGAAGATGAACCTTGATAGCTCCTGACCAGGTCCCCATTTTGCGAAAGTTTTGGCCTCTGAGTATTCTTTACTTTCTTGCAAACCCAATAAAAAGAAAAATCATCCAGAAGTTTTAGTTGATTTTTTGTGTGAGCATGGTTAGCTAAAATGACTCCCCTGCTGCCTGAAATAGAGATTTAATTGCTTGGCTTTGAAACTGATTCCCTTTCCAACCTATGGTTACTTTTAAATGTATTTCATAGGATTGGACCAGAGCAATCGGTTAATTTGATGGGTGGAAGGATACTCATACCTCCTCAAACTGGACTCCTCAGATTTACGAGCTAGAAAATTCTCAGTGGAGAAGGCTACCCCATCCCTTGTTCGAGATTTTTTCCTCGACTGTTTGTATGTGTTTACCAAGGGAGGAGATGAAAAGCCTGCTTAGGATGCTTCCCATTTATTGCCTGCCTTAATTTTTCATTTGCAGTTTCTTGCTCAGCATTTCAACGAAGAGTGATAGTTCTAAGAGCCATCAGCATTCATGTTCTAATGCCCAAGTCTTCCTTTCCAGGTGCATTTTTAATGATGAGCAAGACCCCACACCCTATTTCATTTTGCTGTATAGAATTTGAATATGACATGACTACCGTACATTTAGAAAAACTTTCAGAGACCAGTACCAATGAAACAATTACTGACAACTTTTGTAAGGGATACAAAGTAGTGTTTGCATTTTTCCTTACTTTTGAATAGGTGTCATTGAATACATTGATTAAATGAAATACTTTATGTAAATCACCTAGAGCAATGCCTGGTAGTGTCTGTTCACTAAATAGTAGGTCCTTCTTTCCCTTCACAAGCCACAAACACCTGCATTAGGACTTACTGGTGTCTACTGTGGCCAATAAAGCCAAATAAGGTGATACTATACAGAGCTGCTCCTATGTGGTGAAAGCTTGGAGGAATCGCTGCTACTTCATTTCGTTCACCTTTTAGTTGGCTGCTTCCTTCTCATCCTGGGCTTGTATCTACTCAGCAGGGTGCTCAAAAATTGCTCAGAAAGATACAGCTTTAGCACGGCTCCCTTAAAGGTGTATACTTTCTTGTTCACTGGCCCATGGTTTCTGAGAATTAGCCTTATCCCTGCAAATGGGGACTTGACCATCTCCACCAGTCTCCTCCCTGAAAACAGCCTTGCCTTGACCCTGGGGCTTACTGATGACTTGAGGTGCTGGAGGAAAGACAAAAGGAACCTGTCGTTGCAGGCCCTTCTCTAGTAATGGGTTGGGAAGGGGCCAACATGCCTGCAGTCTCCTGTATTGGCAAGTTGTAGCATCCTTGAGAGCAGTCAAGACATAAAAATGGTCATTTGTGTTTGCATCTGGAATTTCTGAGCTTTGAATGCTTGGACCAGTGGCCTCTCAATAAGAGAAATCAGGACACATGTATTAATATCCAAATTCATATTAGTCTCTTTGTTAGACTCTTAACTCAGCAGACTCAAGACCGCCAACAAGCAGGATGATTATACTGGGAATAGAATGAACCTGAATGCTGTGTCCCAGGATCTCCAATGGGGAGCAGTAGGTGTGGGATAGAGCAGGACTGCAGAGGGGTAAACATCCTCTCCTTTAAGTGGGTATTGAGTTACCCCCAGGCACATTTATAGTTCCACTACAGTGTGACTTAAAACAGCTTTTGTAGACTCTTCAGGGGATGTGATTATCACTTATAATCTGTTTCCCAAGGGGAAGCCAAATTGGTATCACAAACAACTGATTTACAAATGCTCTTTTGGGACACTGCCATCTGTAGATTAGAGGCACTTGGGATCCCCTGTCATCAGTGCCTTGAAAACCTAGCAGGGTTACAAACTAACATGTACTTGCCCTTGGGCAGGAGCCTATCTATGGTATTTGTTGAATAGAAGTAGAAGCTCATGGATCCACCTTATTACCCTCATTTGCCTGTTCTGCTACTGAAGCTTCCCAGTGAATATGTAAATATGAGGATGGATAAATGCCTATATATATATATATATATATATATATATATATATATATATATATAATTGCTCTGTATATTTTACATAACAATCCAGGACACACACATACATGCACGCAAATATGTCATCAAATCTTCAAATCTAAAACTCCATCTGTTGTCAGAGGCGCTATAACTTTAGTTACCACTCAAAAAGAAAAAAACTGATGCCAATGAAATGACATTATTCCATTGATTTTAAAGATCACTGCAAGTTCAAAGAAATTGAAATGTATAAAGAAGTGCTTTTCTGAATCAATGAAATAATGTATTTATACAATATACATATATTACCAAAATTAAAGTTTCATAAACCTTTACTATGTGCGATGTGCTATAGGTATTTACTTTTTCCCCCTGTTCTAATCTAATCTATTTTATTAAAAATAAATCTAGTCTCACTAAAGTTGTTGAAGAGCACACTAATGTGTTTTAAATTTGAATTACAGTATTGTTTTGAAATAAGGAGTTGGAGATGATAGGCCAAGACTGATTGCTAAACCCAAACCAGATGTCATGCCACATGTTTTGGTCATTCATTTCATTCAAATGTTAATTGATGGCCTACTGCTTCTCAGAGCTCTTAATGGCAAATAACAGAAACCCATCTTGCACGAGCTTTGGCAGAGGGGAGATTTTATTGTTTTATGTGAGGGCAGAGGTATGCTGGTAGGCCTGAGGAATGTTGAAATCAGAGGCTCAAATATGGTGGGATCTCTATTTCTCTCCCTTTTTCTCTGTTCTGTCTCTGCTTTTCTCATGATTTCATTCTCTTGGATTAGTATTCTCTATGAGACTTAACCTTTGTCATTTTTAACTATAGGTCTCACATCTTCCTTATTTTACCACCAGAGAAAAATCCTCTGAAGGATCTGATTATCTCAGCTTGGCTCTTACGATCATCCTTATGATCAGGGTATAGGATAAAGCCACCTCCACTAGAACCACATGGGTGGCATGGGAAATATTCCCCAAAAGAGGGGTCTTGTTTCACTTAGAAGAACACAGTAGGTTCCATCAAACCTAGAAAGGGGTAGCACCAGGCACTGTGTATTGGGGTTTAGCCTCTCACAACAGTATTGCACAAGGCCTGCAGATGGTCATTTTCAAAACCAGAATTGCCACAAATTCAGTTCCATGTCTTTCTTCCCCCCAAAACATGATTCTTCCAATGAAGATAATAATAACTGATAGGAGCCATTGTGACTGTCAGTTCAAGGGCACTGAATGGAAAATGGGTGCTCTCAAAATCAAAGAGAGAAGCCAAAAATCATTCTGCCTCCTATCTCAGGTGATGCTTGCCAAATAAATAGTGCAGGAAAGGCTTCATGAAGTGAATTTTCATACTTAAGTGCTGATGTTCCATCCTCTCTCAGGGAAACAGAGAATGTTCCAGAAGGATGAAGCCTCAAGTTTCAGCTGACTAGGCTGCAGCCTGCCACTTAAAGTCTCATGATGTTCATTTAAGGGCTGTATTTTGAAAGCATCTCTCCTCTCCTCCCCCCTCCCCTCCCTCACCCTCCTCTCTCCTCTCTTCCCTCTTCTATCTCTGCCATTTAACTTACTGTATTAAAATGGATGTAATAAAAGAACAATAAAATAAAATTTAGAAAATATCATTCTATAGCTCTGCAGTTAAAGGCTTGCTGTCTACCATTCCCAGTACACACCGCTGCAATTTGATTTTCTGAGTATCTCTCTTTCCTAAATCCGGTTATTCTCAGTTTTGCCATAATGGGCCAGCATTTTGTAAATTATACCGCTGGTTTGCTGCCACGAACTATGTACCAGTTGCATCTTTATTTGGGCAGCTTGTTTGAATCTTAAATACAGTATCAGTTTCTGTAAATACAACCTTCACTAAGGGAGATGGGTGTCTCATTTTGACACTGGTGAAACTGCTCAAGCAGATCAGTAATGTGTAAATTCAAGTTTTGAAGGGAAGAACCTTTTTCTGAGGGATGCCCAACACCTTATTAGTTTCACTGGGGCAGGAAGTGGAAATAAAACCCAACCATTGTCCCCAAGGAGTTTGATGTCTAGTTGGGAATACAGAAAATACACACCCTTGCAATGACTTGTGAAAATCCAAAGCAGTATAAGATGAGTGCTAATTCACATACGTGAACAGAGCATTTCAATGGGAATAAAATGTGAAGATTAGAAAAGACAATCTAGAGGAGCTAGGCTTTGAAATAGCTTTTCAAGCAGAGGAGGGGAAGGGCTTTTCTGGTTGGTTGCACAAAGGCATGAAGACAAACAAGTAGCTGTGGAATTGCCCAGGATTTATGGTCAGAAGAGTTCAACCTTTGTTTCTCTCATAACTGATATTCACACCATTCTCTGACCTGAGAGTACTGTCATGAATAAGTCATCAAAGAGTCAGTGCCTTCCCCAGGTTGACATTCTAGTCCCTGGACATTACTTACCTGATGGGATTGCACTAAGGACTTACAGAAGCAATGGAAGTGAAAGAAGCTGCTGCAGTTTAGAGTGATGTGTCATGCTAACGGTTTATTATTCGTTGGAGGAGGAGGAGGGGCAAGTTGATTTGCTTGAATGCAATGATCCCAACTTGAGGGTGAAGGTGGGGGAATGTTCTGAGGGAACATGATTTGAAAATGTGTACTGCACTCCTCCCAGCTACTCTCACTCCCTTTTACAGATGAGCAACCTGAAGCGCAGGAAAGGAAAGTGGCTTCCCTAGTCAATACCACCTAGTTAGTGGAGGACCTGGAACTTTATCTGAAGGCTCTTTCAATTGCATCTTTTTTTTAAAGATTTTATTTATTATTTTCAGAGAGAGGGAAAGGGAAAGAGGCAGAGAGGGGGAGAGACATCAGTGTATGGTTGCCTTTCACCTGCCTCCAGCTACAGACCTGGCTGGAGACCTGGCTTGCAACCTGGTTATGTGCCCTGGCTGGGGACTCGAACCAGCGACCTTTGGGTTTGCAAGCCGGCACCTTATCCACCTTATCCACCAGCCAGGGCCTCATTTGCATCTTAACAGAGAGGATGGCCATGAACAGTTTGGGAAACTCAGTTCCTGCTTGACATTTCATGGGCTAGAGCACCCATGTTCTGAACAAAAGAAAGGCTTCTACCACTGCCCCCAGGGGCCTTTCTCAGATAGTCAGCTATCTTCTTTTTGAGGAAATCAACACATAATTAACTAGACAAGACTATTACTTATGGGTGTTCAAAATATTTTAAGTCACTATTTTTCTAATTTTTTTGTCTGAGAGCCATAGCATTTATCTATTTTAAAAAAGATTTTATTCATTATTTTTAAAGAGAAGGGCAGGGAGAGAGGCAGAGAGGGAGAGAAACATCAATGTATGGTTGCCTTTCACCTGCCTCCAGCTACAGACCTGGCTGGAGACCTGGCTTGCAACCTGGTTATGTGCCCTGACTGGGAATCGAACCAGCCATCTTTGGATTTGTAGGCCAGTGCCAGTCCATTGAGCCACCAGCCAGGGCTGCATTTATCTTCAATAAGTGCAATAAACTCTGACATTTTCAATTCCATCCTACTTTACTACAAAAATATTACTACAAAGATGTGAGAGGCTTGGGATCACAATAGAGAAGGGTAGTGAAGGGGTATGATGAGGCGAATGTCAGAAATGTATTGTAAACCTGTCCTATCTAATCATTTTGGTGAATATTCTCTCCCAAGAAAAACACTGGTAATAAACATTTTCTTCATTCTATTCCCCATGATTAGCAAAAGGTTTAGATCTATCTTTCTGGATCATTTTTCCATTTGCAATGGCATCTTCTCTGTGTACCATCCTCCCCTTTCCCTCCCCTTGAGCTATTATCTGTTAGTCTGGCACTGATTTACAGTAGTAAGGCTTCCAAGAATGAGTAGTTTATGTATAGTTTCTGGCTTTCAGCATACTGTTCTGGGCCTGTGTCTTGGAGCTGAAGTTGATGCTCTTGAAATGCTAACTTGTCTTCCCTGCCCAACTCTTTCAAACACGCACACATATACACAGTTCCTGGACTTCTCTCCTCTGGCTGAAAACTTTGCCAAGACATAACAGAGCAGGTCATGTGTGCCAATCAGACGTGTGGGACTCACTCCTGAGCTTCTTCGATGACACCCGCTCCCCATATAGCAGAACTTTCTAGTTATGGAGCCCTTGCAAATTTACCCATGGAGGAGAGAAAGGTTACCACTCTACCCTCTTTCTACCCTTCCTTGGTGTCTCTCAATTTGAACAGTCATATGTGTTAGAAAAAGCCACAAAAATTACTACTGAAGATTCAGTAATTATATTTTACAGCCATAAAATAACTTTCTGTAGGCTCCCATTTTGTAAAGATCTCTAGGTCCTGAGCATATAGGGAACCACAGACATTTTCCTGCCTCAAAGGATAAACTACGGTAATAGCTTGAGTCTGAAAGTCACTTTTTCCTAAAGCAAATTGTATCATCTGATCATCTGGATTCATAGACTAGACAGCAGTTTATTTTACTAGAGAGGATTGAGTGTGGCTTTTCCCGGTGGAAAACAAACCAAGGGTTGTAGTAATTATTTTAATAAAATACTTTGAAGCATATAAATATGCCATTTAACTTTTATGGCAACCCTATGAGGCCTGGCTAATTAGGGTATTTGAGTTTTAGGGAGATTCAGTGGCTGTCTTAGTTCCTTAGAAGCAGAGCCTATTACTTGTTGAAGGAATGCTCTCAGGGAAAACATATGTAAGGGAGAAAAAGCAAAAAAAAGTCAAGGATACAGGCTCAGAAACATAAATCTTACAGAATTTTCATGAAAGGTAACACCTATTTACAGGTAGGCAGCTCTATGACTCTGCTTCTGACAGAATTCTAGGAGTTCTGAGGTCTCTCCTTGTTCTGTATGTTTCTATCCTACTCAGTCATGCTGGTGATACCTTTGCATATATAACTCATTAAGAACTTTGTGGGGTCCCCTTTGAATCTTCTTGGACTTCACTCCATTAGACAAAAGCCATACCCACAAATCTTATAGACATAAACTTTCTTTTTTAGTAGAGAAGATCTATAAGACATCCTTAATCTCTTTAAAGGATCTTTTGTGTAACTGAAGGTACTCTGAGGCACCATCTTGCTTTAACAAAGGATTTGACAGTCATATCCTTGGCTTCATCTTCAGACTGTGTCTTCCTGGCAGTGCCTTGATTTGATCTTTGTTCGGAAGCCATTCAAATGCTCTTTTCACGTTACTGCAGCTGCAGTGTAACCCTTTTTGGCAAGCCATATGCTAGGACTAAATCGTCTGGCTCCCACAAATAAATCTTGTGGCTTCCAATAGTGCAAATTACTTTTTTCTAAACACCCAAGTCTCTCCAACACTGGCACAGTTCGAATTTATATACTGAAGCTGTCTGAGTAGGGTAAAACCATTCCAAATATATAAGCATAAGGACACATGATTTCAGTGTCATGAGAAACTTAAGCCCTGGCCAATGTAGCTCAGTTGGAGTGTCATAGACAGAAAGGTTGAGCGTTCAACTCCCAGTTGGGGCATGTAACTGGGTTACTGGGTTGCAGCTTCAGTCCCTGGTTGGGGTGTTTATGGGAGGCAACTGATCCCTCTCTCTCTCTCTCTCTCTCTCTCTCTCTCTCTCTCTCTCTCTCTCTCTCTCCCTCTCTCAAGAAAAATTAAAAAATAGAAACTTAACTAGGTTCTTCTTTTCTTTTCTTCCAACATTTATTGACTACTAATTCTGAATCATATACTAGGCATACAAGGCAAAAGAGACATTGTTCTCACCACTGAGCAGTTTAGAGACATGATTAATTTCATAGAATGTTCTCAAATTAAGCCTAGACCTATGCTGTCTAGTATGGTAACTAACGAGCCACATATGGCTATTCAAGTTTAAATCAATTAAAATAAAATAAAAGTATTCAGTTCTGTAGTTGCACTAGCCATATTGCAAGTGCTTAATCACATGTGTCTAGTGGTTATCCTATTGGACAGAACAAATATAGAACATGCCCATCATTGCATGAAGTTCTGTTGAGACAGCAAAAATCTATAAAAAGCTAATAAGGTCTAATAAAAAGATAAGCATTTATCCCTGTTTTAAATATGTTTGTCTCTCTCATATTACAAAGTCAAATATCAAGGAGGAACCACATTCTTCTTCAGTAAATATTCTTTTGGGTTACATACAGACCCTTATTAAAATCTACTGAAAGTTAGCAGCTTTTTTTCCACAGGGAAGTATAGTCATGTACCAAAAGGCATGTCCAATTACAAGATATACATGGACTTTCTAAAGCCCTTCCATTGATCCTCTAGGAGATAAGGGACTTGGGTTAGTAATCACTTGGGTTAAGTGAATTTTAGTTTCCCATGGGCTTTTAATATAAAATTGATGCTACTGTTGACTATTAATTATAGTAATTAATTTAAAAGATTTTATTTACTTTTAGAGAGAGGGAAGGGAGGGAGAAAAACATCAGTGTACCAGAGATACATAGATCAGTCACCTCTCACGCACCCTCCAACTGGGAACCTGGCCTGCAACCCAGGCATGCACCCTTACTGGGAATCAAACCAGCGACCTTTTGGTTCACAGGCCGGCACTCAGTCTGCTGAGCCATACCAGCCAGGGCTAAATATGTCTTATAATAATAATAAAATATATTCAGAATAATGCTGATGGAGAAAAGCAAAAATATCTGACAAAACATTAAGAATGCAGAGCTGTCTTCAAAATAACAAAAATAAACCCAACCCTTTGAGCAAAAAATATAACACAGAATCAGCAAATCTATCCGTTTGGATAATGTATCACAAACAATAAAGAAACATAGTTTTAGCAAATTGGCAGCTTTTCCACTAGTCTCAAATGCTCTGACCCTGACCCACACCACACTTAACAGTGAAAAACCTTTAGGGTGATGGGAGGAGCACTTTAGTAGTCTTCTAAAAATCAAAATCCCTGACGTAATTCTAAAATACCTAATAGATATTTCTCACAAGTGAGTTTGGGGTCTTAATGTTCTTATCTACCTGGACAGTCGAAAAGAAAGAGTAGGATTAAGCATGCCAAGAAAACCCTTTTTTTGAACTTTGGGGAAAAAGGACTGGTTCTTTCTTTGAAAATCTGTTGAATTTAATGAAGTTTCTGTAAGGAGACCAGAATTATAAATGGAATTGGCTCCAGGTATGGCTGAGGGACAGAATCCTACATGGCACTGAGTTTCTAATTTCTGAGCCAACGTGGAATTTGTATTTGTGTGGAAGAAGCACTGAAGCATTCTTTCCAAATAGTGGTAATCCAAACCATATGAGCACTGATTAATGGTTGTCATAATAAAATCTCAGTTAACCAGAAATCTAAAGTGATGGCCTTTTGTAAACAAAGAAGAGTTTGTTAGGAAACCTCCCCCTCACCTCTTTCTTCTCTTTTTCCCCTCCCCTCCCCTTCCGTTCCCTTCCCTTCCGTTCCCTTCCCTTCCCTTCCCTTCCCTTCCCTTTCCTTCCCTTCTTCCTCTGGAAAATCTTTCCCCAATATATATGAATCTCCTTTGCTGCTTTAGTAAGCTTTAGTAAGTTTAATCTCCTGAAAATAAGTTGCCAGGCTTTGATATTATCATATCCTTCAAAATGTCCATTTTGTAGACTGGTCATCATTTAAAACATATATTATATTCATTATTTTTAGAGAGAAGGACAGGGAAGGAGGAAGAAAGGGAGAGAAACATCGATGTATGGTTGCCTTTCACCTGCCTCCAGCTATGGACCTGGCTGGAGACCTGGCTTGCAACTTCGTTATGTGCCCTGACTGGGAATTGAACCAGTGACCTTTGAGTTTGCAAGCTAGTATCAATCCACTGAGCTACACCAGCCAGGGCTGTTCATCATTTTTATAGAAGTTGATGTATGGGTTTAGGTTAAATACAAACTGAATATTTGGGGAGGAGGCTGAATAATATATTTTCAAGTTCATTTTTATCTCCTATCAATAGTGGACAGTACATTTTCCATTCATTTTTATATCAGTTTTGATGGATTCAGCTTCAAGTAACAATGCTACTCACAGTGGCTTCAATTGAAAAAACATTATTTGTTGATCTAACAAGAAATATGGAGGTAAGATGTCTCAGGTTGATTTATTATCCCAGTAAAACCATTACAGATTCCAGATTCCGTTCATCCTTCCACTCTACCATCCTTAGCTGAAAATCTTTAATGTTGAGACATGTTACCTCATGGTTGCAAAATGGATGCTATATGCTTCTGGCATTTACCCTTACATATAGCTTCCAAAGCAGGTATCAGTAGTCTCATCTTATCATATTCCCAATTTAACATCTGTATAAGTATATATATATATGTATATGTGTGTGTGTGTATATATATATTTCATCATGTATATAGTTTACAGTATCTGCTTTTTTGATTAGCCCTGTTTCATATGCATTTCCCATTCCAAACTTGATTAGTGGCTATAAAACAGCTTGTTAATATAATTTGTTTGTTCATTGCCCTATTGTCAGACTTTTAATTTTCACTGTAGTAAATAATATGTGACGTGTGATGAATGCTGACATACCAGTAATGTTGGGCTATTCACCCCAGGTGCCCTGGTCTCTTCAGTAGGTCTCAGTCCCTTCCCTTCTGTATGGAGGGACCCCTCTCATGAGTGTACTCATCGCAAGTTATTTCTCTAAGAGTGAGTATTGTTGATAGTCATGGATATGCACTAATCAGATCTTCCTTTAAGGAAGAGCTGGTTGGCTCAACTGCAGGCAGTCAGCTATCAGCCCCTTCAGAGATCACCTCAGCTGTTGGAAGTGCTTAGCCCACGTTCATTTTCTTCCCAAGGTGGTTAATTGGTGCAGGGATATAAAGGTCCAGTCAACATGAGAGGCTTCATTGGGCTGACATCAGAACTCAACTGTTCCCTCTGTAAAGACCTACTTCCATTTTATCCCATTTACAGGTATTGATTCCTGTGCACTGAACTCCATCTTAGAAGCTAATTCCCAGAGAATTCAACCTGCGTTACTTGTCTTCTTTGCTTAGAGCCAGGAATAAGTGCAGTTTCTTATTATATGGAGGCCAGGATAACCTGAGAGAAAAGTACTCTCAATAATGAGACAGATCTCCCGACACGTAGAAATGTTCCATACAGGGTTGGAGAATCCATAAATCCTTAGAGAAATTCCAGTTCAACTCTGATTTTGGAGAAAATGGGGCAGGGTGGTAGGGGAGGGGCAGTAGAGCCTTTAATATTTCTAATATATTCAAAATGTATTTTGGAAACTAAGCTTCTTTGAGTTATACGTATAATAAAGTTACTTTCCATTATGAAAGTAATATATGTTTATAGTAGAAAATTTAGAAGAAGGAAGCAGAAAAACACCCAATTATCATGGACTCTGCTATACATTGTTTATTTTGAATTTGATTGTTTTAAATTGTTATAAATCATACCATTTATATAATTTTGTTATAGTACACTTTAAGTTAATGTTATAAGAAAGCTTTATTCCACACTATTATTTTTATAAACATATTTTTTAAGATTTTGTTTATTATTTTTAGAGAGAGGGGAAGGGAGAGAGGCAAAGAGGAAGAGAGACATCATTGTATGGTTGCCTTTCACCTGCCTCCAGCTACAGACCTGGCTGGAGACCTGGCTTGCAACCTGGTTATGTGCTGTGGCTGGGAGTCGAACCAGCGACTTTTAGGTTCACAGGCCAGCGCCTTATCCACTATAAATATATTTTTATAATGGTTACATTTTATTATATCCAATGAATGCATTATGGTTTACTTAACCATAATATTGGCCATTTGGTCATTTTATAATCTTTTGCTATTATAAATGACATTGCAAAGAAATCTTTGTAATTTTTTTCTATATTTAACATTACTTCCTTGGGATTGGTTTCCAGAAGTGGAATGACTGGGTCAGGGGGTTTGAACGTAGGGTTTTGAGTCATGTTGATAGATTGATTTCCTAAAGGGTATTAAAGGTTTTCATGTTTACTTTTTGATATGGAATAATAAAAAGTTTGTGTAATTTTGTGCCTGAGTAGCGAGAAACCTGGAACAAAGCAGAACACATAACTGGGGTCTTTCCTAAATGGACATGGACCAGCCTTCAGCACTTCCCTGCTTTCAGGTTCCACACTCACTATCTCTCATGCAGAATACAAGTAGAGCAGGGACCATTACTCATTCACTTATCCAGTATGGGGATTTGAATATCCTCATAATAGAGAGTATCTTTGTCTGTTAGGGTTGTAGGTCCCTGTAGGTAAATGTGTGGCCAAGATGGTGCTAACTCAAAAGTCAGTATCCGATTAGGAAATCTAGAAGGAAAGATCTCTAGATTTAAGATTACTGTTTTGAAGTTTGGATCCTGGTACCATTTCAGAGATTAAGGATCTACCATTTACTAGAATTCAGTATTTAATATTTAAAAAATTATTTGGTTCCAGCTTCCAAATGAGTTTAAAATTTAAAATTAAATACAGACTTTCTCACTGAGTCTGTTATTTTCAAGAGTAGCAAGATTCATCAAGAAATTTTACTTCAGCCATGCCTTGGTGAGGGGCATGTTCCAAATAAACATCCAGATTGTCAATTTTGGTCCTCATTTCCTACAAATATACCAAAGCAACTTTGCATTTCTTTTGTCACTAAGATGTTTGATTCACCTCCTGATCCTCCATCCAAATTCACTTTACAAGAGGGACTGATTTTCAGGTACCATAAAAATCCAGTTCTACTGGGTGTTCTTTGACTACTGGGGAAACTGGGCTGTGTCTGAGTCACACACCTTTACTATGTCTCCCCTGGCATGAGATTCATGTACATTGGCATCTTCTCAGAGTGAAGTTGACTTTCTATCCCGAGTCCAGAATTTCATTTGGCATGTGGTGATTCCCAAACAGTTTGAGGCTCATTTTGATTGGCTCTGGTCGTCTCAACCCAGCCAGGTTCACTCTGAGAGGCCCCCTGTCCTTTCATGAATGGCCATAGAAGCTTTCACTCTTGGCTCTGCGTTCTAATAGCCTTCCTTGCATGCACTGTGCCAAAGCAATGCTTCGAAATATTCATCCATATCATGTGGCTTTTCTTGCTGCAGTTTCTGTTCTTTTTTATTGTAGGATCGGGAGACTCACCGCTAGAAGATGATGAAGTCGGGTACTCACACCCTAGATATAAAGGTGAATGCTTTGCTTATATACTAATGAGGACCTGCTGATGCCAGGAGAACTTTCCTTTTTGCTCTGCAGAGCAGATTATAATAAAGTGACCAGACAACATAAAAAAGTTCTAATTACCTGTCCAGAAAAATATATTTAAAATTAACATGTATATTCTCCCATTTAAAAAAAAAAATTCAAGAAAAACTAAAGAAAAACAACAAAAAACATTTGGAAATCTCTGAAGTGCTGACCTTCAGCACCCTGATGGTCATTTTATTTTCATAAGTTTCTTTACTGTCGTTACTTCTGCAAAGCCAAGCTCTAGTTGATGAAAGTGAAAATCAAGCGATGAGTTCTGTCTGATTCGTACATTACAGCCAGAATCATCCAGAGTAAACTGTCCAAGGTCAAATCTGGACCCAGTGCTGCTAATGTAGTGCAATGAATGGGGACTAAGCAAACTTGATTTTCATAAGCTCATTTCATCATGCTCTTTCTGAGTACAGCTTGGCTTGGCTCCTGAAATGATGAGTAAAGTCTGTTGCCCCATGAAACTTTAATGATAAAGAACTCCATCTCTACACATTTCCAGCAATCCACCCAAGTATAAAAAGCCTAATCGAGAACCTTCTATGCAGACTCAGGTAAGTATGCCCACAAATATTTCTACTGGTGAGCCATTTCTCTGAAACTTAGGGAGCCCTGAGAAAAGTGAAGGTCAATTTTTTGAAGGTAAACTTTAATCATTTCTTTCTGAATCTGGTTCCCTTTATAGTGGAGAAATAAGTTAAAGAAAATTGGTTAATAAAGTTCCATTGTGGCATTTTAGCCAAGAAATGTGTCCACATTATGGCAAGAGGACAATGCCCTGCTCTGTTGTGATGTCTGAGTTATAGGAGAATAGGGCAGTGCTGGTTAGCTGTTAGTTGGAGAGTATCATTCAGTTGTTTCCCACACAAGTGAAATATCTTTCTAACATAATTACTGGCACCTATGTCCAGGTGTGTTTCCCACCACAGTCACATTTGCTTTTGATCTGTGAATACAAATACTCATTTCTGTCCACAGCTCCTGTACTAATTGTCTCAGGAATTAACTGGTCAAGCAAAGCACAAACTTGTTAATTGGATGTTTGGGATAAGGAAGTATTGTGATTCCTAATGCTTCTTAATTAAATGAGGGTTTTAAAAATCTTTTTTTTTCCTTTGAGTCCCTGGTTTACAAATCTTCCTAAAACATGCATATGCACATCACACCACATGTACAGTAGGGGTTGTCTACTGCCCTTAGATTATTGTTCCCAGTATTTGTCCTCAGCTCATAGCACTGCAATTGTGGAAGGTGGACCAGATGGCCAAAATATGTGTCTGCCTAGAGTATATCCTGAATGTTTAAGAATAAATACTCTTTAGGGTATTGTTTGTATTGTCAATTTTAGCTTTAAAATTTAGAGATTAACCATTGTTAATTGGGGATTTAGCTTTAGATCCTCCATCCCCTGCACAGTGCCTGGCACAGAGTATATACTCAATAAGTGTTTTTAAATTTAAGTAAAAGAAAAAAAGTGAAATTTAACTCACATCTCTTATATTCCCAGAATGTGGCAAGCATTGTTTTTTTTTTATTCTTTCACTTGTAAAGCCATCAGATTGTCACACTAATTGATGAAAGGGAGAAGGCATGTAGAGATATGTTGATATTCCTTATTTACAGGTTGAGGAACCATAGATTAGAGCAGGTAAGTGGCTTGCTCAGTCACACAGCTAGCAAATATTATGTTGGGTTTGAAATCCATATGTTTTAACTCAATGTCTAGAGTTTGCTAGTGCTTCCTCATTAGTTTGCTACATGATGCTCCCTATCCTAGTAACTTAAACTAATTGGAATGTTTACCACACTGGCCCAGGAAAAGGAAAAAGCTTTCCTGAATAATCAATCTCCATTTCTCCCTAAATAAACCCATCTTAATTGAAGCAACATAAGAGCTTCCTTTCTTTAAACCTCTATGTTAAATGTTTTGCTAATTCACTTTAACTCATGATGTGTGTATCTCTTCAAGTTCAAGTCACTCACTGACATTTTAATTGCTATCACTGCAGGGCCACCAAACTGTCAAAATATATCCCAAAGATTTGTCTTGGAAAGTAATCCAAAAGAAAATTTTTTGAGAATAAATGAAAACAAGATTTTTTTCCACATGTTGACAACACTACAGTTCTTGGGTGCACAGCCAGCACTGCTAGGAGGATTCGAAGACTCAGAATATGGAGCAAAACCTGCACATTGCATGTTGTATCAAAATATGTAAATTTGATTCCCGATCCAGGGCACATAATCAGGTTGCAAGCCAGGTCTCCAGCCAGGTCCATAGCTGGAGGCAGATGAAAGGCAATCATACATTGATGTCTCTCTCCCTCTCTGCCTCTCTCCCTTCCCCACTCTGTAAAAACAATAAATAAAATCTTTTAAAAAATGTAAATTTGTGAAATATGTATACTCAGGTCATCCTCTAATGTGCCTGCTAGCCTTAAATATTTGTCATGGGTACATTTGTGGGAAAGACAACCAAAAAGTGTGTGCTAACAATCATAAGTATGCTGCCTCATCTTAGTTTACTGTGAAATTGTATCCCTTCTAAACTCATGCTGAAGTCCAAAAACTAGAGGATGTGACAGTTTTCAACATTTGAGTGAAAAACAAGTGGAGATTTGGACACTTTTCCAGTTTATGTATTAGTAGAATTGTAATCAGGACCCAGAATGCG
Source organism: Noctilio leporinus (assembly GCA_004026585.1). NCBI lineage: Eukaryota > Metazoa > Chordata > Mammalia > Chiroptera > Noctilionidae > Noctilio > Noctilio leporinus. The sequence goes on along the minus strand of PVIW01002956.1, from coordinate 153,967 downwards.
AAAAAGATTTGCCCTCAACTGGAAGGATTACAAGAGACTACCCAAAGTTGTCAGTCAGAAGCAGGAGTAAGAAAGTGGGCATGGGTGTGAGATGCATAGTGGATCAGAGATAAATAAGATAGAGTTTGAATCATACAACTTAAAAGATGGGACTTTGAAAAGAATTGAATCCTCTCTCTCTCTCTCTCTCTCTCTCTTTCTCTCTCTTAAATACCTTTTTTAAAATTCATTATTTTTAGAGAGAAGGGCAGGGAGGGAGGAAGAAAGGGAGAGAAACATCAGTATATGGTTGCCTTTCACCTGCCTCCAGCTAAGGACCTGCCTGGAGACCTGGCTTGCAACCTGGTTATGTGCCCTGGCTGGGGAATCAAACCAGCGACCCTTGGGTTCACAGGCCGGCGCCTATCCACTGAGCCATCAGCCAGGGACACTCCTGTCTCTTGTAAATAAAGAATGTAGTTCCCTGAAAAATTTAGTTAATTGCCCAGGGTTATTAGGACATGATAGAGTTAGGAAGTGTGCCTAGGTCTCTTGACTCTTTGCCTAATATTGTACCTACCATACTGCTCTAGCTCATTTTATTTTCATCATCTCCCTATGGGTCTCCCTCCCTTATTCACTCCCAGTGCATTACCCTTCCACCACCTCCAATAGGGATTTTATTTTCTCTCCCTGGCGCCTAGTTCTTGGTCAAGAATGACATAGTTTGGCCTGTGAGATCATGAGAAAAGAGGCAGTAAAGGGGAGCCAGGACCAATTGGCAAAACAAGACAACTAGAGGTGGGGAAACATGGAAGCACCACAGTCTAGAAGGAGAACAGGGCAGACAAGGCAACTAAGGAAAGGGGCATTGGGGAAGTTGGGGAGAAGAGGGAAAGATGGTAAAGATAAAGATGTAAAGTGACTGGAGATTTTTAAGATTTGACATCACTTAAGTCCTTTGACAAACTATCAAAAGTGCTTCTTCCAGATGGAAAACACCAGGTGCACTTGGGGATGTCATTGTAGGTGATCTTTCCTTTGTAGTTGGAAAAGAAAGGCAGAGAGAGAGAAAGGGACAGACCATACTTCTAGTAGCTGCAGAAACCAGTAGTTTCCAAATCTCAGTTTTATTTGTGTGGTGGGCATCTATGGAATTTTCCAGAATTTATCTTAAGAACATTTTTAAAAGATTTTTAAAATTATTTTCAGAGAGAGGGGAAGGGAGAGAAGCAGAGAGGGAGATATCAATGTATGGTTGCCCTTCACCTGCCTTCAGCTACAGACCTGGTTGGAGACCTAGCTTGCAACCTGGTATGTGCCCTGGCTGGGAATTGAACCAGCAACCTGTGGGTTTGCAGGCTGGCAGAACTTTTGATTATAAAAGACATACCCACAGCTGGGCAGTGCTAAGCAAGCCAACCCTACAGCCTCCTCATTTACCTGTGATCTTGAAATCTAATTTCATGGCCTACCTGGAGCCATCACTAAAGAAAACACTAAAACATTTAAAATTGGTTGAAGAATTCTTTTATATGAAGAAGAAAAACAATAGAGATACATGTGCCATTTTGCACTTTACTTTCAGGGTCCAGATTTTTCTCATTTAAAAATATTAGCACATACAAACCACATGTGTAAACTTCAGAGGAAGGAAAATTTGTTCAAGGGTGGCCTGTAAGCTGGTTGTGATCTCCTGCCAGTTTGTAGCCATGTGGTTGAATTTAGTCAACTCTACACTAAGTGCTCAGAACAAAACTTTTACCCAGAAAGTCCAGGGTATACTGTTTGAGTTCTGACTTTAGGACCCACCTGAGACTGTCTGCAAAACATTAAATCATGAGACATGATTGCACAAAGGTAACAAAGCAGCCTATGCACATGTCTGGTCACAGCTGAGAAGCGCTTAGAAACACATCCTGAGAAGACAATTCCTGGAATCGTGGAACAGCATGTGTCCTCCTTCCTGACCACATGGTGGCGCATGAACCCCACTCATTGACAGCTCAGGTGCTAGGGTGGAGTGAGAACCTGGTAGGTAGGCTTGAAGGATCCCCATGGGTTGTGCAATGCCCACTGTGAGCAGCTAGTCTTGCCCTAATAATTGTATCTATCAGTGAGCACCTTCCAAAGACACGGTAAAAAGTTCTGATTTATTAGTGTAATCTTAACTGTGCTGTGGGTAACTATGAGATCAAAATAAAAATACCTGGGAGCTATGCCATTTGGGAAGGGTGTCACTCTCTCACCTATATGGAGCGTAACTGGGAACATCTGAAAAAGGGGAGTTGCAATGATTCTGCTACTTTAAGGCAAAATACATACTATAGAGAAAAACTTGGAAATAGTAGCTTCATTCAAATGAATTACAATTAGTATTATGAGTTTTGACAGAGACTATATGCATACAGACATGGAAAATGCTAAATCATTATTTTAGTTTATTTACTTTTTATTGAATTTATTGGGGCAACATTAGTTAATAAAATTATATGGGTTTCAGGGGTACAATTCTATAATACATTATCTGAACGTATATTGTATTGTGTGTTTACCACCCCAAGTCCGTCTCCTTCCATCACCATTTATGCCTTCTCTACCCTCTTCTACCTCCCCTCACACCCCTTTCCCTCTGGTAATCATCATGCTGTTGTCTGTGTCTAGGAGGTTTTGTTTGTTTAGTTTTGCTTAATCCTTTCACGTTTTTCACCCAGGCCTGCAACCCCTGCCCCTTCTCTCTGATAGCTGTCACTCTCCTACCAGTGTCTATGGATGACTGGGTTTCACAATGGTGTCCGTTGCCCTGAAGACAATTATTTATCTAATTCAGGGAAATGTTGAAAATAACAAGTGTTTATTGAATGTTTACTATGTGGTAGGCACTGTGCTAAGCACTTGATGTATTATCTTTGGTTCTCATAAAAGTCCTATGCCATAGGTATAGGTATCAACTCACAGAGGTTAAGTAACTTGCCCAAGATCACACAGCTAGTAATGGAGGAAGCTGGATCCATATGCAGATATGTCTTACACATAGTCCCGTGATCATCACCTTCCCATCCAGAGACATCTTAAAAAAAAACATGGGGTGCTATTTGGAAGTCCCAAATATGGAATGCAGCTAGTCAGGGGCTTCTAGAATGAGGAGAGCCATTTCGTGAAGATGTCACTTTCTGTTTCTCCCCTCCTTTGTTTCTGTTACCTATAGACACCCCGTGGTGCTCCCCCATCAAGGTGAAGTATGGGGATGTGTACTGCAGGGCCCCTCAAGGAGGATACTACAAAACAGCCCTGGGAACCAGGTGTGACATTCGCTGCCAGAAGGGCTATGAGCTGCATGGCTCTTCCCTGCTGATCTGCCAGTCAAACAAACGGTGGTCCGACAAGGTCATCTGCAAGCGTGAGTAGCCCAGCCCAATGTCAGGTCCTCAGGGCCAATCAGGGCCAGAAGCTTTTGCTCTGCGAGGCTTTTTAATGAATGTTTTGTAGCCTTTGATGAGGAAAACTCCCCTTGTGAGCTAAAGGCAAGGGGCTTCTAAGATCCGGTGGAAGTGAGATGATACTTTTCAGAGGGAAGGGCATGATCAGCTTTTGGGGCAAGGGAGAGAGAATAGAAGCTTGTTCAGTAAACAGGTTGTGTTTGTTCAGTAAATACTGGACCCTTTAAAGACACTGGATGTTTAGAAACAAGACATGCAGGCTCTGTCATTAAGGGTCTCACAGACTAGCATAAGAGGTGATGAGGCAGAGATGTAAACCATGAGAGGAGTACAAGAACGGTGCCAAGTCACAGACCTATGGTAATGGACATGAAAAGTATTCTCCCAGGAGGTCTAGCTTTAAGAGGCAGGGAATTTGTTCCTGAAGAACGCTGCTCATTCCAGAAAAGGAAGTTGTCAGAGCAGCCTTGCTGTGAGAGATCACCCAGAGACCAGTGTAGGAGCAGGTAATGGGTTTATTGAGGGTTAAGAGGGAAGGAGACCAGCATAGGAACCAGTACTGGATTCATTGGGGGTTGAGGGAGAAGGGCTGCCCCCAGACCACCTTAAGGGCCCATGGGCTGGGAATGGAGACTCCATGTAGGAGCCCCCTCAGGACTTCTATTGGGGCACATTTAAGCTTGCAAGCAGCAGCAGACATTTTGTCAGGCATTGTCCCTTGGTTACTGTCAACACTTACTTGCAAGTGTTTTTCTCCAGTGGAATTCTATAGTTCCAACCAGGTTCATTAACTTATTCCACCCTGGCTGCCTCTATACTGATAGAAGTGTGTCTCAGGGAAAAAAGACTGGAAGGGCATTTAGAAGTAACTTTAAGCTTCAGGAAACGTCATATGTGGAAGTGGTACAGCACTGTTGAAGTACATTTGAGACACTATAATTTTTCAAAACAGCCACCATTTCTTGAGCTCCTACCGTGTGCCAAACATTTCACATACATTCCATTTTTTTTTTTTCAACAGCGATATTGATATGGGTGTCATTACTTTAACTATCGTTAGTGAAACTGCGGTTTAGGGCTGTCGCCCTGGGTTCTGGTCTACAGACTGCACAGTGCAGCGGGGAGGCCCTTTTCCTTTGTGTGTCCATCCTGCCCACATCCCCCAGGTTCTGAGTACTTTGCTTTTAACGACTTGCACCTTTGATCTTCCGGAAGCGGAAGAAAAGGCTCCCTGCCTTTAGAGGCCTGCCCTTTGTTCTGACAGGGAAAGCATTCCTCGGAGGAGTTGTAGCTGTTCAATAGTGACTGGTAAACAATTAGGAAAGGCCAGCTTCTTGGCCTCCAGGCAGGGGACAAGCTCGGGTGTCCTTCATGCTCCAGAGCTCCCTTCCTGGAGCAGACTGAGGCTAACTTTGCCCGGGAGCCTGCCTTGCAAGGCGGTCTCCCCTCCCATGATCTCCCCCACCCCTCCCTGGTCTCCCCTGGGAGAACTTTCTCACTAAATAAATCCCTTGCATATTAATCCTTGTTTTAGGGTCTGCTTCTAAGGAACCCAATTTAAGACAGTGGCTGAGCTAGGATGCCAACCTGAGCCACTCTGATACAAAACCTTATTGTGTTCCTTCTGGGTGACATGCCATCGTCCATTATTTCTTTCATTCTGTTCACTGTATTTCAATGAACGTTTCACCCTATGCTTGCAGAGTTTCCGGACTGTAAAATGCTATGGACAAAACCTAGGGAGCTGAATGTCTGGTTTTCTGTTTTTCAGAAAAGCGATGTCCTACCCTGGCCATGCCAGCAAATGGAGGGTTCAAGTGCGTAGATGGTGCCTACTTTAATTCTCGGTGTGAGTACTATTGCTCCCCAGGATACACCCTGAAAGGGGAGCGGACAGTCACGTGTATGGACAACAAGGCCTGGAGTGGCCAACCAGCCTCTTGTGTTGGTAAGACAATCTCACAGCCCTCAGGAGGCACAGGCTTTGGAAGGAACGGGGGCTGTTTGTCCAGTGGACTTGATTTTTCTTTATTTTTAGAGATTTTATTATTTTTAGAGAGAGGGGGGAAGGGAGAGAGGCTGAGAGGGAGAGAGACATCAATGTGTGGTTGCCTTTCACCTGCCTCCAGTTATGGACTTGGCTGGAGACCTGGCTTGCAACCTGGTCATGTGCCCTGGCTGGGAATTGAATCAGCAACCTTTGGGTTCCCAGGCCAGCGCCTTATCCACGGTGCCACCAGCCAGGGCTGTGTCCAGTGGATTTGAAAGGAAGCATCAACACCTCACGCGTAAAGCACAAGCCATTCAGTTTTGCTTTGAGTAGCTTCCTTCATCCCTAGTTCTCTGGCTCAGCCCAGACCTACCCTAATTCTCTCTCCTCCAGAAGTGACTTCACAGCTGATGGCTTTCATCGACCGTTGTCTCTTTTTCGGCTTCCTACCGAGGCTGCTGCGGGCTGGCAGAGGGAGGGCACGCACTCCTACTGCTTTAGATCAGGAATCTGCTCCCATCGGCAGGGGCAGCCTGCGGAGCACGCGTCTGACTCACCCAGCAGATGTAGTCCCTTTGTGGATCCAATGCTGACTCTAGGAGTCCGCCAGTGTTTAGTTTGCTAAACTGGGAGGGATTTGAGTGTTTTGCCTTAATCCGGGGTTGTCAGGTGGTGGTTCTCAGGGGTGTGTTCCTGGGAGCGGCCACAGCTACCTGCATCCCTTTAGAAATGCAGATTCTCAGCCCTACTGAATCAGAGGGTGGGCCCAGCACCTTCCTGTAATGAGCTCTCCTGGCGGATTCTCAAGTGCTTACTTAGCCACTGATCTAAGGCAGTGCTTCTCAAACTTGACCTGGGGACCTTGGTAGAAATGCAGATTCTAACCCAACAGGTCTGGGAGGGGCCTGGGATTCTGCTAGACCATGCTCTAGTGCAAATTCTCTGAACCTGGACACTGTGGGCATATGGGACCATATCATTCTCTGTTGTGGTGACCTGACCTCAGTCTTATGGAATATTTAGCAGATCCTTGGCTTTTACTCACAGTACTCCAGTAACATTTTTCTTCCCCAGTTGTGACAACCAAAATGTCTTCAGTCATTGTCAGATATCCCATAGAAGGGGAAGGAGAGGAAGAAGAAAAATCTCTCCCTCGTGTTTTTTTTTTATTTTATTTTATTGTTGTTGTATTACATCCATCCCCTTTTTGCTCCCCTCTGTCCCCATCCCCATCCACCCATTCCCCCCAAAGTCAATCCCACCTATTGTCCATGTCCATGGTTCCATTATACTAGGTTCTTGTCTAAGCTGCTCCCCTTTCTTGCCTCTGCCTCCCCCCTCCCCCCAACCCCTTTCTCCCTGACCACTGAAGGCCTATTCACTGTATTCATATATTTGGTTCTGTTTTGCTTGTTGTTAGTTTTGTTCATTATTGTCCCGTAATGGGTGAGATCATATGGTATTTGTCCTTCACTGACTGGCTTATTTCACTAAGCATAATACTCTCCAGTTCCTTCCATGTTGTTGCAAAGGGTACCAGTTCCTTTCTTTCTGCTATATAGAATTCCATTGTGTAAATGTACCGAAGTTTTTAGATCCAATCATCCACTGATGGGCACTTAGGCTGTTTCCAGCACTTGGCTATTGTAAATAATGCTGCTATGAACATAGGTGTACATAGGTTCTTATGAATGGGTGTTTCTTTCCCTCGTTTTGACAATCTCTGGTTGAAGAGCATGGATCCTCTGCACTCCCTGGTTACTTACTAGAATCACCTGAGTATCTTTGAGATGCTAGCGATACCCTGCTCCTACGGTAGAGATTCTGATATATTTAGCCTGATGAGCAACAGCTGGAGGAGGCAAGTAGCATTACAAAAGCTTTCTAGGTGGTTTTCACATGCAGCTAAGAGAGCAACATTGAGAGCAGCGGTTCTGCAAGTGTGCACCCCTGACCAGCAACATCAGCATCTCCTGAGAAGTCATTAGAAATGCAAAGTCCCAGCCCCACTCAAGACCTGTGATTAGAAACTCTGAGGTGGTGCCTAGCCATCTTTATTTTCACAGATCCTCCAAGGGATTTGGATGCTCTAAAGCTTCAGAACCTGCCTTAGGTCAAATTATACTCAACATAGTGCCCTTGGACCAGCAGCATCAGCACCAGCAAGAAGCCTGTTAGAAATGTAGAATCCAAGGACCCATCTCAAACCTGGCAGATCAAAATCCACATTGTAAAAAGATCCCTAAGGGGATTCCTATGGCCTTAAAATGTGGAGGCAGACTGCTTTAGGTAGTCGTTTCCAACTCTGGTTGCCATTTCCATCTGAATCGCTGGGGGCCTGCTATTTTCCCAAAGCTCTCCCATAAATGGTTACAGCTGCCAGGATCCATCCTTACAGAATATTCTAGTCCAACTCCCGATTCAACACGTGAGGTCTGACAGGTCACCTGAGTTGCCTAAGGTTGCATAGAGCCAAGCCTGTCTCCAGGCACTCAGGCCCATGATCCCTGAATCCAGGGACAGCTCTGGCACTGAGGTGCTAAGGCAGCCAGCCATAGGACCCTGGCTCCTACCCTTCTGGGATCTGCCCATCCTCTAGAGAACTAACTATTCAGCTGTCTGCTAATGTGCTTTACCACAAGGATTCCTTCCTGACTGTTCAGTGTCCGTGGCAGATACTTGAGGAGGAAGACTGAAATTGGGTGCTACCCTCTGGGGGCAGATATGCAACCGTGCCTCTAATCTCGGTCCCTGGGGTGTTTTCATGATGATATACCCTGTTCACTGTCTTCCCTGGTAGCATCCACCATTTTCACTGCAGTTACGTGGTCACTACAGCCAAGGGACTTGGCCCAAGGTGTGATCAAAACCTTTGTACATCACAGTCACAGCCTGGACCATACTTTGTATCAATTTGACAAGATCACCAGGTCCAAATGATTACTCAGATAACTGACTCACATTTATTCTGGGCTTCTCTTTTTCTAAGAGTTTGGTCAGTAATTGGGAAGACAAAAGCTACTCGAGGCATTTCAAACAGAGGGGAATTTAAAACAGGGAATTGGTTACAAAAATATAGGAAGAGCTGGAAAAGCCAAAGAGGAAAAACTGTTACCAGAGATATTACAGAAGAAAGTCATTCCAACCAAGGGCTGAAGGAGCAAATGTGGGATGGCAGTGTTATCCAATGATGCTGACATTTCTATAACTGATGCTATCATTGGTGAGAATGAGGTCAGGAACCCACACATAAGTGAGATTCCTGCTGATATTTCAGAAGTCCAGGAAACCCTCACTGATGCTCCTACCAGAAGCATAACAGCTTTCACCTTCTTCCCTTCTTGCCCTTCTAGTCTTAGGAGAGTGCCTCTCTGCCAAACCTATCTGGCACCCAGCTGGGAAATGTAAACTTGAGACTTTTAGCTCGGCAGTAAAGGAGGAGATGATAGAAAAATGGAGCATCAGCACAGTATTTGGCCCAGCAACCTTTTTCTGAGGTTTGAAACTTCTCCTCCAGAATCACTGTAGTTGTCCATGAAAAGAAGGCTACAGAGCAGTCCTGGTCAATCACTACAGGTAGAATGGTGCCGAGGCTGTGAACTCTGAATATGCTTCTCTTGAAGAGTTTAACCTAAGGCCAGATGCTCAGGCCAGAAGGGCCCCTCACAGATGTTGCTTTCAGTAAGTCCCCTGTGACTTGGTATGTGCAAGCTAGTTCTTCAAAACAATTCAAAAAATTTTGAAGCTCTCCTCCCTCACATTGGAGGGGGCAGAGGTGATGGGAGGAGATGCTCAATAAATCTTTCTGCTAAGCAAGTGCTGGCAAAGAGTTCTCTAGGGATCATACCATCCAGATTGTGTGGAACAATGGAAAGAAAATACTAATTATTCTCAGGAAGCAATGAGCATGCCTTAAGCTGCACCAGATGGGCCTGGAACCTCCCCAGAGGGAGAGAGAAAGAACTAAAACACGAACCCCAATTTTAGGGAATTTACTAGACTTCTCCAGAGCAAGGTTTAGGCATATTTAGGGGGAAGGGAAATTGTGCGTGAAATTAGGGAGAAGTGGCTAAAAGAGAGTATAGAGCTCCCAGGAAAAAGAGAGAAATGGACAAAGCAAGCAGGCAATTCTTTCTTTGATTTTGGTGACAAATAAGTTGGAGTTTGCCCCCAGTGAATTGTATTTTAGGGATGTAACTGACTCTTTTGGCTTCAAATGTATTAATTTAGTTTAATAAGTTTTTGTGTTGGTGGGGCTACGGGGTCCTTGAACATAACTTAGAGCCCCAGCCTATTTTAGAAGCTGACACATGATGGCTGAGTGGTTCCCAGATTCCCACACAACCTTGAACAGTGCATCTTGGCCAGAGCTGTGCTGAGTGCTGAGGAAATTGCCTCATTTCTTCTCCAGACCTGGATGGAAGAGAGAATGCTGGGCTGACTTTTGACCTAAGTGGTCAGTTCTGTGGCCTGGCAAATTTCAAAGTACTACAAGTTAAGGGTAATTCTCTTATGTAATCCACGCTCTGGCATAGATGCAAATTCATGGTTACTTCAGAAACAGATATAGACACATATAAGTCAATGTAGGAGAAAAACATAGCAAGTTTTAGGCGGGTAAAATATTTGAAGAACCACAACTCCCAGTGATATAACAAGAAATGAACCTTAGAATGTGATAACTATTGTTCTGGGGGGATATTTTTTTCTTCCTTTCCATTTAAGTTAGTTTTAGCTACATTGGCATTTCTATAGGACAATGAACAGTTAAAATTACAAGTCCTCATAGAGAGACCAGATTTTGAGTAGACACATGATCTCTCATTTAAGCCAACACTTTTTCCTAGGCCAAAGAAGGAGGAAAAAAATTAAAGTTTAGGGAAAAAACCATGGATAATGAAAACCCAGTAAATCTCTCTTGACATGCACAGGGCCCCACTCAGCTGTTTTAATGAAGAAAAATGTACACACAAACCTGGTTTTTGAAGTTGCCCTCTGCTTGTTTTACATTTCCTAAAGTAGAATAGGTGGAGAGTTAACACAAATTAAATTTTGGAATAAAAGGAAAATCTCTGAGGTTTAAGATATGCAAATTGATGAATACTTTTATGACTTCCCAACTGTCTGACAGCTCAGTTTACCCAGTGACCCATAGGGAAGTTTGCTGGGCTGCACTGTATTGTTTTCAGAGATTCAGTTGAAGATACAAACATTGCGGGGCACAGAATGAATGTATCAGTACACTGTTGTAGGTGACCATAAATTATGCCAAGTTTTTGCTGGGTGGATGAATCCACATTCTTTGCTAACTTTCAGGAGACTAGTTTCAGCTTCAAAACCACTTGATTGACATACTGACCCACTTTTTTTTTTTTTTTAAGATTTTATTTTATTATTTTTAGAAAGAGGGGAAGGGAGAGAGGCAGAGAGGGAGAGAGACATCAATGTATGGTTGCGTTTCACCTGCCTCCAGCCACAGACCTGACTGGAGACTTGGTTTGCAACCTGGCTATGTGCCCTGGCTGGGGAATCGAACCTTCGACCTTTGGGTTCGAAGGCCGGCGCCTTATCCACTGTGCTACCAGCCAGGGGGCTGACCCACTTTTTACCTGATATGGATTGTTGGTGCAAACTGAACAGGTAAATTTTTAGTGGCCATTTTCAACTTAAGCATATCACCAAATAATTTTTATTTGGCCATTTTTCTGTGAAGTTGTTCACTCTTAATTGTAGAATTCATTGCTTCCCTACTTGCCTCTTTTGTCCAACTGGAAAAGCTTTCTGTCTTACATTATGCAAAAGAAATGGAACCACTTCCCAGGGACAAGCAATTAGGAAAGTTTTTAGTGTCCAGGTTTGTTCTGCCTTTGGCAGTCACACTCTTCTTGTGCCCCATGACATGATCACTTCCTTCCTCCATCACCAACCTTGAGCTATTTTATATTTGGATCAGCATTCTATTGCTACACAGCAGGCCACACAAAACTAGGTAACTTCAAACAGCCATGTTATTCCTCATGATTGTTTGGGTTGGGAATTTGAGCAGCACTCAATGGAGACAGCTCACCCCTGTTTCACATAGTGACTGACTAGAGCTAGAGGATCCAAGATGGCTTCATTTACATGTCTAGCATCTCAGTCAGAGGTGGCTGTACTGACCCAGGTTTAGCCCGAGTCTCCTTCTATCTCTCTTCTTTCATAATATCTCATCTTTTCTTTTCTTTTTTTCTCTATTCTTTTTTTTTTTAATTTTATTGTTGTTGTATTACATCCATCCCCGTTTTGCTCCCCTCTGTCCCCCTCCCCACCCACCCATTCCCCCCAAAGTCAATCCCACCTGTTGTCCATGTCCATGGTTCCTTCATACTAGGTTCTTGTCTATACTGCTCCCCTTCCTTGCCTCTGCCTCCCCCCTTCCCTCATCCCCCTTCCCCCTGACCACTGAAGGCCTATTCACTGTATTCATATATTTGGTTCTGTTTTGCTTGTTGTTAGTTTTGTTCATTATTGTTCTGGAACTGGAGAGTATTATGCTTAGTGAAATAAGCCAGTCAGTGAAGGACAAATATCATATAATATCTCATCTTTCCCACATGGTCTCTTTAGTCAGTATTTGGACCTCCTTGCATGGCAGCTGGTTTCCAAGATAACAAAAGTAGAAGGTGTCTGGACTCTTTAAGGGGCCTGGGACTGGCACAGAATCTCTTCCGTTGCATTTTATTAGTCAAAGCAAGTCACTGCTTTGGACTGATACAGGTTCAAAAGGATGGAATGCCTAGACGCCACCTCTTGGTAGGATGAGCTGCAAATTTGTAAGAATATGATGGGTCACCATCTTTGTAGGAAATTCATCATAATATTCTTTGAAAGTGGTGCTTGGAAATCATTAGTGAAATAGATCTTGGAAGATATCATACAAGATGCTATATAGGAGTGATTTGAAAAAAGCAGGTATGATTGTTTAGTTATTGCCATGTTCTGAAGCATCTATGAGTCATATCTTTAGTGGTCATCCTCAAACCCAGATCTCCACTGGAGAACACTGTTTAAACACACATTTTAGAATGCAGTTATTTTATAGCCTTAGTTTAAAATGTTTTATTTGATTTTTGCTGGTTACCTCGTGGCCAGGGCATTTGAACCTTTCTCATTTCCATCACCTACCTGCTTTGATGTATTAAGGATTCCAAGTGCATAGTTCAGCTTCTTAGATAAATAGAGGTTAATACAGTGCAATATGGCAATATGTTTGTTTCTGCTATTTTATATTCATAGAGGAAACTAGAGCACAGAGCGGGGAGACAGTCTGTCAGGTATCTTCAATGAATGGGGCAGAGGCCAGGATTTTCATGAGAGTTTCAGGATTACCACACAATAGCTGACTCTATGGGCATCCTGACTCAAGAGGGAATTGTCATTATGTTTCTATAGCAACTTCATTCACTTCATTCATGGAAATTTATAACAACATAAAAAGCAATGATGTTCATGGCTATATAATAATAGGTTTAGGTTTCTGGAGCATCTGTGAAGGGCAGCCAGCTATTCTCATCAGCTGAAAGAAAGGCCATGATGCTAGAGGATGCAACAGAATCCAGTCCTGCTGCTGCTGGTCAAGGCTTTATGGGGAAGCTCTAGCAGGTGACCACAAAAGAATGTATGCGCAGAAGCTGGAGAAAAACACTAGGTCAGCAGCAGGCAGACACACAGAAGTGTTTGGCTTATTAAAACAATTTTAAAATATTTCATCATGTCTTAAAATCCCAGACCACAAAGAAACTCCCAAAGTGAAGAAATGCTTCCCAGTCTATAAAAGGGGGTGATGAAAACAATCCTTAGTCTATTGGGTGGTTGTGAGAATTCAATGATATAGTGCAGAGATAGTACTTAGCATGGGGTGGGCATGTAGGAGGGTCCAGTAGATTGTAATTATTCTTTTTAGCAATTTGGCTCTTCTTGTTTCTGGCTGGGACACACTTCTGAAAAACTAGGCCAGTTGTGAATGATCATTGTTAGCTAGGCATAAACTGGCTTTGTGAAACTCTGAGGCTCATCACCCAGATAACATAATTTGGAGCTTTTTGCTTACAATGTCAGTATGACTAGTTGATACAGAAAACAACTCAGCATATTATCCAGATGTTTAGTTTACATGACGCACCGACTTAGAGAATCTCTTCACTCTATCCCTTCAAGAAAGAGTGGTAGCACAATGTAATTTTACATTGAAATCTATCTCTTCTCCTCCAGTGTTCCTGTTTTGCTTTAGTTTCTTTTTAAAAACATTTTTACTGAATTTATTAGGGGTAACATTGGTTAATAAATTTATGTAGGTTTCAGGTGTACAATTTCATCTGTATATTGTATTGTGTGTTTACCACCTCAAGACCCCAAGTCAAGTCTCTTTCTGTCACCATTTATCCCCCCTTTATCCTCTTCTATCTCTCCCCACCCACCCCCCCTTTCCGCTGGTAATCACACACTGTTGTCTGTGTCTATCAGTTTTTTTGTTCTTGTTTTTTGCTTTTGTTTTTGCTTAATCTCTTCACCTCTTTTACTCAGCTCTGCAACCCTCCTCCCCTGTGACAGTTTTCAGTCTGTTTTCTATCTATGAGTCTGTTTCTATTTTGTTAGTTTATTTTATTCATTAGCTTCCACACATAAGTGAGATCATATGGTATTGCCTTTTTCTTTTTTTTTAGATTTAATTTTATTGTTGTTTTATTAAATCTATCCCCTTTTTCCTTCCCTCTGTCCCCTTCCCCACACACCCACTCCCACACATAAGGTCTTTTTCTGACTGGCTTATTTCACTTAGCATAATGTTCTCTAGGTCCAACTATGCTGTCACAAAGGATAAGATTTTTTCTTTTTTACTGCAGCATAGTAATCCATCATGTAAATGTATTACAGCATTTTTATCCACTCATCTACTGATGGGCGCTTGGGCTTTCAATTAAAAAAATAAATATTCTTTCTATGATATTTGCCAGCTATATTTGACCAGTAGGGGGCAGTATTATATATGAACTATGAAAGTATGTCCTCTATTGCCTACCATAGAGAATAATTATTGTTTTAAAAAGTTAGCAACTAAAATTAGACACCTCAAATGCCTTTAAAGCAGCTTCTGTCTCATCATAACATTTATATACTTTATTTTATCAATTCTAAGAAGTATGTTTTTTTACCCTTTAATATCCCTGAAATTGGGCTGCATCTCACTATTGATAGTGACTAAATGAACTATGGTAGTTACCTTAGTATTAGTGTATTAAGGCTGTAAATTCACACTCTACTGAAGCATGGCATTAAAAATAAATCTGGAGAGCTGAAGACAAAAACTGTTTAACAAATGATTAATAATCCCCTACCCTTAATAAAAAGAGAAGTTATCAGACAAAACACAGGAGAAAGTAAACGAAGACTTCACTTAGTGCATTTACTCTTGCAAAGAGATTTGTGATTCAGAATCAAATGGCACTTAATTTTCATTCACGTTGTGGTAACATTTAAATACTTACCAGTTGGAATGGGAAGCCATGCAAATCTGAATGTTGTTCATTTGCTCTGCCCTCTTGAAATAGATTTGCTACCTGTTCAGAATCATCAAGCACAGTTTGCTAAAGTTCAAACACCCCTTCTTGTGATTTTACCATAGCTATAATAAGATAACATCCAAACCAGTGTAGAGCCAAGGTAAAACTGCTGCCCCAAAACACAAATTGTAGGTGTGGCCCAGTGGCAGTTAGAGGGGAAGGTGGACCCAGACAGAGCACTGTTTGTTTTAACATATTAAAGAATATGTTGGGAATAGACGTAGCCAGAAGAGAGCTGGTTCCAGGGGTAAGTGCTCTGACTTGGGTTTTAATTACACTCACTATCTATATGCATTGCCTTAAGTAAATCACTTAAGTTCTCTGAGCCTCAGTTTTCACACCTGTAAAGTGGGAGCTTTGGGTGGTACCTGTAAGTCTCCAGAGCATTTTCTTTTACTTCTCCAAGGACAGTGCTGTTTCTACCTCATATTAAATTGCATGTTTGCTGACATAATGTCCCTAATAGACTGTAAATTCTTGGAAAGCACATGATTCTCTTGCCTTGGTGCACCTCAACCCCAGGAGATGGAATGATGCCTTAGGTAAGGCAGGCATTCATAAAACAACAAAAGTTATTTGTTGCCTTGAATTTAATGAAACTGGATGATAGCTAAGGTATCTTTCTGTAATATTCTATAATGCTATTTTTAAAGCAGGAGGGACTTGCTACAGCTGAATGAGTTCTAGATTTATCTGGGTTACTGCCACATTGCCAAGTCAGTAGGCAGAATTTGGAAACATAGGGAAGAAGAAGCTATCACTAATAAATTATACCATAAGACACCTAGCAAGGCCAATGAGTTGCAGGTTTAGCCATGCACATAGGAGTAACCAAACAGTCTTCAAAACTCAGCAAGAGAGAAGGGGCAAGATGAAGGGAGGGAAGAAAAATACAGAGGGGGTGAGCAAACCCTTTAAAAACTGAGGAGTGCCTTGGGCTTTTGCCATGTCAACTGCTGAGTGTCAAACCCCAAGTTGATGAGATGTTTCTTGATGATGGTGAGAATACTCTGGTTATATTTTCAGATATGGAGCCACCCAGAATCAAGTGCCCAAGTGTGAAGGAACGCATTGCTGAGCCCAATAAGTTGACAGTCCGGGTGTCCTGGGATACCCCTGAGGGAAGAGACACAGCAGATGGCATTCTAACTGAGTAAGTGAAACTTGACAGATGGAATGATGCTACCTCTTTTAAAATAATTTTTATTGATTTTGAAAGAAAGAGAGAGAGAGAGATTTTTGTTGTTCCACTTATTTATGCATTCCTTGGTTGATTCTTGTATGTGCCCTGACCAAGGCTCGAACCTGCAACCTTGGCATATTGGGATGATGCTCTAACCAATTCAGCTATTCAGCCAGGGCTGATATTACCCCTTTTATGTGAGATGTTTGCTACCCAGAGTGGGGAACTGTATCTACGCTGGTCTAATTGATGCTCTCAGACTTGGTGCAACACTCGGTCAGCTCTTCCTCATTCATCCTTAATTTTTTCTCATAGTTAATCTTCACCATCTGACGTACTATATATTTCACTGATGTATTTGTTTACTGCCATGTTACTAATGTCCAGAACCATAGTTGGTACTCGGCAAATATTTGTTAAAGAAAAGAAAGGAAGTAAGAAGAGGTGGTGGGAGAAAGGAAAGAGGAGGGACAGAAGGAGGAAGAGGACGCCACCTGGTTAATTCCGGGATAGAATCACCCACATTGCCCACCCAGAGGCTTTCTACTCATGCCTTGCTAAGCCATCACCCCACCGGAAGCCTCTGTGTCTGTGATGGAGCCAGATGCTACCCTCCTTGTGCTCTATGAATATGGTTTAATACAGACCTTTCGTAGCCCTTTTTTAGCACCTGTTTTTTTCCCAAAACTTTTGATTTTTGATTTATTTTTTAAAACTTGTGACCACATTAAACACAGAAGAAGCTTATTAGAAGAAAAGAGTCGATGTCTTCTTTCTTCTTCCCTGCCCCTAGCCCATTCTCCAGAACCAATTGCATGAATAATTTCACATACATCCCAAATGCTTTTTTAAATGGTGATTTTACTTGGTGAAGGTAGCTACATGTTGTTCTAATCTAGCATCTGGACCTATACCCTGAAGCTTTTCAGTTGAACTCCCTTTTCCCTGGAGGCCACCACTTCGTGTCACCATGTTCACATTTGTGCCTTGAAAAAGATGGCCCTGAAAGACCTCCCCACCGAGTTTCCATCTATGGACAAAGGATACCTCTGATATACCCCAGGGTGAGCCCTACAGCGCGGAAAGCCCTTCTATAACCATATCAACCCAGGCTGTGCAAAAGAAAACATTTTAAAGCAATTATTAGCAATAAGGGAACATATACGAGGAAGAGGTTAAGTCTCCCAACCCTAGCAGGACCTCTTGTCCCAGTGTACCATCTAGCTTAGATAATATTACTAGTGTTGTGCCTCCTTGTAACTCCTCAGAAATAAAGTTCAAACTTTATTAAGAAAATTATTAATTTTCTGTCACATATGCATGTCACAAACCCCTAATGAGAAACTTTAAGCAATTGAGATTAAAAAATAAGTCACAGTCAACATATTCAGGGATTGAGTTATATTTGTGTTTGAATCTTTGGGGCCTAGCAAAATGTTTGGCTCAGCCCCTAAAATACAATAGGTTCTTAGATCTTTACAACTGTGAATGAAATCATATATAATGAACACGAAACATCAGGTCAGCAGATGACTCCATTCACCTTGGCCTTTTAATGAGTAACTTGTGTTATGGTTAGAAATGCAACATTTTGTTTTTATTTTTTAAACTTTATTGATTATGCTAATACAGTTGTCCCAATTTTTCTGCTTTTGCCCTGCTCCACCCAGCACCCCCCACTCCCTCAGGCAGTCTCCTGACCATTGTTCGTGTTCATGGGTCATGCGTATAAACTCTTTGTCTACTCCACCATTTCCTATAATGTAATTTACATCCCCCTAGCTATTTCTGTAACTACCTATTTGTACTTCTTAATCCCTTCACTTCTTCACCCATTCCCCTACACCCCCCTCCTAATTGGCAACCATCAAAATGCTTCCTGTAATCCATGATTCTGTCTCTGTTCTTAGTGCTTAGTTTGTTTTTTAGAGTCAATCATTGATAGATATCTATTTATTACCATTTTATTGTTCATAGTTTAAATCTTTTTTTTTTTTCTTAAATAAGTCCCTTTAACATTTTATACAATAATGGTTTGGTGATGATGAATTCCTTTAGTTTTTTCTTGTTTGTGAATCTCTATCTGCCCTTCACTTCTAAACAATAGCTTTGCTGGGTAGAGCAATCTTGGCTAGGATCCTTCTTTTCATGACTTTGAATATGCCTTGCCCATCCTTTCTAGCCAGCAAAGTTTCTTTTGTGAAATCAGCTCACAGTCTTATGGAACTACCCTATGGGCAACTTTTTCTCTTGCTGATTTTAAGATTGTTTTCTTTATCTTTAACCTTTGGCATTTTAATTATGATGTGCCTTGGAATCCATATCCATCTTGTTTGGGATTCTTAGTGCTCCTTGGACTTGCAGGTCTATCTCCTTCACCAAAATGAGGGACATTTTCTTTCATTATGTTTTTCAAATAGATATCCAATTTCTTGCTTTTTCTCTTCTCCTTCTAGCACCTCTATAATGTACATGTTGGATCACTCAAAGTTGTCTCAAAGGCTCCTTACACAATTCTCATTTTTTGGGATTCTTTTTTTTCTTCTTGTTCTATTAGTTGTGTTTTGCCTCCATCTGTTCCAAATCATTGATTTGATTCTTGGTTTCATCCACTCTACTGTTGTTTCCCTGTAAATTGTTCTTTATTTTACTTAGCGTATCCTTTGTTTCTGGCTCGATCTTTTTTATGCTTGAGGTCCTCACTAAGTTCCTTGAGCATCCTTATAACTAGTGTTTTGAACTGTGCATCTGAAAGAGTGCTTATCTCCATGTTGTTTAGGTCTTTCTCTGGAGTTTTGACTGTTTTTTCATTTGGGCTGTATTTGTCTTCTCATTTTGGCAGCCTTTCTGTGTTTGTTTTTGTGGTATTAGGTAGAGCTGCTATGACTCCCTGTATTGGTAGTGTGGCCTAATGTACTAGGTGTCCTGAAGGATCCAGTGGCACAGCCTCCCCTATCACCCAAGCTGGGTACTTGTGGTACACCATTCATGTGGCCTGAGTACACCCTCCTCTTGTAGTTCAGACTTGGTTGCTGTTGACAGGTCAATGTGAAGGGTTTACACAGGCCAGTCAGCTGCAAGGACAGCCTGTGACCACTGACCACCAACCTCTGACTTCCATGGAGCATCAGCTGTGCAGGGGCAGGGAGGTGGTGCTCTGATGTGGTCTGTAGCTGTCCCCTGAGTCCACAGGCTCTGGGGTTTCCCAGGTCCAGCAGGCCAAGGTCAGCCCCCACCTGTGCTTTGCCCAGGGCCACTCTGCATAAGCTATAAAACAATCTGCCGACAGCTGCTACGGCTGGGCTTGGAGGTTTCCAGGTGAAGCCAAGCTGTGAACCTAGGCTGGCTGCTCCTACTGCTGGGGCTAGGGCCACTTAGCAAGAGGTATGAGGGCTGAGGGCTCACTGAGGCCAGCTGTTGCTTGTTTGAGAAGATTTAGGAAGTTATGAAGCGTGTGCCAAAACCAGCCATTAGAATGGAAAAGCCACTGTTAACAGCTTGGTTGGGTGGGACAGAGCCTCAGGGGATCTCTAGGGTGGTGAAAACAGTGTTAGCCTTGTTGATAGAGTCTCAGATATAGCACTGGCTTGCAGGCTCTGTAGCTTTGGGGTGGGGAGTTTTCAGAAAAAATGGCAAAGGCCTCTGCCTACCTTTTTGTCTGGGAGAAAGCTGTCCCCCACCTCTCATCCCAATGCCAGATACTACAGTTTTTCCCTGTGTAATACTGGTGCCTTTAAGCTGTTACCCTGGTGCTGGAGCTCAGAGGGAGTGAGTCTGAGTAGGTGAGTCTGTGTGTGGATTCTTTATGATGAAATGCTTGGGGCTCCAGAAGTTTCTTCCATAGGCTCAAACCTTGCTGGTTTTTGCAGCCACAAGTTGTGGTGACTTAGCTTCCTGGCACTGGAATCCTGGGCTGGGGTCCTGGTGTGGGGCCAGAACTCCTTGCTCCTAACATATCCCTCCAGAATTTTTATTCACCACACATGGATATGGGACCAGCCGGTTGTGTTTCTGACCCTCCTACCAATCTGGGTGGATGTGGTTTCTTTAAGTTCATTAAGTTCTTTAAGTTCTTTAAGTCCATTCAACTCAATTTCTGATGGTTCTGAGTGAATGCTGTTCCATAGTTTAGTTGTAATTTTGATGTGGTTGTGCGAGGAGGTAGACGTGTTTACCTGTGCCTCCATCTTGACTGGAAGTCCCAGAAATGTGACATTTCGAAATGCATCTTAGAGCCCCTACCCCTCTGTTTAGAGCAGTTGTCTTGTCTGCTTCCAGAGTTCTACAGCCAGTAGAGGCTTGGAGCAGGACACCATGGGGAGTGCATCCCAGCAAAATTAGGAATTCAGAGGAGGGGGCTGTCATGTCCTTTTTAAAAGCTTTCTCGCTTGGGCACCTTGCTTGTGTGGCATTACCCTATGACCCCTTCCCCCATGTCTTATGCAAGCTACTACTACATAGTCTCCTATGGCGGAAGGTTCTAGTGTCAAGGTCTGAGACAAGTGCTTGCTGTGACTTCCCTTATTCATTCCTTACAACTGTATTTGCATGTCAGAAATGAGATACAGTCTCTAAGAAGTTAGCAGACACTCTCATTTGATGTGTGGTTCCTCTCAGGTTTATCTGCATTTCAGTCATGCTTCCCATGGACCTTACAGCATCGAAGGCCCAAAGTGACATGTCTCTAATGGTGGGATTTCTGGCACTTTCCCAAGACCCCTCACTTCATTCCTTATGAACAGCCTCCTTAGACAAGGTTCTTGGGTGTAAGGTTCTCCTCAGTGGCAACAATGATAATTTCACATGTCCATTGCAGGCAAATAACTCATCATTCTTAAGAACTGTACTAGAGGGAAATTATCTGTCTCTTGAGAAACAAACAAAACCTGGCATTTGATCATACTGTACCTCTTGGTATTCTTATAGGACAGGCAAGAAGAAAGATGCTGGAGTCACCCTAGCTGCGTTCCTTAACTTTTTTTTTTTTTTAACAGTCATTTTTTTAAAGATTTTATTTCATTATTTTTAGAAAGAGGGGAAGGGAGAGAGGCAGAGAGGGAGAGAGACATCAATGTATGGTTGCGTTTCACCTGCCTCAAGCTACAGACCTGACTGGAGACCTGGCTTGCAACCTGGTCATGCGCCCTGGCTGGGAATCGAACCTGCGACCTTTGGGTTCGCAGGCCGGCACCTTATCCATTGTGACACCAGCCAGGTCATTCCTTAACTTTTTAATTCTACAGTTTCCTCATCTGTGAAATGAAGATAATAATACCTATCTCATAGGGTTGTTCTGAGGATTAAACAAACTACTATATGTAAAATTCCTAGAGCTGTGCCTGATGTATATTTCAGGTTAGTGTAAGGGCAAAGGACAATACTGTTATTACCACCGAGGAATCACAGAACTTTAATTTTGCTCAGGAAACATCTATGCTGGCCCAGGTAGAAAAAAGTTCTAGCACTCCCTGCAGGACCAAATTGCTAATGACTGCTTAGACTATATACTCTGAAGATCCAGGCCATAGGTTCTCAGCTTCCTCCATCCTCTGTTCTACGTTCCACTGAGAAAAACAAGTATAAACTTGCCAGGAATTTGATGCTACTATTTTAGGGCCTTCACCAGCTCTTCCAAAACAAAGTAAAGCTCAAAAATTATATTCTTCAATAAATCAGTCTGGTTAATTTGGCCTAATGGTTGCCCCCTCTGCCATAGCATCCTCTGCAGGTTCAAAAAATGCCTGTAACGGTCATCTTTGGTCTTTAGGCCCACGATGGCCTAAGTGTTGCTAGGCCCATAATGATCATCTTCGTTTTTTTCTGTTCCCCCTCCTTTCAGTGTTATTCTAAAAGGCCTCCCCCCAGGCTCTCATTTTCCAGAAGGAGACCACAAAATCCAGTACACTGTTTATGACCGAGCCGAGAACAAGGGCACTTGCAAATTTCGAGTTAAAGTAAGAGGTAAGAATACTGCTTAGTGGCTTTTCCCTCTCTTTACAAGAGTAAGCAAGCACCCACTGCCATATGGATACATCCCAGTTTGGATTCACCTCTAATGAGGCTGAGAAGTGTGCCATCTTGATGACTGAATTTCACAATACAAATCCAGATAAGGTTCAGTGCTAGCAGCTTACTTAAGGAGTCTAAGAGAGCAGTAAGCTAGCCTCACATGAACCTGCTGTCCTGGCTGTCCTAGATGAACATTATTTGATAACTTTTTCATCCCTGGGCTTGGATGAGCAGCTAAAGCCTACATGCCCTACTATAAAGGAGGTTAGAAATCCCCTAGAATGGGTCACTGGACCATGTTATTGGTGTTCTAGGACCTTGGGTCTACCTGAAAAAAAAAAAAAAAAAAAAAAGGTGTTTTATAAGGTTTACTTTATGCCACATGGTTTGGGCTGCTAATGAATAACCATCTTTATTCATTACTCTTCTGCATTCCACCTCCCCAGATAAAACACAAGGGGGCTAACGTAGTTGATCTCAGTGGCCTCAGTGGTATGAATAGTGACCATTCCAAGGCCCCTGCCCTGGCCAGATAGCCATCACCGCTCCCTCACTCATTTCACACGCCGATATAGAAGCCTGATTACAAAGCTGGTGCATCACAGACCTCACTTTCTTTGGTTACTCTGTGGAGGGGAGCTCAGCACTGAGGCTTGTCTGGGCTTGTGTCCCTACAGTCAGACGCTGTGGCAAACTCAATGCCCCGGAGAATGGTTACATGAAGTGCTCCAGCGACGGGGACAATTATGGGGCCACCTGTGAGTTCTCCTGCATTGGCGGCTATGAGCTACAGGGTAGCCCTGCCCGAGTATGTCAGTCCAACTTGGCTTGGTCCGGCACGGAGCCCACCTGTGCAGGTACTTGTGCAGCCTTCTCTGTCACCAGCAGCAGACCCTGAAAACCCCTCGGTTTTGGATTCTAGTACAGGGGGAAAGGGTTTCATTCTATGTATTTTGAAAGGTTCAATGCCATTCTTCTTCATCTGATGGGTGGAAATTATCCTGGGGTCCCTGCTGCAGTTCATCTCACCCACCCTCCTCCTTTGCCTCTACCTGTCTTCTGACTTCCCTTTCATGTCTTCGAAGGAAAAAGCTGGATGGAAAGTCAGGACCAGCCTTTAGGAACATTATGACTCAACACAGCTTGCTCTAGTTATCCTTGTACTTCCCTTCTACGAATGTAATGACTTTTTGTACAAAGGCAGTATACCACGTGTCCAGGCAAAATAATGCCTTTTTTGAGGTACTGGCCTGAAAGTCATTTAGACCTTGGATATGTATAATCCTCCTTCCTATGTGAGGAAGATAACACTATTTGTGTTGCTATAAGAGTGGAATGAGGTTATCCATTGAGCAGTGGAACAGAGCAGTTCCTGGCCTAGGGTAAGCCTTCAATACACGTCAGCTATTACTACTGAGGACCAAATGTTGAACTGGTTAGCAATAATAGTGTGAAATTTGGATTAGTCCGAAAATTCTGGACATTTCTCTAATATATGTACTCCTATTTTTGTCTCTTCTGATCCTTTCTCATGTTTATACTTTGCCTTTAATCCCAAACATTCAGGCTCAGATTTGGTTCAAATAAGAGAGAAGGAGAGGAAGGGGGAAAGGGGGAGGGAGGGAGGGAGGAGGGAGGAAGAGAGGGAGGGAGGGAGAGAGAGAGACATGTGCACCATCACCTAAACACCTGAGGTTGTTCAATTTTACACATTCAAGTAGAAAGAACATACCTCTTTCCTTTTCCATCTCAGTATCTCACTTTCTGAGGAAGGGAAAATAATGACCCCTCTCACTAACTCCCTCATGACCATATTGCAATCCCCAGAACCTGTGAGTGAATATATTGCCTGACATGGCAAAAGGGATACCGCAGATGTCATTAAGAACTTTGAGATTGGGAGAGTAGCCTGTGTTATCCAGGTGGGCCCAGTGTAATCACAGGGGAGGAAGAACTGCTGTCACAGCCAGAGAAAAAGATGATGGAAGCAGAGGTCAGAGAGACAAGATATTTGTAGGGACTGTGCTGCTGAATTTGAAGAGGGAGGAAGGGTCACGAGCCAAAGAATGCAGGTGGCATCTAGATACTGCAAAAGGCATGGAAACCGGTGCTCTTCTAGTGCATCCGGGGGAACCCAGCCCTGCCAACACCTTGACCCAGTGAAACTATTTCAAACTTCTGATGGCCAGGACTATAAGAGAACAAATTTGTGTATGTTCAGCCACCAAGTTCCTGGTGATTTGTCACAGCAGTAAGAGGAAACTAATATATTTCCCCTCTCCACTACCAGAGCTTCTTGGGACCACCTCCCAAATAACTACTTACAACTGAATCTATAGCACAGCCTACTTTTTACACATATGGTTGTGTGTGTCATGATAGGCTATGTTGAGCCAGAAAGGTGGGGTATTTCTGACCTACCTGGTCCTTTTTAATTATAGCCATGAATGTTAATGTGGGTGTCAGAACAGCAGCTGCACTTTTGGATCAATTTTATGAGAAAAGGAGACTCCTCATTGTGTCTACACCCACGGCCCGAAATCTCCTCTACAGGTTACAGCTTGGAATGCTACAGGTGAGTCCTTGGGGTGAGGACAAGGAAAAGGACCCCTAGCAGCAAGGATCCAGTCATTTCATTAAAAGTAAAGGCCAGCTATAATTCCTAATCCATTTACCATGAGCTTCAGGATACTGGCACTTTAGAGTTACCACTGTTCATTTCTGGTTCTGGGGCATAACCTGATTAATATTGACTCCCCAGCATTAACCCAATCATTTGCTAACTAAATCATTAGTTTGTCTTCACTAAAAAGCTTTACTGACATGCTGTCCAGGCCCAGACAATAAACAATTATCTTTGCTTAACCTGTCTAGGATACACTTGGTTGGAGGTAATCAATGGTTAGCCCAAAAAGCTGGCTCAAAAGATTAAGGGAGTCTAGGGACTTTCATGCCCCAGATTCTACCCCCAGGAAGCTTCCCCAACTTTCACAGAGCTCCTCAGAAAGTGATGACCATCTTTGAAACACCGGTTCTCCAAGGGTGGTCCCTAGACTAGGGGCATCAGCAGCACTGGGCGCTTGCTAGAAAAGCAAATTCTCAAGCCCTACCTACCAGATCAGAATCTATATTTTAATTAGACCAGGTGATTCCTAAGAACCTTAAAACCAGAGGAGTACTTTTCTAGGAAATGTGCCCTTCTCAGCTGTGGTAAATTTTGTGACTACTAAGTGAGGCAACCAATATCTTTAAACAACAGATCACAAACTAGAAATTGCAAGGACCAAACTAGAACTTGCTTAATATTTGTCCCTAAGCTGGTTTGCAGTAAGAGTGGCCAACCTGATGGAATGCTAAAGAGGCAGAATGTGCACTGGGCCCTGTACATAGTGCTAAATTTTTATTATTTAGGAATAGTTTACTGGTTACAGTGAATAGAACTAAGTGTTTAGAACAAGCCTGGTTTAACAAAAGCTACCACTTTACTTCTCATTTCAGCATTAATATAATGAATCGCAAGCCTTCATTCTCCTCATGTACTTGGACTTCCCATGAACTCTAAACAATCATACAAAAATTTTCAGGCCCCTTAGATAGGAACCCGATTCACTGAGTCTTTATCTTCAATCCCTGCAACCTTATATCCATCCTTGTTTTAACCTGTCCTAGCTAGGGGACTTGCTCTTCAAGTGCCACAAGCTCACACCACTCCATCATGTGGGAAATTGGCCTTGCAGGCTATATTCCATGATCATACAGTTCCTGACTTCTTTTTATTCCATAGAAAAACTAGTAAGCCAAACAACTTGCTTTTCCTCTAGGTTGGCAAATGATGGCTGGCTTTTGTAGGTAAAATTTTACTGGAGCACAGCCACACTCATTCATTTGTGCATTGTCTACAGCTGCTTGTGCACGACAATGGCACAACTGATTAGGACAGAGACCATCCAACCCTACAGGGCCCAAAACATTTACTCTCTGGCCCTTTGCAGAAAAAGTCTGCTGACACCTGCACCTGCCCCTAGCTAAACTACCAATCAAGAGGTTGGATAAGATTTTTGGCATCAAGGTGTTTTTATGTGACCTCCACCTACTTAATATATTTATATTTGTATTTTAACCAGAGCCTGCAAGGGAAGGTTTGATTGACTTAGGTGTTTCAGTTAGAAGGATTAAAAAGTATATTTTTATCTTTACTAACTTTTCCTTCTGTTATCCCATATAAGGTGGCTTCAGGGGAATTGTAATTTTAAAATGGTATTCTAATAATTCAGGTGGTTCAGATGTCTTTTCCCATTTAAGCACATTTGTCTTATGTTACTTTTTGTTCCCTACTGCCATTGCTGCTCCTAATGAGGGACCTTCTGGCACGTGATTGAGTGGGCCATGTTTCCGAAGCTCTTGCCAAGGGCCGGCTCAGAGAGCTGGAACCTTTTATCCTTGTTTCCCTGATGCATTTGGGTGTGGGGAACATGGAGCATGGGGTGTGGAGGGTAGACACCAGGTCAGATAGGGGGACTCTGGAAATAATCATCCCTCCTTGAAAAGACAAATTTGGAATCCTCTGGGGGTGGTCTTGGACACTTTCTAGGAGATTTGGCTCATAGAAGGTCTTAACCCATCTGGAAAGACAGAGATTGTTATTTTGCTTAGGTTTTCAAAATTTCATTGCCAAGCTGTTTCTGAATGATTCCTCTAGGAAAGTATTAAGGTTTTATAGACACTGATTTCACCCCAATTTTTCAACTGTTTTTTTTTTTTTTTTTTCAGGAGAGTGTGGAGTGGACAGATAAACTTCCCCAAACAGACCAATTCTGTTTCTGTCAGCCTGCAATTTGACATGGAAGTCTCTTTCTTCAGCCATCTTCACACCTTCCTTATTGTGTTTAATTTTTTTTTTAACAGCAAGCACAGTGCAACCTGGATCTTCGGCATATCACCGTGGTAGAGCTGGTAGGCGTGTTCCCAACCCTCATTGGCAGAATAGGAGCAAAGATTATGCCTCCAGCCCTAGCTTTGCAGCTCAGGTAGGGGTAAATTCTATCCTTAAATTTTCTCCCCTATTAATGGACTGTTTTTCTGAATAGGTTCCCTGATTTCTTTCTATTCGATATTGATTCTAGGTCACCTTTAACATTTAATTGCTTTTATGCTGGGAGTATTATAATCATGTTAGTTGGCATGTTGCTACCTGTCCAGATGTATCATGCAATGGGTAATTACCAATATTCTCTCCTTCGACCCTCCAACCAACTACTTTCACTCTGTCTTTGTTTTTTCGTTTCCCCTTGGTGGGAATGGGATGGGTAGTGGAGAGCCTGCTGAAAGGACTTAAGTATCCTTGATCTTAGTAAGAGGGTAGGTATCCAATGAGCCTTTCTAAACATGGCCTGTTTTTCCTCCATGCTTCTAGGATACTTGTTCATATCCTCATTTTAATAATTATATTTTATTTTGGTAATATTTATAAAGCCAGAACCATGGCATTGCAGACTTTGACTAATGTCACATTAAAAAAGCAGAATTCAGCAGCCAAAAACTAATTTCGGAACAACCAAAATTTTCACTTGCATCTCTTGACCACTGTGAAAAAGGTAATTACGCTAAAGCAAAACTGAAAATCTTTCTTTCTCACCAATCCTTTCCTCTCATTCATTGCAAGGGACAGGGTAGATCTCTACTCCGCATTGCCGTGCAATGTCCCATGCTGATGGCAGCTCCACCATCTTGTAGCATCATCATCCAGATGCATGGCTTCCCTATTTCTTCAATAGGGGAAGAGAGAGAGTAAAAACAAACCATACTACTCTTTTATAATTGATGTTGGAAGCATAAAGTTGCTCTCTTTCCTAGTCCCTTGGCCAGGACTCATCACATGATTATGACTTATCTTCAGTGGAAGCTGGAAAATGCAGTCTTTCTGTATTTCCAAGAAGAAGAAAATGAAATAAGACAGTGAACCCCATCACAGATGTTCGAAGAGGGTCACAGAAATTTGAGATAGAAATATGTCCTTAGCAAGTAATGTTATTGATTGACATAATAGCTTCTTTCATTTCACTACTTTCCACTTACCTTTTGACCCATCCCATATTTGATTTATACCTTTCTCCAACTAAAAAAAGTCTGATCTACCAAGGTCAAAAACTTAAGAGGGTCAGGGATGGGACAAAAATGAATAAATAAGAGGATGTCTGGGTTCCCTTCATTTGAATGAAGGAAGAAAAAGGCTGGGTACACTCATAAGATTTTTTTTGTCCTACTCTATTTGCATCTAGCCACCTCCTTTGAGATCTGTACCAGATCTTCTCAAAATTCACTGCTCTTCCATTGCAAAACATATGCTAGGCTGTTATTCTGTGTGAAACAAAGAACAAAAGGTCACAAAACTATGAATAAGATCACTGACAAACTTATAGCACAAACAGGGATAATTTGTGACAACAAAAATATAAAGTGGAGGACTTAAGGTCTGAATTTGCAAAGGAGAATGGAGATCAGATGCATTCAAAAGAAAAAAGGCCTATTGTATATATGAAACTTTTTTCACAAATGAATCTAATGGAAACCACACACACACACACACAAACTGAGACACATAACAAAGAGAGAGGAAAGAGTTATGACATACCACCAAACAAAATAACAGACAGGCACACAAAGGAAAAGAACCAATAGAAACACAGAGCTATCAGAAAACAAAACATTAAACAAAATAAAATGGCTATAAGAAAATCCTCATACATCAATTTTACCCTAAATGTAAATGGACTGAATTCACCAATAAAAAGGAACAGTAGCAGATTGGATCAAAAACCAAAACCCAACCATATGCTGCCTTCAGGAGACACATCTAAGCTGCAAAGACAAAGTTGGATTCAAAGTGAAAGGGTGGAAAATAATTATCCAAGCAAATAGCATCCACAGAAAAGCAGGTGGAACTATACTTATATCTGACAAATATATCTCAAGACAACAAAGGTGAACATTTTATAATGATAAAGGATGCTACATCAAAAAGATGTAACACTTCTAAATATATATACATCCAATTAGAGATCACTAAACTAGTATATAAAGCAACTAGTAACAGAACTAAAGAAAGAAACTGACAAAAACACAATCATAGTAGGGGGCCTAAATACTCCATTGACACTTTAAATAGATCATCCAAACAGAAAATCAATAAAGAAATACTAGTTTAAATGACGCATTAGACCAAATGGACATAATTGACATTTACAGAGCCTTTCATCCCAGAGCAGCAGATTATACATTCTTCTACAGTACACATGGGACATTCTCAAAGATAAATCACATTCTGGGTCACAAAACTAGCTTCAACAAATTCAAGAAGATTGAAATCATACCAAGCAACTTTTCTGACCACAATGCTCTGAAATTACAAATCAACTGCAAAAAAGAAGTTAAGAAACCCACAGCTATGTGGACATTAAACAACATACTACTAAAAAAATGACTGGGTCAAAGAAGAAATAAATGTAAGATCAAAAGATGCATAGAAGCCCTGGCTGGTAGCACAGTGGATAAGGCACCAGCCTGCAAACCCAAAGGTCGCAGGTTTGATTCCCCAGCCAGGGCACATAACCAGGTTGCAAACCAGGTCTCCAGTCAGGTCTGTGGCTGGAGGCAGGTGAAAGGCAACCATACATTGATGTCTCTCTCCCTCTCTGCCTCTCTCCCTTCCCCTCTTTCTAAAAATAATGGAATAAAATCTTTAAAAAATAAAAGATGCATAGAGACAAATAAGAGCGACAATACAACATGTCACATTTTTTTGGATGCAGCAAAAGTATCAATAAGAGGCAAGTTTATATCAATGCAGGCCTATCTCAAGAAACAACCTAACATTACATCTTAAAAAACTAGGAAAAAAGAACAAAAGCAAGCCAAAGTCAGAAGACAGGAAATAATAAAAATTAGAGTTGAATGAAATAGAGAACAAAAGGACTATACAAAAATTTAATACAACAGAAAGCTGGCTCTTTGAAAAGATTAATAAAATTGACAACCTCTGGCTAGACTCATTAAGGAAAAAGAGAAAAGACTCATATAAACAAATTCAGAAATGAAAGAGCAGAAGTTACCAGACATGAGATATACGAAGATTATGCTAGAATACTATGAAAGATTATATGCCACATGCCACCAAATTCAACCAAATTCAATAACCTACAAGAAATGGGTAAGTTCCTAGAAATATATAACCTTCCTAGACTAAATCATAAAGAATTGGAAAATCTAAGCATAAGCCAGGTGGTGAAAAAATAAATACCATATAATCTTACCTAATACAGGAAACCAATGAACAAAACAAGCAAGCAAGTAAAATAGAACCATAGGCATGGAAACGGGGAACAGACTTTCAGTGTGCAGAGAGGAGGGGGAGAAGTGGGGGGAATGAAGGGGAAGGGCCTAATCAAGGAACTAGTATAAATGACCCATAGACATAGACCACATTCGGGGATTGACTGTGGGAGTTGGGGGTGGGGGCAGAATAGAGCAAGGGGGAGGAAAATGGGACAACTGTAATAGAATAATTAAAAATGCTAAAAAAGATAAAGATCAGCTTTTAAAAATGAAAGAGAATAAACAAACAAACAAAAGAATTGGAAAATCTAAATGGGTCCATCAGCAGTGAGGAAATTGAGGCAACCATCAAAAATCTCCCCCAAAATAAAAGTCCAGAACCAGATGGCTTCATCAGTGAATTCTACCAAACATTCAAGGAAGATTTAGTGTCTATCCTCAAACTTTTCCAAAAAACTGAAGAAGAGGCAATACTTCGTAACATATTTTATGAGGCCAACATAACCTTGATACCAATAGCTGGCAAGGATAACACAAAAAAAGAAAACTATAGAATGAGATCTTTGATGATTGCACATGTAAGAATGCTAAACAAAATGTTAGCAGATCAAATACAACAATACAACAATACGTTTAAAAGATAATACACCACAATCAAGTGAGGTTCGTGCCAGGGCACAAGGATAATTCAACATACACAAATCAATCAATGTAATTAATATATCACATTAACTAAACAAAGGATAGAGATCATATGATCTTATCAATAGGTGCAGAAAAAGCAACTGGTAAGATATACCATCCTTTTATGATTAAAACACTCAATAAAGTGTGTATAGAGGAAAAAGTAATATAATAAAGGCCATACATATATGACAAAATCTCTGCTAATATCATATTCAATGGTGAAAAACTGAGAATTTTTCTCTCTAAAATAAGGAATAAGACAAGGATGCACACTCTCATAACTCTTATTCAACATAGTTCTGTAAGTCCTTGCCAGAGCAATCAGGAAAAAGAGAAAAATAAAGGGCATCCAAATTTGGAATGAAAAGTAAAAGTATCACTTTTTGCAAATGATATGATTCTATAGATAGAAAACCCTAAAGACGCCACCAAAAACTATTAGAAACAATACACAAATACAGTAAAGTTGCAGGATACACAATCAATATACGAAAATCCACTGCTTTCCTGAATACTAACAATGAAATCTCAGAAAAAAGAAATTAAAAAAATCCCTTTTGCAAATGCAACAAAAAGAATAAAATACTGTGGAATACACAAAGGGATTGAAGGACTAGATACTGAAAACTACAAAGCATTATTAAAAGAAGTTGAAAAAGACAGTGAAATGTTCATAGACTTGAAGAATCAACAGTTAAAATGGTCATATTACCCAAAGCAATATACAAATTTAATGCAATCTCTATCAAAATCCCAATGACTTTTTTTAAAGAAATAGAACAAAAGAAAATCATTAGATTTGTATGGAACCACAAAAGACCCTGAAGAAACAAAGCAATTCAGAGAAAAAAAGAATGAAGCCAGAGGTATCACACCACCTGACTTCAAATTATACTACAGAGTCAGGGTAATCAAAATAGCAGGATATTGGCAATAAAACATATGCATAGGCCAATGGAACAGAATTGAGAGTCCAGAAGTAAAACCACATATACTAGCCAAATATGAGTAAATTTTAACAAAGGAGCCAAAACCATACAATGGAGAAAAGAAAGCCTTCTCAATAAGTGGTGCTGGGAAAATTGGAAAGCCACATATTTCTAAATAAGCAACAGCTTTATAAAGTTATTTCAAGAATTTCATTATAAATTTTCATTTTTACTTAGAACTACCTATTTATAACCTATATAAATGATTCTTTAAAAACCTATTTTAGAATTTGCTATACGTATCTTTGGATTGCATACATATGTAATATACAGGGAATCTTTATAAAATTTTGATGATATTTTAAACTATTTAAATTTGAAGAACAGGAAAATAAATCTGATGTATGAAAATTTCTAGCCTTCAGGTTGTGTATTTTGGGGCTGTTATAGACCTCTGTAAACTGAGGATGATTTAAGCAACAAATAAGTTATACAAATGAATTATGCAACAGTGATCAAATTTAGCCTGCATCAGAATCCCTTGAAGGGCTATTAAAACACACAGTGCTGAGCTCCACCCCCAGAGTTTGTGATTCAGTAGGTTTAGGATGGAACCTGAAAATTTGCGCTTCTAGCAAGATCCCAGGTGTTGCCGATGCTGCTGGTCTAAGGACCGCACTGGGAGGACCGCTGGCCGGAGTGTTCTACCAAAGGCTTCACAGTTAGTTTAGAAATAGAAATTTTGCAAAGCAGCCTAACAAAAGAGGGAATAACTCATTACTGTGTAGCTACAAGGTAGTACAGGTAAATGTTGTACATAAATGATTCCTCACATGCATTACCTAAGAAAGTCTGTGTTAGGTTTCATGTCCCCTTTGTCAGGCCCATCAGTGAGGAACAAGGATCTTGGCTGATGGAAGGTTTTTTTCCCTTTGAATTCCACCCTGGAGTCTAGTACAGAAGAAAAGAACCATTTTAGACAAAGAATGGGAAACAAGACAGAAAAGGAGCAACAGAATGCCTAGAGAATCCAAAAACTCTCTTAATCTGTTCAGAATACTACTTCCAAATAGCACTGAGGCCATGATAAAATAGTTGAAGGTCGGCATCATTAAGAAAGGCTGGGTGCCTGGTGTTGCACAATCAGCACCTCCCTGCTTTTTTGCTCTCGTTTCTTTTATATCTGAACGTCTGAGCTAATTCATGTTCTCCTAGAGTAATTTTCCAGCAATCTCAAGGACGATGGGACCAAGAATGCCATAAGTTTTATATCCATATTATATTTTAAGGTATAATTGACATATACCATTATTAGTTTGAATTTTTAGCATAATTACTTGATGTATGTATCTATTATAGAATTATTACAATTAGTTCATAGCAGCACTATTTACAATAGCCAAGTGCTGGAAACAGCCTAAGTGCCCACCAGTGGATGATTGGATCAAAAAACTTTGGTACATTTACACAATGGAATACACAGCAGAAAGAAAGAAGGAACTCCTACCATTTGTGATAGCATGAATGGAACTGGAGAGTATCATGCTTAGTGAGATAAGCCAGTCAGTGAAAGACAAATAACCATATGATCTCACCCATTTCAGGACAATAATGAACAAAACAAACAAGCCAAACAGAACCAGATACATGAATATAATGAATAGACCTTCAGTGGGCAGAGGTGGGGGAGGGGGAGGAGGGAGGAGGAGGAAAAGAAGGGGAGCAGTTTAGTCAAGGAAGTAGCATGGAAGAACCATGGACATGGACAACAAGTGGGATTGACT
>PVIW01002956.1:0-119936 GCA_004026585.1 Noctilio leporinus | reverse complement strand
AAAAAGAATTAACAATAGTCTATATAGCACCAGTCACTACATATAGTTGCAGAACTATTTTTTTTGTAATGGGGACTTTTAAGATTTAGCAACTTTGAATATGGAATACAGTATTATTAACTATAATTGCCATTTTCCAGTTTACAACAGCCCTGCAGGTTTTATGGGCTCACACTTTGTTGGTTTTCAAAGCTAGATGTTTAGAGGGCTTGTCTCTCAGGTGCAGGTCTTAAAAGCTGGGTGCCTGATGTGGGGTGCAAACTCTTCACTCCTCAGGGATAATCTCTCAGTTTTGAGTTTCCTCCAAATTATGGGCCATCAGTCAGAGGCGGGTGGTTTATGGCAAAACTGTGTCTCAGCCTTTTCTACCAGCTTAGATGTGGTTTCTTTCTTGCTTACCCAATAGGCTGAGTCACTCCGCTAGTTTTAAGGGTTTTTTTTTTTTCCCCAGAGGAAATTGTTCCATATGTAGTTGTTGATTCAGTGTGTCTGTGGCATAAGGTGATTTAGGATCTTCCTGTGTCACCATCTTGAACCAGACCTCCCATAGCATTTTTTGAGTCTGCAGAATTCTCTAGTAGATGCTCCAGGAAGAACTCATTCCAGTCTGATGATAAACCTTTGTGAAACTATGACAGCATGGGCACCAGCCCTCATCTTGTGGAGTGTCTGATCATCCATCCCCAAGATTTGTAATCTCTTGGCCACGAAAGGAGGCATTTCTGTGCTTCTGGCTAGCCTGCAGATCTAACTACTTATCTCTTCCCCTGATGGGTTTTCTCTCTTTGTATTCTATGTCAATCAAGGCACAAGGCTCACATGATGAATGTGCATGGTAGCCGGTGGTGGCACCATAGAGGGTATTTCCATTCTAGTCTTATATGCACCATAGCATAGAATGTGCCAATTCCTCATTGGTTACACTATTCCACAGGCTCCAGAGACCACACAACATTGCTTAACCTTATTCTCTCTCCAGACCTGCTTACGTCTCAATCCTTCTGTTTCCTGGGACCCTGCCCTCCCTCAGCTAGCATTTCTCCCTCTCTCCCCACCAAGAAACTAGATACTTCTCTTCTTAAACACACAGCGCCGGTTAGCTCTCCATTCTCACCTGACTTCATGGTCTAACATTCACAAGTTCAAGGAATTAAAGCACTCCTGGAAAACATCTACACCTGACCTCCCCTCTTACCACTGCAGGAAACCTGGCAGAAACACTGCACTGTTGTCTTTCTTATTTCCAGTCACTAGAAATAGGTTAGCAATTTAGTTTCTGAATGGAATAAAATGTAAAGTACTCCCATGTCCCTGCGAATTCCTTCTTAAAAAGCAGAAGAAAATGTAGTCAGTTTGGATTTTGAATGGGTTTTTTCCTTTGATCCATTTGTGTGAGAAAAAATTATTTCAAATCCAGATGGCAGTATATGTTATACCTCACACACAATATCAAGATGTCTAAACTAAAAAGCAAAATCTGGAGAAGAGACCGAGCAGGCTCATTCTTTCCACTAAGCTCCACTAATCCATCTGTTTTCTCTTTTTGGCATTCTTCATCTAAACATGTTTGTATTGATATAAAAATCATATTTTTGACAGTTTGAATTCTAGTGAAATAGAGTACAAAAATCAGACCTTTGAAACCAATTCAAATTATTTTTGAATTTTTTTTTTTACTGTTTTTACCATTTAATGGCAGTGCATTTCAGTGGTATTAAGTACAGTTATAATGTTATACAACTATCCCTACCATCCATCTCCATAAGGCTCCGCAGCTGCAGCTCTGGGCTCATTAAACAGTGCTCAGTGCCCCTCGCCACCCCCTGGCAGCCGCCATCTACTGTACTTTCTGTCACTGTGAACAGGACTACTCTAGGGGCCGCATTTAAGCGGGATCATACAGCATCTGTCTTTCTGCGATTAGTCATGACATTGTCAAAGTTTATCCATGCTGTGTATGTATCAGAATCCCCCTCCTTTTTAAGACTGAAAGGGTTGAGGGGAGGGGGGAGGCAGAAGCAAGGAAGGGGAGCAGCTTAGACAAGAACCTAGTATAAAGGAACCATGGACATGGACAACAGGTGGGATTGACTTTGGGGGGAATGGGTGGGTGGGGAGGGGGACAGAGGGGAGCAAAAAGGGGATGGATGTAATACAACAATAATAAAATTTAAAAAGAAAGAAAAGAAAATTGCCCATCATTTCAAGAAACAGAGAAAAAAAAGAGTTCATTTAAAAAATCCAGAAAGAAGTGAAAGTAGAAACTCAAACATATTTGCACACCCGTGTTCATAGCAGCATTATTCACAGTAGTTGAAAGCTGGAAGCAAACCGAATGTCCACTGATGGATGAATCGATAAACAAAATGAAGTCTATTTTTGAATTATTGGAGGTACAAATTATAAGAACCAAGTCAATATACCTAGGGTGTATGCCAAGTTCAAGGGCCTCTAACTGTGCTATCCTGAGCTGGCTACTGAACAGACCAGAACTACACAATTTAGATACTTATATCAATCAGCTTCATCTAGTCCAGGCCTTTTCAACCTTGGCACTGTTGCCATTCAGTGCTAGATAATTCTTTTGGGGGGTGGGAGGGCTTTTCCTGTGCACTGGAGGATGTGAAGGAGCATCCCTGGCCTATCTTCCACTGTGACAACCAAAAACATGTACAGGCATAGCTAAATGTCCCATATGCAGCCACCCCACCCCTGCCAATTTATAACCATTGATCTAGTTCTGGTGCATGTGTGGTTGTGCAAACCTAGTCTGCAAAGTTGGATCAACTCCAACTTAATGCAAAATACCTGTTAATATTGTACATGACTTGTGGCAATTATTTTTTTAAAGATTGTATTATTTCCAGAGAGAGGGGCAGGGAGAGAGGCAGAGAGGGAGAGAGACATCAATGTGTGGTTGCCTTTCACCTGCCTCCAGCCACAGATCTGGTTGGAGACTTGGCTTGCAATGTGGTTATGTGCCCTGACTGGGGAATCAAACCAGTGACCTTGCCCTGGCTGGTAGCACAGTGGATAAGGCGCCAGCCTGAGAACCCAAACCAGTGACCTTTGTGTTCACAGGTCGGCACCTGGTTCACTATGACACCAGCCAGGGCAATAGCAATTACCGATGCATAGGAAGTTGCAGGCCTAATGACTTCCTGACCATTATAATATAAAACAGTGCTACTCAATCTTTCATGTGTATGCCAGTCATCTGAGATCTGGCTAATAATGCAGATTCTAATTCAGTAGGTTTAGGGTAGAGTGTAGGATTCTAATGCTACTGGCCCATGGGACCACACTTTGAGTAGCAAAGGTTGAAAGGTTGATTCAGTCCTTTGTGGCATTAAGCTTTTCTCTGAACACTACATGGACTTGGTTGGTCCACCAGAACACCTGGGAGTCAGGTTTGACATATTCTTCTCTTTTTTGGCTCTAGGTTGTTGCTGCGGATCCCACTCTATTCCTTCAGCATGGTGCTCGTAGATAAGCATGGCATGGATAAGGAACGCTATGTCTCTCTGGTGACACCTGTGGCCCTCTTCAACCTGATTGACACTTTCCCCTTGAGAAAAGAGGAGATGGTCCTGCAAGCTGAAATGGGCCAAACCTGCAACACCTGATGGGATGCTTCCTTCCTGTGTTGTCCCTCTTCTCTTGCTACATAGTTTGATGCACATGGAAAGGCCTTAAAGATATCCTTGATGTACAGATTTTTATTTGTAATTTTTAAAGTCTATTTTATTATGACCTTTCTTTGCACTTAAACATTAACACAATGCTTTTTGTACTTCGAAGAGTTCCCCAAATGATAACAGTTACTATTTTTAACTCTCTCTACTCCATGATGGCTGGTTAATTTTGTAGAGAATTTAAAAACTGCACTCATACACATCCTTTTCTATATGTTATTCAGTGTGACAGGTAACTTTCTTCAGTCATTTTTTTTTTATATAAAACTTTTACTAATAAAATATTTTGGAGCAAATTTACTAAAACCCATTCTTTTTTCAAGCAACAGCCACACTTAAGTGTGGTCAATGGTTTTAGAACTGCCTCTTTGTGGTGTTTTAAGAATGGAACAAGTGGCAGCGGCACCAGAGACAGAAGCGACCTCTATCAGAGAAGGCAAAAAGTGAAAGGGCGAAAGTGCTAGTCTGCCAGGTCACTTTGGCTTGTAGCTGGATGATCCCATTGCTCTTCAGTACCACCCCAGATTCCTAAAGAGAGACCTCCCTGACTTAGAGGAGGGGAAGGAAGAAGTCAGATAAAGAGAACTAAAGGAAGAATACCTTTCCTGCTGTCTACTCCAGGGTACCAGCAAGAGATCTGTCTATAGACCTCTAGGAACCC
Source organism: Noctilio leporinus (assembly GCA_004026585.1). NCBI lineage: Eukaryota > Metazoa > Chordata > Mammalia > Chiroptera > Noctilionidae > Noctilio > Noctilio leporinus. The sequence continues at coordinate 115,580 of PVIW01002956.1, read as the reverse complement.
CCTTCCCACTCAGAGATTCCCATGACAGACCTTGCGTAAACCCAAAGCCCCAAGTGAGCACACACCTCCCCCAATTCTAGCACCACCTATTTTTTTTATTTTCCACACCAGCTTTGTTATGTGCATATTCCTAACCTTAGGGATAAGTAAGTTCTCATAAGATAAACCAAAAATTTTTGCTGTAGTACATTCTAGAAAACAAAAGAAGGGCTCTTAGCTACTAACCTGTTGAACTGTTAGAATCAAAGTAAACAAAACTTGATATAAATAAGAAAGGTGTTCCCTACTGCAAATGTGGCAACAGAGGCATACAATATCAAACACTATGAAAAGTCATGATTATATAGTATTAAAATAAGAAAATGCTCATCTGTAACAACCAAACCCAAAGACATAGCATGTTGTAATCTGATAAAGAATTCAACATAGCTGTTATGAAGAAATTCAACGAGCTATAAGAAAACTCAAAAAGGCAATTCAGTGACCTTAGGAATAAAATTAATGAACAAAAGGCGTACTTTACCAAAGAGAATGAAATTCTAAAAAAAAAAAAAAAAAATCACCAAATTCTGGAACTGAAAAACTCACTAAAGGTGATGCAAAATGCATTGGAAAGCCTCAGATGGAGGAGCAGATAGCAAGATCAAGAACAGGAATTTAGAAATGATTCAGGTGGAAGAGGAGAGAGAATTCAGACTTTAAAATAGTGAAGTAGCCCTAGGACTATCACACTTGATTAGAAAAGCCAATATAAAATAGGTATGCCTGAAGAAGAGAAGGAGAAGGGGGTGGTGAGTTTATTTAAAGAAAAAAATAGCTGAGAACTACCCAAATCTGGGGAAGAAATGGATCTACAAGTTCATGTCACTAATAGAACACCTTATTATCTCAAAATGCAAAAAGACCTTCTTCAAGACACATTATAATAAAATGGTCAAAAGTCAATGATAAAGAATTATAAAGGCAGCCAGTGGAAAGGAGTCAGTAAGTTATAAAGGACGCCCCCTCCCCAACTAGGCTATCAGCAAATTTCTCAAAAGAAACTCTATAAGCCAAGAGAGGATGAAATACTCAAAGTATTGAAAGATAAAATTGCCAACCAAGAGTACTTTATCTGGCAAAGTTATCCTTCAGATAGGGAGAAATAAAGACCTTACCAAACAAAAGCCAATGGAGTTTACTACCACTACAATAGCCTTACAAGAAATGTTTAAAGGAGCTCTTCAAGCTGAAATTAAAAAAAAAAAACTACACAAAACTATGATTAAGGTGATAAGTAGCATTAGAAAACTTGACCTCTTTTAAAATAGTAAATTAAACAATTATAGCATAAAGGCTAAGGTAAAGAGCATTAAAAGTAACTGCAACTTATAATTTGGAGAAAAATCAGCATAAAGAGATAATTTGTGACATCAAAAACATAAATGTGGATGAGTAAAATATGGAACTATTAAGGGCAGATGAAGATAAATTTCTACCAGCACAAAAAGGTCTATTTTATTCATTAAATGTATTATTCCAACTTCATAGTAACCATAAGCAAATAACTAAAACTAAGACACCAAACAAAAAGGCAAAATCACCATACAAAACCACCAACTTACAAAGTAGACAGAAGCAGAAGGAAAAAGAAGCAATGAAGAGACAACATAAGCAGATGGCAAAATGTAAAATGGCAGTAGTAAATCCTTGCATATTGACAATCACAATAAATATAAATAAACTCACCAATCAAAAAGTACAGAGTAGCTGTTTGGATTAAAAACCATGAACCCTGGTTTGTGTGGCTCGGTGGATTGAATGCTGGCCTGTAAACCTAAAGGTGGCCAGTTCAATTCTTAGTCACTGTACATGCCTGGGTTGTGGGGCCAGGTGCCCAGTTGGGGGCATGTGAGAAGCAACCAATTGGTGTGTCGCTTGCCCATCAATGTTCCTCTACCTTCCTCCCTCCCTCCCCCCTCTCTAAAAATGAATAAATAAAATCTTAGAACATGGCATAACTCTATGCTACCCACAGAAGACTCATTTTCAGCTTTTAAGACACATAGTCGCAAAGTGAAGGTATAGGTCAGATTCCAAATAAGCAGAAATCAAAAGGCAAGCTTAGCCATACTTACATCAGGCAAAATAGATGTGAATCCAAAAATGGTAACAAGAAAGAAAGAAGATCATTTTATAATTATAAAGGAGTCAATACATCAAGAAGATATAACAATCAAAAAATGTTCACTCCCAACAAATAAGCATCAAAATACATTAAGCAGATATGAGCAGATCTTAAGGGGAAAATTAACAGTATTATAAAACTAGGATATTTCAATACTTTACTGTTAGCAACAGATGTATCATCCAGAAAGGAAATCAACTCAGAAACATTAGATTTGAACTATACTTTAGAAAAAAATAGACAACAGACATATAAAGAATATTCCATTCTAAAAGCAGAATATGCATTCTTCACAACCGCACATTAAAATTTCTCTAGGATAAATCATATGGTAGGACACAAAATAAATCTAGAAAATTTAGAAGATGAAATTATACCATCTTTTCTGATCACAATAGTATAGTATAAAACTAGAAATCAACAACAAAATGAAAGTGAGATGACCTACAGTAAGTGTAAACTAAACCCACTTCTAAAGAACAAATTGGTCAAAGAAAAAGTCCAAATTCAAGTAAAAATTTATCTAGAAACAAATGAAAATGCAACTACAACAAATGAAATCATGTGGGATGCAGCAAAAGTATTTCTGAGAGGAAAGCTTATAGCAATAAATACATATATTAGGAAATTAGGTCTCAAATAAATGACCTAACTTTACATCTCAGGGAATCAGAAACAGAAAAACAAATTAAGGCCAGACAAGCAGAATGAAGGATTTAATTTTGTGTTCTCTGTTCTGCTATGGTCACCCCCTACACTCTCCTCTAGCACTTCTTTCCAGTGAGACTATCTTTATGTCTCACCCCAACTCCAGTATGATGCATACTAAAGGCTACCCTTAGGTAAAACAAAAGTAACCCTGATGACTTACCTAATGTATTTGCCCTCTTCCAAGTGATGACCACCCTCCAATGTCTGCCAGCTTTTTGGTCACTCTCCAATGTCTTCAGGAAGTTGTATTTTAAATACTTTGTCAAGATATAGTTGTCTGAAAGGCTGGTACAACAGGAGCTTATGACCATTATCAGAAGGCTTGTAAAGGCTGAGCCAGGAGGTGGAGAAATCTAGGTCATTCCCAGAGAACTACAGGTTTCATCTCCACAAGCCCTCAACTCTTGGCCTTGAGTTTATATGAATGGGCTGGGAGATGAAGGAGAAAAAGGGCAGTGAGATCATCCAAAGCAGATTGAAGAAAGTAATGTCCAAGATGGTGATAACTACATTAACATCCATTCTCATGCATAAAAAATATGCAAAACTCAGCGGCTTAAAACAACAATAAACATTCTCTGTCATAATGGCTGAGGGTCAGAGATTTGGGAGCAGCTTTGCTGACCATCTATAGTTTGTAGTCTCTCATGACATTGCAGTCAGATGTTATCCAAGGCTTCAGTCATCTGAAGGCTTGACTGGAACTAGAAGATCCACTTTATGGTGGTCCACTCATATAACTGATATGTTGGTCATGGTTGTTGCAAAACACCTCTGCTCTTCCCTACATGGGCCTCTCTGCAGTTACATGAATGTTCTCTAATATGGTAGTTGGTTTCTTCCAATAGAAGTGGTCCAAGAGAGCAAAGTGGAGTGACACTATCTTTTATGATCTAGCCTCAGAAGATACAGTGTTACTTCCCCAGTATCCTGTTAGTCACACAGGTAAAACCTATTCAGTGTGGGAGGGAAGTATATGAGGGCATGGATACCAAGATGTGAGGATCTTTGGGAGCCAGTTTGAAGGCCAGTCTCCATAACAGGCGGATAGGTTTGGTCAACAAGTGTTCAATCCTTTCTATCATGCAGATGATGAGAGACTTACAAGCTACATTTCCCAGAATCCATTGAAACTATACAGTTGGGTTGTGGTAAAGATATAGCAGCAGGACAGTAATAGGACTAATAAATTGAAAGTACACAGAGAAGGGCTAATGATCCTGATGTTGCTGTTGAAGAATAAGCATAAAGAATATAAAGAAAGGAAGCATTTAGAAGGTAGGAGGTGACAGAGAATGGAAGAACACATCATTGTAATTGTGATGTTAGGAAGTTGAATGATGAAACCTCCTGGCAGGAGGCTAATGTAAGTGTGGAGGAGAAAACTGAATGTAGATGTAGATAGATGATTGTAAGAGTAGAGTGGCAAAGAGTGATAGTAGGTGCAAGAGAGAATCAGGGTTTACTTGGAGTGAGTGTGTGTGTGTGTGTGTGTGTGTGTGTGTGTGTGAGACAGTGGTCCAGCTGGGGTACACATAGAAAAATGTGAGAATGAGAGAATAACAGCAGACTGAGGAGGAGACCAACAAGACATCTCATTATGGAAATAATAAGCATGGATGAACTCAACATGCTTTGAGTTTCCAATTTTCAGAGTACAATAGTTTTGGTGCTGGAAATGATTTCATGCTGATTTCTCTGTAACCCATCCTAGACCCCCATGTCAGAAAGATACAGGTCCAGACCCCTACAACCATAACCAGGCCCCCATGGTGGGGCTGGACCTGACTCTTCCTGGCTTGGGGTCCAGAAGAGCTTACACAAGATTCATCATGAGTCCTAAAACAAAGTGTCAGGCAGGACTCCCTAGGGAGTATTTGGTTACATGTGTAGGGAAGGAAAACTAAAAGGGAACTTGTTGTCAGAAGGTAGGAATGCTTTCAGAGGTAACTGAGGCAATATTTTAAAATTTTATTTATTTATCATTTGTAGAGTGAGGGGAAGGAAGAGAGGCAGAGAGGGAGACATCAATGTATGGTTGCCTTTCACCTGCCCCCAGCTACGGACCTGGCTGGAGACATGGCTTGCAACCTGATTATGTGCCCTAGCTGGGGAATCGAACCAGCAACTTTTGGGTTCGCAGGCCAGTGCCTTATCCACTGTGCCACCAGCCAGGGCTTGAGGTAATATTTTTAAAAAGCAAAGATAAAGAAACTCTGCAAATTGATAATAAAATATACATGTTAAAAATGAACAAAGGATTTAATCAGTTTACAAAGAATACATATGAATTGGCAATAAGCACAAGAAAAAATGCTCTATCTTCATTCATCAAGGACATGAAAAATGAAATAACGCTTGAGTGATTAAAATGAAAAGACTATTAAGTATTGACAATGAAACTCTCATACACTGCTTGTAGGAGTGTCAAATAGTAAAACTACTTTGGAAAATGAGTAGTTTCTTATAATGAACATTAAACATACAACTTCGCCAAGACAAACCAGATCCATTCCTAGATATTTATTCAAGAGAAAATAAAATGCATATACACAAAGAAGGCATGCAACTTCATTCATTATAAATCCTACTAGGAACAACTCAGGAGACTATAAACTAGTATGAATGAATACTTCTGAGAAATAAAAATGAACAAATTCTTGATATCTACAACATGTAAAAGAAATTCAAAATCATTATTTTGAATGAAAGACAGTAGATTCAAATGAATATTTATTGCTTTAGTCCCTTTATATGAAATTTGTGAACAGGCAAAGCCAGTTTGTAGTGACAGATATGAGCACAACAGTGGTATCATCTTTCAGGAGAAAGTGATTGGAAAGGAGCACAAGGGAAACACCATGGGGTGAGAAATGTTCTCTCTTGATAAGAGTGTGAGTTACATGGTTGTGTACATTTTTTTCAAAATACATTGAACTGTTCACTTTAAATAGGTATACTTTGTTGTAGGTCAATTGTCCTTAATTTAAAAATTAAAGAGTATATTAGCTTGGAAAAAAAAAAAAAAAAAAGGCTGATAAAGCCCCAGTGCTGACAATTTGAGCACCAAAAATATGATAATGACTAATGTTAACTGGAACCATAACTCCACAAAGATGTAAAATGGTCAAAAAACAGAAAGTATGTTTTAAAAAGGCATGCATACAATGTAAAGCTAAAGGAATTCATTATCACCAAACCATTATTACATGAAATGTTAAAGGAACTTACTTATGAAAAAGAAGACCAAAACTATGAACATTAAAATGACAACAAACTCACAACAATCAACAATTGAATCTAACAACAAGCAGAACAGGAATAGAATCATAGATATGGAGGTTATTTGGAGGGTTATCAGCTGGGAGGGGGAAGGAAGAGAATGCAGGGAAAGGTGCAGGTATTAAGAAGTGTAATTGGTAGGAACAAAATAGACAGATGGTTGTTAAGGAAAGGAAATGGAGAAGCCAAAGAATTTACATGCATGACCCATGAACACGACATGACCTAAGGGGGGCATTGCTGGAGGGAAGGAGATACCAGGCAGAGAGTAGCAAAGGGGAAAAAATTAGGACAAGTGTGATAGCACAATCAATAAAATATACTTTTCAAGAGGCATACATAATGTTAACCAATCACAAAATGCAATTGTGAGTCTCAGTAGATCGATGACTACCTACCAAGAATGAAGGGGAGAGTGAGAAAATGAGTGTCTGATGACTTGGGCAATCATCAGAACCACCCAGGTAAGATGATATTAAATTAGACTCAATGTGTACATTGTGGGGAATTTGAGTTAATAGAACACTGCACAGTTGGAGGAGGAGATTTTTCAAGGACCTAGTATTGATGCTGCTGCCTCCCCACAGGTGAGGATATGATCTTGATGATCTTGATTCAAAGGTGGGAAGAGATAAGAATTCTATTTCAGCTCACAGTAGTGTAGCTCATATCATACTAACTCTACTGTTAATAATTATAAGTCTGGAAACTATAGAAAAATTACTTGTTTGAATTTATTGGAGCTCAACCAAAAGTAGGCAGACTGGAGGACATAGGACTCTGAAAGAATAAAAGCACATTAGATGAGATCTACACTTAATTGGCTTCTCATCTCAAGTCTTCTCCACAATAGGTGAAAACAGTCTCTTCCATAAATGGTGTTGAGAAAACTGAACAGACTTGACCAGCCAAGATGGAGGCATAGGTAGACATGCTGTGTCTCCCTCACAACTAGAAAAAAATGTACATCTACCTCAAAACTAAATAAAAACAAGGCAGAAATTTCAGAAAATTGAACCACGTGGAAGTGCAACAAACAAAGAAGTAAAGAAATACTCAGCCACACAGGTAGGATGGGCAGAGCCAGGGAGGGGAGCAGCAGCAGCAGCACCAGAGATGAGGGTACAGTGAAAAACACAGTCATTCATTAAACCCATGAAGCAACCCAGGGCCAAGACTGCACAGTCCATGGTTCCAGCAGCAGGAAAAATAGTCATATTGCTTGATTGTGAAAACCAGTGGGTGTTGAGGCAGAAGAAGAAACTGCTAGACTCAATGGGCAAGCAGCATTGTCCCCTCTTGCCCCCCCTGCCACATACGGTGCCACAACAATGTGAAATGGGTTGCCGCACACTGATTAATTCCTAAGGCTCCACCCCTTACAACGTAACAAGTGTGACAGGACTACCTAAGACACAGAAGCAAACACAGAAAGATGTCAAGCTGAGGAGACAGAGAAGTATAGCCTAAAAGAGGGAGCAGATCAAGGTGCCAGTGGGAGAACTGAGTGACAAAGAGAGAGCCAACCTAACAGCCAAGGAGAAAGCCAACCTAACAGATGCAGAGTTTAAACGCTGGTGATGATGCACACAGACTTGACAGATATGCTTAAATACAGTAAGTGGAGAAAGGGAGAAGTGAAGGCTAGGCTATGAGAAATGAAGAAAAATCTACCTGAAACTAAAGGTGAAGGGAAGGAAATGGGTTCAGATGAATGATTTGGAACATAAGGAAGAAATAAACAATCAACCAGTACAGAAAGAGGAAACAAGAATTGAAAAAAATGAGGAGAGGTATAGGAACCTCTGGGGCAACTTTAAACATGCCAATATTCAAAGCATAGGGGTGCCAGAAGGAGAAGGGGAAGAGCAAAAAATTGAAAACTTATTTGAAAAAATAATGAAGGAAAACTTACTCAATTTGGCAAAGGAAATAGACATACATATCCAAGGAGCACAGAGTCTCAAACAAGCTAGACCCAAGGAGGACCACACCAAGACACTTATAACTACAATGCCAAAGGTTAAAGATAAAGAGAGAATCTTAAAATCAGCAAGAGAAAAAAAGAGTTACCTACAAAGGGGTACCTATAAGACTATCAGCTGATTTCTCAAAAGAAACTCTGCAGGCAAGAAGCGAAGTATTCAAAGTGATGAAAAACAAAGACCTACAACCTGGATTACTCTATCCAGCAAAACTATCATGCAGAATGGAAGGGCAGATCAAGTGCTTCCCAGACAAGGTATAGCTAAAGGAGTTCATCATCACCAAGCCATTATTATATGAAATGTTAAAGGAACTTAAGAAAAAGAGAATCAAAATTATGAACATTAAAAAGACAACAAAGTCACAAGTATCAACAAGAGAATGAAAACAAAAATTAAGCAGCCAACCAGAGAGGGAATATAATTAAAGGTATAGGGAACATTTGGAGGGGTGTCAGCTGGGAGGGGAAAGGAGAAGAGGGGGGAAAGGCATAGGGATTAAGAAGCAGTTGGTGGGTGCAGAAGAGATACGGAGATGTTAAGAAGAGTACAGGAAAAGGTAAAACCAAAGAACTTACATGCATGACTCATAGACATGAATTAAGAAGGAGTGGGATTGCTGGAGGGAGGGGGTGCTGGGTAGAGGGGAGCAAAGAGAAAAGGAATTGGGATAAATATAACAGCATAATCAATAAAAAATAAACTGGACAGCATATACAAAACAATGAAACTGGACTACTCTTTTACACCATATACAAAATCAACTCAATGTAAAAAATAACTTGAATGTAAGACTTGACACTATAAACTCCTACAACAAAACATAGGGTGTAAGTTCATTGACATTGGCCTTGGTGATCATTTTTTTTTCAACTTGGCTCTAAAAGTAAAGATGACAAAAACAAACAAGTGTAAATATACCAAACTAAAAAGCTCTGCATGGCAATGAAAATTATCAGGAAAAAATTTTAAAATAATAAAGACAACTTACTGAATGGGAGAAAATATTTGACAGTCATATAGCTGATAAGGCATTAATATCCAAAATATATAAAGAATTCGTACAACTCAATAGCAAAACAATCTAATTTTTAAAAAATAGACAGATCTAAATAAGTATTTTTCCAACAAAAACATACATGAAAAGATGCTTAGCATTAGTAATTATTAGGGAAATGCAAATACAAACCAATATGAGATATTACCTCAACCTGTTAGAATGGCTATTATCAAGAAGACAAGTGATAACAAGTGTTGGTTAGGATGAGAAGAAAAGAGAGCTCTTATAGACCATTGGTAGGAAAGTAAGCTGGTGCAACTACTATTGAAAACAGTATGGAGGTTCCTCAAAAAATTAAAAACAGAACTACCACATAATTGAATAATCCCACTTATGAGAAAACAAAAACACTAACTCAAAAAGATAGATGTCCCTCATGCTCACTGAAACATTATTTACAATACCCAAGACATGAAAACAACCTGAAAGTCCATTGATGGATGAATGGATAAAGAACATATGGTATTTATACACAATGGAATATTATTCAATCATCAAAAAGAATGGAATCTTGCCATTTGCAACAACATGAATGGACCTTAAGGGCATTATACTAAATGAAATAAATCAGAGAAAAACAAATGTCATATGATCTCACTTACATGTGGAACCTAAAATAAAATAAAATACAACCCTCCATAAAAACCAAGCTCATAAATACAGAGAATAGATTAGCAGTTGCTAGAGGTGAGGGGTGGGTGTGGGTGAAAAAGGTGATGTTTGCAACTATGTACAGTGATGGATGTTAACTAGACTTAATGTGGTGATCATTTGATAATATATACAAATATCAACTCATTATGTTGTATATCTGAAAATAATGTTATCTGCCAATTATAGCTCAATAAAAAGAAATTAAAACTGAAAAAATTTTAAATTATAATCTGATTAATTTGGAAAAACATGTTAAAATAGATAACATATTTTTAGAAAAACTAAATATGCTTCCCAAAACAAAAAAAGTGAGATGACTGACATTATTTTATATTATTGTAAGTATCTTCAAATTTTGCCATAAAAACAAGCAGCTAGGTTCTTGTGTATGCTTTTCCATTCAGTCTATTGCAATATTAGTGTTTTGTGTTGGCTGAAATATAGGAAGAAAATCTGGTTTCACCAAGGAATATATATTTTTCTGGGAAAAAAGCATTTTAATACATATTTGGATAACTCTGGATATTTTCCTTTGAAATTTCACCGAAACTCAACATGGAAAACTTTTTGTATTTCATTGTATTGAAATCTATTGTTATATCTTGCACTTTGAATGGCTCTTTTACCCATGTGTGGTTTTGTACTTCAGGTATTGGTCATTTAGGAAATATTCACAGTCAGGCAGCTCTTCCAAAAGTCCATAAAATTTGTTATATGATATCAAAAAAATCACATTAATGAAGGTAACCACCAATCTTATCAGAAAAGTCTCTAAGTATTAGGAAGCTGTCACACTCAAAACAGTGCATACATTTTCCAAAATTCAAATTTTTGCTTCGAAGCTTGAATTTTGTCATTGGAAGTAAGCACTATCAGTTGTTTTCTTTGGAGCAATAAATAGGCTCAGTTTGTTCATTTTTTGAGAAAATGTCTGCCCAGTCCTCAAGCCTGAATAACTATGGTTTGTCATTTCATTCATTATTGACTGTGGGAGTAGGGGGGTGTGATGGGCAGAGGAGGACAAAAGGGGAAAAATTGGGACAACTGTAATGGAATAACAATAAAAATGATTTAATTAAAAAATAAAATTAAATTAAAATGGTGAAAAATGCAGCCAGTTCAGTTTGTGACCCAAATGCATAAGTGCTTTTCCTTGAGACAGCTGTTTTACTTTGGGTATACACAAGCAATATTAAAGACACATTACTTAAAGGTCAATATTTAATAACATTAATAATTTTACAGCTTCATCCAGGCCTTCCTTAAAATAATTTACTTTGGCTTTATGTCTTTCCTGTGAGTGCACAAAGGCAAAGAAGCACATTGCCTCAATTCATGCTGAAGCACCTGCAATTTTACTCACCTACTCACCATCACTTCTGGGCCATTGGCACACATCTCAACACAGTGAAAAAAAAAAAAGGAAAATAGCTTTGACCTTGCTGACACCCTGAAATGGTTTTCATATTCACAGATCCACAGGACCACACATTGTGAACTGCTGCCTTAAACTGAAGTGCACTGATTATTCACATCATTCTGGAATGGTGACAGAAGCTTGAGTATAAAGAAATGTAAGCATAACAAAAATTTGGCTTTTTTTTTTTTTTTTTGGCAACTGGTAGGACTTGTGAAAAGTATCCCTAATAGCTGCATATCTTGTAGAGAAACAAAGTTCAAGGGAAAAATTTCTTCAAATGTGCTGCATCTGTTCCTGTTTTCTGTAGCTATCTTTTGAGAAGTTCTATATCATCTCTAAATTAATAATAAATGAATAGCATGAATAAGTCAACACTTTTGGTTCATCAAGAATCCAAACTGTAACAATGTGTGCACATTCTCATTTAATCTACTAAGAAAGTCACAAATATTTCCTCTTTTCCCATCTCATCTTGCTCTTTTTTTTCCAGTTTTTTAAAAAGTTTTTTAATTCATTATTTTTAGAGAGAAGGGCAGGGAGGGAGGAAGAAAGGGAAAGAAGCATCAGGTTGCCTTTCACCTGCCTCCAGCTACGGACCTGGCTGGAAACTTGGCTTGCAACCTGGTTATGTGCCCTGACTGGGAATTGAACCAGCAACCATTGGGTTCACAGGCCAGCACCTATTCAACATCTTGCTTTTTAACAGTAAATTTGGGACTCGTAGTAACAGAAGAGACACTGGAAGATTCTCCTTAGCTAGAGCCCTAAGGGTTGCCATGGTAAAGGGCATACCTTTCTCATCAGACTCTGCAACCACCACACCCTTAGCCTAGCAGTTCCCTCAAAACCTTTTATGTCAGTCCTTCTTAACCTTAAATGAATGTTGGAATTGTGTGAGTTCTAAAAAATACTGATGCCTTAGGGCCACCCCTAGAGATTATGATGTCATTAGTCTGGGTGCAGACAGGGCAGTGTGGATTTTAAAAGCTTCCGAGAGGATTCTTATGTGCAGCCAAGGGTGAGAATCACTGCTTTGGGTGAAGTGAGAAGAATGCAGGCATAACCAGGACATGACTTGCCAATTCTCTCTGCCTATGGCCAATGTTTAGAGTTTGCCTTACAAAGTTAGAGTTATGTTTAGCTCATTTGCAATATAACACTTGTTTCTCCTTAGGGAAAAAACATACAAATGATGAGAAGTATCACTTTTTTTTTTAATACTGAATCAACTATACTAGTGACTGTGTAGTATGAAGATGCATTTCTATTATTATTGATGCTTCTGAAAAAGCTCAGCCTAAGGATTTGTTTTCCTGTTTGTTCTATAGCTATATCAGAAATTGGGAGAAACAAGTTCTGTGCACAGTTTGAGATTTTGTTTTATCCGTCTCTCTCTCTCTCCATCAGAAGCAACAATTTCCCCCACAGGATGGTACTGTGCTTAGGCAGCAATGACCTGAGACTAACAAACTGATTTTCAGATGAAAATGAAATGCTACCAGCTGTCTGGCCAAAGTTCAACTCTGCACCCTTCTTTTTGAGTATCTTCTAATATTATCTCACAATTTTATGGAATTGCATCTATTGGGTTGGCTCCTAGTAGGTTTCTGATGCCTTCTAACACTAAGCACGGACTCAAAGGCTTGGAGAAGAGTCACCTCTTTCTCAAAAAATTGTAACAGGAAGAAATATTCTCTTTTTATCAGGTGGCAGCAAATTTAGATGTTTCTGTGAAGGGACTCAGTTCCAGGACCCTCTAGAGCAGTGCTCCTTAGTGTGTAGGTCTCCTAGTGGCTCTTGGTCCTTGCACCAAAGAGATAAAGAGCTGGTCCTAGAATGTAATTGACAATGTCAATAAATGCACTATCTAGTTCAACTAATATATTTTTGATAGAAAAACTTTCCCAATGAAGGAAGCAGCACATTCATTTATATTCTGATACAAGCTCCTTATTGTATCTGTGGACTAGTGCTCCAAATAGCATTGCTCTAGCAGAGAGCCAGAGGCTAGACACTTGTTCTTTTGTCTCTATGGGGACAATCAAGAAATTAGGAATTAGGAATAGAAACCACAACAGACTTTTCCAAAGGCACAGCAGCCCTTGTACTAGCCTGCATAGCCTCAGTCATTGTTATATTTCTGTAATAAGGCAGCCTATGCAATTCTGATTGGTAGTTTTGCTAAAAGGCTGTTAATTTCTAGAAAGGCAGCCTAACGTAAGTAACACAGGCTGTAAGAAGGCCTATGTCTGTTAAAATAGGCCTGGTCAGGATATATGGCAGATGTCATGTAAGGCAGTGAGTGTGAGTTAACTACAACTCCTGAGGAATCTGATGTGCTCCAAAATTGGTGGGCCATCCTATTGCAAAAAGTGCTGAACTCAGGTCATGAAGAGTCTCAACAATAGTAAATTGTATGGCTGCACGCACACAGACAAAAAAAAATTTTTAAACCCAAAATGGTACCCATGTTGGTAGCATTTGCTTTGGAGTTATTTCATGAAAAATTACATGACTAACATTCTAATGTTTTAGCCCTGTTATAATAACCAAGAGTTTGGAGCAAGGCCATGGCCACAGTGATTACCCATCTCAAGACTGAGAAAGGCCTTTCTGGGTATCTCAGTTGCTTAGAGCATCATCACAATGCACCTAGGTTGTGGGTTCAATCCCCCCCACCCTTCAGTCAAGGAACATACAAGAAGCAACCAATGAATGCATAATAAATGGAACAAATCTCTCTCTTTTTCTCTCTCTCTCTCTCCCTCTCCCTCTCCCCCCGCTCTCTCTCATTCTCTGTGTGTCTCTTCTTTTCTCTAAAATTAAAAAAATAAGAAAGAATATCTAAGTATTAGGAAGAATCAGTATTGATTCTGATTTTTGGAGTTCATTCTGAATAACACACCATCTGTTACACCACTGCATTGTATCTGTCTTTGAGATGAGCTGCATTGTGAATGCTAACCATTCATTGATTCATTCACTTATCAGGAATATATTGCAACTAGTATCCTAAGATATCCTAAGATATCTTAGTATCCTAAGATATACGCGCCCCCCCCCCCTTTCAGCATCTCTGAAATGGAAAAGTGTCTCACAATCAATCACATCTTTTTAAGTGAAAGTACTGGTGGGAAACAGATGCCAGACTCAACTGGGAATTAAAGAGGACACACTAAAAGGATTATTTATAATGGTGTGGACATGGTGAAAGGAACTCAGTAAGGAGTATTGAAGCACTTCAAAGCTAGCAGCATCAGAGGATATTGACTACCTTAAGCATGAAGGGAAAGGGGAGGAGTAACCACTGGAACCCAGAGAGACCTATTGGTATAGTTTTAGGACAGGCCAGTCAAGAGGAGCTATGGCAGAAGAACACAGCCTTTAACAACCTTCAGCACAGAAGAGAGGGAGCATAGCAAATAAATACCCTGAACCTTCTCTCTGCCTGTCCTCTAATCTTCACTACTGTCCCAAGTTAGCCAAACCCAACTGAAAATCAGAGGGCACAGGAGCAATTTGGGAAATTTCGAAGAGTGAGTCTGGTGGGCAACATAATGTTCAGCACAGTTCATCCCTTTTACCTTCAGCATCTCAGCTTTTATCTGAATAAAAATTTCATGTCATCTACTGCTGAAGTTAGCAAACTAGAGCCCACAGTCTGGCTGGCTGTTTTTGTAATTAGTTATAAGTGGAACACAGGCACATGTATTCTTTTATGTACTGTTTATAGCTGTTTTTACTCTATCACAGCAAAGATGAATAGTTGCAACAAAGACTGCATGGCCCACAAAACCTGAACTATTTACTATCTAGCTCTTTAAGAAAATTCTCTGGCCCCTGACTAATGTATCACTGCAGGATAACATCAGTTCTGTCATACTCCTACATGAAACTTAAAACCTTAGCTGCTATCAGTGTTCTTCATATGAGATAGCTGGAGGGAAAAAAGGTGGAAGAAACAGCAAATCAACATAAATCACAGGTGCTTCAATTACACTTCAGTAGCTGGTCATGAAATCTGAGTTGATAATCAGGTCAAAGTCTTCTTACTCTCTACCAGTACTTCAGCTGAATGAATGTCTTTACCTGGAAGATTGACACCAACTTTCATTACTGAAAGATCAGATTCCTTAGCGGCCCTGTTTTTATTGATTGCTGCAGTTTTCCACTGGATGAGGACTATTGAGAGATGCCTCAATAAGCCCCCTTAACTGTAGACATAACCATTGTGAATGAACAATTCCGTTTTCTCTTGATAATTACTTAAACAAGCTGAGGTAGTCCCTTCTCTACCTGTAGGTTCAGTGGTATGAGGAACCCCAAATATTTAAGAGATATTCTCAGCTTCCAATGTAATAAAAACCATGACTGTTTCCTAGGGAGCATCCTTCCTTGGGTACTAGAACCTTTAGGTTCTTTGAATTCAAGTTCATGGAGCTATATAGGAAGAACTAGTTAAGTAGAATCTTAGGAATAATGAGAAGGGCCATTCCAAAGCTGCACATCTTGGTCCCTGAATCCATGTATTTTGTCTATAAGGATGGCAGCACCATATTTTGGTTGCTGTTTAAAAGTATATACTACATTAAGTAATACATCTCCCAGCTTCACTAAGTATTGTCTATCAGCAAATTATGTAACTGCACTTTGAGGAAGCCATCCCATTGTTCCATCAAGTCAGCTATTTTGGGGTGATGAGGCATGGCATAAGACCAATGATTTCCAAAGCATGAACTATTCATAGATGTGCTTTGCCACTGTAAATTCAGTTTCTTGGTCAGAGGAGATATTATGTAAGGTATTATTTGAGTCTAAGTATAGTGGCATATTTACAGGACAGAATAGTTTGTCTTTGCTTGCTTACCTAAGAAATATCTGTCATGCTCTTTGTTATAATGTACTCCAGAGGGACCGGGATTGTCTTTATATATGGAATAGGAGCTGATTCACCATACTGATGACATTTTGTTATCCCAGATGTGCTATCCTTATTAGAGCAATGCAACAAAGTCCCTAGTACCTAGTACCCAGATATTAACTGGTAAAATGCTTTCTTTTGATTTTCCATCAGCAAAGATAATCAGAAGCAGGAATGTCTGCTGTAGAGCCCACAGGGAATCTTCTTGAAACAACATATGTAAAATGAGGGGCTTAATTCCCTGGCTGGTGTGGCTCTGTGGATTGAGTGCCAGCTTGAGAACCAAAGGGTCACTGGTTTGATTCCCGGTCAGGGCATGTGCCTGGGTTGCAGGCCAGGTCCCCAGTTGGGGATTATAAGATGCAATAGTATTTTACATTCTACTAAGAAACAAACAAACAAACAAAAAAAAAAACACTGCTGCCAATTCTAACTGTAAGATATTGTTTTGGGTGTTGTACATTTGTTCCTGCATATTTTCTCTTTGCCTTTCTTTTCTCTATTCTCTATCTAAGAGGCAACCCCTAATGAATTGCTTCAATGGGTCTTTCTTGCTCTATGGATTTTGGTTGGGATTGGTCAAAGAACTGTACTATTAGGAAATTGAATGGTAGGAGGAAAGCAAGACTGATAAAGTGTTATTCCCCTGGCTCTTTCCTGCTGGGTCACAAAATCACAGTAGCTACATTCCTCTGCTTATGGCTGGCTCTAGTCAGGTGGCCTTCTCTTACAGCTAGAGCTACAGCAATCACTCCCTCCCTTTACTCCTTCAGGCCTATGAGTAGTCAAATTTCCCAGCTAGTATAGCCTTCACCATTCCCTGTTACTTTCCCTTAATACTGACTGCACCTTTATAACTAGTCCTTTTACTAATCTTTCCTCAATGTCATAGTCAGAGTTTCAGTGTTCCATCTGTTTCATGATGGGACCTTAGTAGATAGGTAGATGAGAACACTGAGGCTCAAAGAAATACCTTGCTTAAAATCCACAGCAAGTAGCAGAACTAGGAGCAGGAGCTAGGCCTTGGAACCATCAAACCCAGTGTTCTTTATCATACATTACCCTTGCTCAATGCTCAATTTTTGTATTCCTGATTCACATTTCACAGATTTCACTGGATCAAGCCACGATGGTAGCCAAATGCTTTTCTCTACATCTGATTATCATCAGCAACACAATTGCTAAATCTAGACAAAAAAGAAGAGATCTCATCTAGATGTCTGATTAATCTGTCAGGTTTAGAGGAGGTGATATGTAGATTTGGTTGGTTTTCATTGGATTCAGGTTGGAAGACTCACCTAAATAAAAAATATCCAGGTCTTCATTGTACTTCCTTTGAAACAAGGCCAGATTACATGCCAGGGAATGTCTTCAGGATACTTACAAGAGAACACGAGGGAAAAAAGGGATGTTAGTCACCAAACATGTGTTTATGGGAAGAAATCAGAAACTGAGGGGGAAAAAAGTGCTCAAAGAAAAGAGTGGTAAATGAGGGGTCTTAAGCCAATAGTCCTGTTAACTACAACAAACAACAGTGTTAAGTATCAGGTACCTTAAGTCTCAATGTCCATTCTGCCATAATCTTGATATCAATGCTTCTTGAAGTTTATTGCACTTGCAAAACAGCTTAGGATCTTGTTATAATGAATATTCAGATTCAGCCGGTGTAGGCTGTGGCCCAATATTCTTCATTTCCAACAAGTTCCCAGGTGATGTTAATTCTGCTGGTTCATGAATCACATTTTGAAAAGCAAGGCTCCAGCTCATGACAAGCATAGAATTTCTTTCTGGGGTGCAATTTGGTAAAGTACAAAGAGCATGGGCTTTGGGATCTGCATTACAAATCCCAGTGTGGAATGAGGCTCTATTATATACTAGCTGGGTAAATTGGGGCAAGGTACATAACTTCTCTGAGACTCATGTCTTTTTTGTGCTGTCTTTTTAAAACTAAGCTAATAAATGAGGTCAAAATTTGTAAAGCTCCTGATGCATAGTAGGTACTGAATAAATGTCACTTTTGGTCTCTTCCTGTATCATTACCCATGATTTATGAAGGGGGATTCCAAAGAGAGTGATGGTATCAGGGTCCAGATGTACAGGAAGATAAGTGACCAAAAACCAATACAAGGGTCATATTCAATAGCTGAGCATCAAGAAGAGTTGTTCAACATCATCCTAGCCTTAGAAACCAGACACTCATCCAATCTGTGTGGGTCAATTCAGCAAATATGCTTTTCTCCAAACAGAAATAAGTATGAAAACAGGAGGAGTAGGTGACATAAATCAATGTTTAAATATATATAACCCATCTTCAAGTATTCAGGAATAACTTGTAATGGAACACGTTAGAGATATTAGGAAAATGAATTTAATGAAAAAGACATTACACTTTGCAGCAAGTACAGTGTGACACAAAGCTTTGGTCTGGGGTATATATTCCATACAGAAGCTTAGAAGTAGGCAAGGTGTTTTAAAAAGTTGTTATTCTTTTTTAGAGTTCTTTCATCCTTTCTCTTAACTTAAAAACAAAGGTACTGTATCATGCACTTAAAAATGTGTTAATAGGGTAAAGCTCATGTTAATTGCCCTTATCACAACAACAACAACAACAACAACAACAACAAAGAGCTATCAAATCACAAAAAGACATGGGGGAACATTAAATGCATATTGATAAGTGAAAAAAGCAACTAGGAAAAGGCTACAAATTGTATGATTCCAGTAATGTCATTCTGAGAAAAGACAACACTATAGACACAGCAAAAAAATCAATGGTCACTAGGGGTTCAAAGGCAGGAGACTTTTAGGGCAATGAAACTATTCTGTATGATAATGCTATTGTGGATACATGGTATTATGCATTACCCATAGAACTATAAAATACTAAGAATGAATCCTAATATAAGCTATGAGCTTTGATTTATAACAGCATACCAATATTGGTTCATCAATTGTAAAAGGTGAAAGATTTATACGAGCAGAAGAGAAACTGGTGTATGGTTCATCCATTGTAATAAATGTACCACACCAATGCAAGATATTAATAATAGGAGAAACTTCTGAGAGGAAGGGGCAATGCTATGGGACTCTGTACTTTCTGCTCAGTTTTTCTATAAACCTAATGCTGCTTTAAGAACTAAAGTCTATTAGTTTAAAAACCATCAAACGCAGAGGCCACCTTCCTTTCAGAGTAGGAATTTAGAAAAATGGGCATCTAAGGCAGGTGGATGCTGAGGACAAAGCAGAAACAGATATGTAGGTGACCCAGCTTTGGGCAAATTAAACAAAAAACACAACCTACCCCTCTTATTTCTTTCCAGGAGAACCCCATTTTAATGCCCCAGGGACCCAGAAATTCTTAACTCTATCCTTAGGATTTTGAAAGGGTGTTTTCCTTTCTCTAGCTCACTAAAACCTTGGACTCATCTTCAGGCCCAGAGAAAAACAGCCTGCCCATGACAACTGCATTCAATCCAGGAATGGGGACAAAGTACATTCAGAATTAGACCAATCCTTATTCTGATGATATTGTGTTCTTCTCACAGGTTCTTGAAATATTTATTTGTACCATATTTATTTTGAGGAATAGATGCCTAATAAGACGGGATACAAAAGAAATCCCCAATGGAGACACCATTTTTCCCCTATGTTCTTAACAATCCAGGTCTTGGGCCCAAACTCTAGTGTAACTCATTCAGCAAAACAACAGACTTGCCCCTAACCAGACCTGCATTTCTCAGAATTTATCAACCATGAATTGACCTTTAGGCATTGAGTCCCCTCCTCATTTAGCTACTCAAGCAGACATTATTTCTTCCTGCTAATACCAGACTTTTCCTGAGAGAAGTTCTCCACCTCATTACCTTTTCATAAATATTTAGTACCCCTTATCATTTGGCACCTAGGAAAGACCAGGATAGCCCGCACTTGAACCCTAACCCGGCCACAACCTGGCTTTGTGCATTCGGAAGCTTTGGAGGCAAGCAACTGAAACAGAGCTGGCTTTGAAGATGATAGGAAAGAGGTGAAAATTAAGACATCCATTCATCCACATGGGATAAAAAAGCATTACAGACATTGTCTACGGTTCTGGCATGCACCCCTTCTGTCAGGAATTAAGGAGGACAAATTAATTGAAAGTGGTGAGGAATGTCAAGAAGATTCAAGAATCTTCATTTCTCTTTCTCACATCAATTGAGAGCCAATGATCTCTTTTTTTAAATGCCCATTTATGAATAATGAATACAAGGAAAAGATGGAAAATACAATATGTCTCCAACCACCAATCAATCTAACTGTAGTTCAATAATAAATGACTGACATAATACCGTTGTGTAATGGAGTGGATAGTTTCCTTGTTTCCAGATGAGAAAGATTTTTAGTTGTACTGTGAGGACTCCTCAATTTTCATAGATTTGCACAAAGAAGTTTCAACTTTCTGAAGACAAAATCAACTATTGGCTAAACAGAAAATTGCTTAGAAGGAGCAATCAGATTACTTTCCTAAAGTAAGTGGATTGAACAATAAAGGAGAAAAAAAAATAAAATATTTGGATTCCAGTTTTGGCCTATTCTCCAGGACCCATATTTTTTCTTAGTAAACACCAATGATTTAAATGTTTGCTTTAACTATTATAATGAAATATTTTATTTGCTTGCTGTACTAATTTCTGCCTCATTCATAGAAAAAGAAAAGCAAAATGGAGACAAGTCTCTTCTTGTGCAGAAAAACCTAGAGAGAAAAGTAGGATTTCCTTCTCCATATGAGTGTTTTGTCATTTATCGGCAATACTAACTACATAGTCTACTCCCCTTTTCCAAATATGAAAGGAAGCCTCTACCAGAATAGCTTGCTGGATTCTAGTGATTTAAATGACGTGCAACCAATAATCTTAAACACTATACACTTCTCAAAGCAACAGCAGTAGTTTATATTTCTATGGAATCTATTGTGATGAATTGCTAAATTTCCTTCTGTAAATAAAAAGCATGATTTTGAATAACATCCCCATGAAGAAGGCATATTAATCTCCCTGACAGGGATCACAGAAGTAGATGGACATTACACCAGAAATGGATGTTAAAGGAAGGGGAAGAAAGATGGTTTGCTTGCAGTCTCCACACCCCTTTAACAAAAAGACGATCACAGTTTTTCTTTCTATAAAATTAATTACTTTGTGTAATATTTATTATCTACTGAGATGAAGTAGGAAATTTCTATTTCAAATAAATAAATGACCAACACCCTAAAAACAAATAAATGACTAACACTCACAATGGGTAACATAGCACAAAATATTTTTTTTTTTGTATTTTTTGCTGTACACTGGAGACCAATTCATTGGACAGAATGTTTAACATCTATCCAGGAAAGGAGATGTTTAAGAGATTATAAACCACAGATTGCTATAACTAGTTCACTAATGGTGACCTTTTTTTCCATAGTGGCTTAAAATTTACAAAGCATATTTACATATATTACCTCCTTTGGTAGCTTCAATTACTCCAAGTAGCCTGACTTTTCTTATTTTACATGCAAACAGATGAAGGCATAGATTGAACAATTAATCTGACTGAGGTCACATGGTTGGTAAATTGTCAAGACTTGAGCTAAAATCATCAGAATTCAAGGTTAGGCTCCTTCCACTTTACCATGTTTACATTAAAATTAATAATGTCCAGGTTAGTCAAATCCAATCTGTCATCATGACATAAAGTTGGTCCAAATAATAGAGTCAAGGTAATTTGTCCTCTAATGTAGTGTTTCTCAAACTGTAATCCACCTGTATTAGAATCACCCAAGATACTTGATAAAATGGAGATTCCTGGAGATTTTGTTTAGTAGGTTTGGAGCAATGCTCTGAAATCAACGTATTAAATTCACACTCCAGCTGATTCAGGTAATCCTTTGGAGTTCTTGTTGTAGCCCAATTCCATGGTTATTTTTTAAATCTTGCAGATCCAATTTTTCTTATAGTTTTATCTGTGTACGTAGACTTCCTCCTCCTAGTTCTTTTTTAAATTTCAGAGGCCAGAAATATCACCATTGTAGGAAGAAAAACTTTCTACCAACTTCTAAAGGCAATGCTCAGTTTATTGTGAAATATACAGTATACATAGAAAAAAAAATAGACATTGATTCCAGCCTAAAATGTCATAGGCTTTCACACTGAGGTACTTCTGAGATTTGATATTTTGATCCACTTTGCTTCCAAAATTGGGGTTTCCCCTTATTTCTTCCACTGCTTTCTAGTTCCTTACCAGCTATAAACTTTGAGGGAGTAGGGTGACAATGAGACTGATGTCACTGTGAATCAGGTGAGCTCACTTCACCTGCTAGTTACTTAAGTGCTTAATAATCATTGGTCATATATTTGCGTAAGTTTCTTAAGATAAAGGAGGCAAAGAATCTGAAGTCCTATCAAAATATCTTTGTTGATGGTGTTGTTGTGATCCGGCAAATCTACATTCTGATGATTCCGGGGACAGTGACAACAGAAGTGAGATGAGAACTTATCAACTGAATCTTGCACGTGATAAAGTCAGGCTTTTAAGCTTGCCGGTGTCCCATTACAACTTGTCTGATTCAGCTGAGGGCAGACTGAGGCCTGAGATCTGCAAACAAGGAGCAGGATGCTTCAGGCAAGGCATGGCCTCTTCTTCTAAGAAGCTGATACACTGGGCTGAAGAGCACACTTGGTGCTTTTATGTATGTCAATGCAGGCTTGAATGAAGTGTCTAGGGCTGTAACTACAGTGCTTGTAGAAAGCTTTCTTTTAAAAGACCAAGAAGTAAGCATATGCAGAGGTTTTTCTTGATCTGTGTGGTCTCCAGTTTCCTTATCTGTTAATTGGAAGTTAGAAACAGTGATTTCTCTTTCTCTCCCCGTTTCCCCACTCTGTCTAAAGATGCTTACTGGTGGTCTAACATTTAATAATATTACTTTTGTTTTCACTTTCACCTATTCCTCCAATCCTTTTTAATCACCACTCTGAACTAAGCAGAGGGAATATAGCTGTGAAAAACATAAATACTGTCTCTGTCCTTATTCTAGGAATGTGTGGCAGGGAAAGAAGAAACAGAGGCATTAAAGGACTCATTAATTACATGAATAATTTAGTATAATTGTGATGTGTGCCACAAAGGGAAAATGGAGGCAGGCTACTGTGCCCTAGTGAGGCAGAGGATGATCGGGGTGGTTTCCCTGAGCAGGTAACATTTAAGACCTAAATGATTCATGGAAATCAGGCTGATGAGGAGAAGGGGCATGAAGAATCTTTGCAAAGGGCATGAGATGGGATAGAGTCTGTCACATTTGCAAAGCAGAAAAGCTCACTGTGTGACTAAAGGGAAGGGAAGGGGAAGCATGACCTGGGACAAGTTGGAGAGGAGGCAGCAACCATCTTATGCATTTCCTGATTGAGTTTGCCTCAAGGCAGGGGGAAGACATAAACCAAAGATTATTAACCAGTGCCTACTTAGTATGACCAAGTGAATGGCAGGTACCATCAGGATGTACTGGAGTAGAAATACGCCAGTGCAAGAGGGAGGGTAGAGTTCAGTTCTGAATATGTTGAAAACATGAACTATCCTGGGGAAGATGTCGTATAGGCAGTCGGGTCTGGGTCTGGGTCTGAGAGAAAGGGTCAGGGTTGGAGATGTGAGTTTGAAGTCATAAGCTGATGAATGGTTATAAAACCATGAGAACACAGTACATGATAATGCCTGAGAGGGTATGGAAAGTGAGAAGAGAAAGAACAAGCAGCAAAGAATCCAATGTTTAACATTTAATAATCTTTAAGAGAGAAACAGAGGGAGCAACTAATGAAACAGAAAAATTAGGCATCGATATGACTGAAGGCCTATATTGAGAGGCTTTGGAAGTACTTCCAATCTTTTCCAGTAAATGCCCTGTGTGTACTCATTTCTCACATGTGTTTCTATCTCTGTAGGATAAATACTCCAAAATGAAATTGCTACATTACACACACACACACACACACACACACACTTCATTTTGAATTTCAAAGTATTTATTTTTGAAGAAAAAATAACTACTTAGGAAAGCCACCAAAGATAGACAACTTAGTTAACCATATTTAACATGGCGTTTGATAGGACTGCTTAAATAAATTTGATATATTCCTATAATATCATACTCTGTTGCCGGCCATAAAAAAATCAGGCTGTCAACATATTTTTATATGCAAGGGCAGGAAGGAAGACTTACTTTGCACATTTTTCAACTATTTAAATTTTATGTCATCCACATCTATTACCAATATTTAAAAACGTTCTTTGTACTTCTACACCATGCTTAGTAAAAAGAGTGACTCGAAGATCAATTTCCCTTTTATTTCTGACAACAACACTGCAATATTTCTGATAGACTTATGCATATTTGGGTTTTGTATCACAGAAATGCTCAGTTAGATGTTGGTTTTTATGAAACCATGATAGAGAGAATTGCTCTAAACGTGGCGAAGGTGTGAACACAATATTTGTGTTTGTCTTGAGTTCCACTTATAAATTGTGGAATTTATTACTTTTCCATTGTTATTATTAGTGACTAAATCCACTCCATTTTGTGTGCTTTAGAGATGTCTCCATACTGTACCATCACTATCCTTTAACATCCCCTAAAAATGTGATGAAAGATAGAATGAATCATATCAAGTCTGACGACAATTTATTTTTCCAATATAGAAAGTAGTAATGATCTTACGCTTTTGGTTTTCTCTTTTTATGAGGGGTAACATAAGGATATGAGTGTGAGTTTTTTTGTTTTTTTTTTTTATGTACCATATATACATGTACTAAGCTACTCTAGACCACTAAATTGAATTTTCTAGAATTAACCTATTTTGAATAATATTCAAATGGAATGCTTATTCTCTAAGTATATCTTAAATCTGTTTCCAAATTGAAGATGAAATTTAGAATATGGAACAATGAGCTGGAATAAATCTGAAGATGATTCTAGTTTTCCTACTACTATAATTCAGTTTCTATTCTTTTAAGGATGTTATATGAATTCAAGTAAAAATAAAATGAACTGAGGGGCTAAAACATGACTCCAGAAGAAGACTAAGTTGGGTATGCTCATACTCAAATAATCAAACTCTCTTCCACCTTCCTTCATCTGTATTCTTCTGTCCACCATGATAAGAATAGGATCATGCCAAGGAGTTCAGTGGAAAGAACACTAGCCTAGAAGTTACACACTGGATTTAAGTCCAAATACAGTCACAGCTTCAATGTGATCTTGGGCAAGTCATTTCAGCTCTCTATGTTCAGGTTTTGAATCTGCAAAATGAATAACCAGATCTGAGGATCTTTTCAGCTTTACCTGCCATTGCATCTAAGTTTGATGGCTTAAGCATCTGAAATTCTAGGCAACAGAAAGTATGGTAGATGGAACTGTTGGCCATGATTCTTCATTCCTTCCTGCATTCTCACTTTTGCTGTGGCTTCATTGTGAGCAGAATGTGTTTCCCTACCTCTTGACTTTGGGTTTGGTCACTGGGACTTCCTTTGACCAATGGGTTATAGACATGACACAAGTAAGGTGCAAAATGTACATTATTTCTTATTCCCTTACAGGTAACAGATTGGATTTTATAAAACACATGTTCACAACAGAGCTCTCTAATAGCTAGGTCACAACTAGGGTGATCCTACGTCCCAATTTTCCCAGGCCATTGCTGATTTACATCTGTTGTTCTGGCATAATGGTTGAGCTCCCTTCACTCTCAAAAGTAGGCTGATTTAGATGATAAACAATATTGTTACCACATAAAAACTTGAAAACTTACTTGCATAAGCCACAAGATTGCTCAAATAATAGAGCCACCCCCTTGCCCCAGCAGCCATCCCCACATGCCTTCTTTGGATCATGGGAATTCCCACAGTAAGGAAAGGGTAGCCAGTGTTCCCTCTTCTTGCTCTTCAAGCGATTTACATTCTGAGTGGTCCCCTTTCTCCTCAAACTGTTTGAGGAAACCTAAAGTAATTCATGACTAGAAAAATTCTGGAATTTCCTATCTCAACTACGGTGTCAAAAAAAGCTTGCATTAGCCATTTCCCTTATGGCATAAAAGCTTGTGAATCATTGCATAATACACTTGTTGACAGAACAATGTGGTACAGTTTCTATCATCCAATCAAGAAGGGCCTGGCCTATAGACATATAGAGATACATGACTTTTTAGACTTTCAGGATGACCCTAAATGTTCATCACACTGACGTCTCTCCCCTCATGTCCTAATGCCCTCAGCTAAGAAATGCCAGGGAAGAGGAATCCCAGGACTCAAGCCTGCTACTGGTAGGAAATAGCAGCCAAACAGTCCCAGGAGCCCTCATTTTGGAGAATGGTACCTTCAGAGCTGACGCTTGCCCATGCTGGAACGGAGCATGAGTATACCCTCTACAGGAGTCCCAGGATTGTCGGCCATCTTCTGCCAAAGGCGTTGCTCTTCCCCCTGAGCGTCCATCCAATCCACATTCTTCCCATGGCTCACACCTGAGGAGGGGAAAGAGCACTATTACACTTCACAAATGAAATGTTTTGGTTGCCTGGAAGATACCTGTGAATCTCTGAGGGGGCCTTTTGGCCACAGAACCCTTCACTGGGTTGTTCTCATATAGATCTAGTGAGTGGCATTTAAATAAAAGACATCTTTTGCAGCCTGCACTACTCTCCTCTGCCTAGATGATGAGAAACAATCAGGATGGCCCTAGTGGCTCATTTCTTCCCCACTTTGGACTGAGTTTACATGACAGAGTAATAGGCTGAACTGGGCTCTGTGGCTCTTCCTTTCTAACAATGCCAGTTCTCTAACCTGGGGAGTTTTCATTTCAGTGGTGTAGATATTCCTGACTGGTCTTAATTTATACATAAGTAGAGCATCATAGGGATGGGGTCATTGTCAACAGGAATGTTACTATGGTGCATGTAGAACATCTATCTCTGGCCAAACAATGGGATAAATAATGAGAGTTGGGCGCCGGGTTGGGGGTGCTGCATGTGCTCCACTACTGTAATTTTCCCCTTACTTCTCCTTGGTATAGTTGTGTCTTATGGCATAACTAGTGTGTTCTCAAGTTGAAACACTCGTACCCTTTGCAACAACATGGATGGAACTGGAGAGTATTATACTTAGTGAAATAAGCCAGTCAGTGAAGGACAAATATCATATGATCTCACCCATTACAGGACAATAATGAACAAAACTAACAACAAGCAAAACAGAACCAAATATATGAATACAGTGAATAGGCCTTCAGTGGTCAGGGGGGAAAGGGGGTTGGGGGGAGGGGGGAGGCAGAGGCAAGGAAGGGGAGCAGCTTAGACAAGAATCTAGTATAAAGGAACCATGGACATGGACAACAGGTGGGATTGACTTTGGGGGGAATGGGTGGGTGGGGAGGGGGACAGAGGGGATGGATGTAATACAACAACAATAAAATTAAAAAAAATTATTTCCTTTTATCTAGTGTTAGTAATGGCTGCAAATTCTGGACAGAAATGAAAAGAGGATGAAATAAAGATGGTCTTGCAAGTTTTTTTCCCCACTATCAAAAGCCTATGTCCTCTGGTGATCCCCTCCTGAGCAGGACCCAAAGCAAGAACGAGAAAGCAATGGGAAACTTCCTTATAGTAAAGTGTAAATGATATTTTTGTGAAAAGAATGAATATAAAAATTATACATTCCAAACTTGTAGTTGAAGGATACAAAGTTCTGTAGTAGTATTTTTATTTTAAAAATGAACAGATCCTTGGCTGAAGGCATGGATCATGTGTGGAAATTTCAGGAGTCAGCTAAGCTGAAACTACATTTATATCTACTACATATCACTATGTAGGAACCACTCCCCAGCCCCATGCCCAGTCATAGACCATCTCAGGGTCCTCAAGTTCCCTCACCACTTCCAGAATTCAAACGAACTCCTCCCAGAAAGATGTTGCTGGAAAAGGCCTCCTTGTCCCAGATGGTGAGTTCTAGGCAAACATTCTTTATATCCTGGGGATGCAGGCCACTGAACAAGAAAGTGTGATTCCACTGAGGATTAACACTCTTTTTTATTACCAGAGTTTTGTGCTTGGTGGCTTTGTTATCATCAGGGAGCAGGTAGCTGCAAGAGAAAGTGCAATCCAGCCATCAGTGAGACAGTAGGCAGAAAATGGCATCCTTGAGTAGTATTTCAACTTCTCATAATTCCTGGTGTGTGTGTGTGTGTATGTGTGTGTGTGTGTGTAAGAGAGAGGGGGAGAGAGAGAGAGAGAGAGGTATTGGATTTTCTCTCACCCAGGTTCTTACATGCATAAATCTGGATTTATTTAGTGGGATGGTTTATTATTTATTTTAAGGGGCAAAAGTAAAATGCTCACTCTTTTCTAATTCTATTTTGGTCCTTCCCTCATCTTGAAATGAAAATGTCTCCTGTAGTATACATTGATTAATGTCTTGCCTCTTATCATCTTTGGTCCATCTATGAATTGGCTCGAAGCCAGCATGCTGATAGATTCCAACCTTAAGAGCCTGTGTCACTTGGCTTTTCCACTTAAGGACTTTCTCAATCTATGCGACCTGACCCAGTTTACGTGCAGGGAGTCCTGGGATTAGTAGGGATTTAATGTCTCTAGGAGTGATCCTCAACCAATGGGTTTTGGAAATTGGTGGATGAGCTTCCTGTAACATTTTTACCAGCTTTCCTCCCTCTTCCTCATCTCATTGTCTCTAGTCTCTCACTGGGGCTTCCTGGACTCTCTTCTCAAATAAAACACCTGTTCCCCTGGCCTTTTCTACTATGGTCAAAACCCTGTTTTTGACTATAGGAGAGAATGAGGGTTTAGGTACCCAATGAATCAGGGAGCAGGCTTTAGGGAAGAAGACATATATGGGTGTGGAATTTGTACATCAAGCATGGAAAATGCCACAAAACAAATGACCTCGCAACAAAGAGGATACATTACTATACTTAGGATTTCATTTCGTTTACCAGAGACTACTTATCTCCCAATATTCCTCCTTTCCATATTCTTCTCTTTAAAAAAGACCTTTAGGTCTGGCTGGTGGCACAGTGGATAAGGCGTCAGCCTGCGAACCCAAAGGTCACTGGTTCAATTCCCAGCCAGGGCAACATAACTAGGTTTCAAGCCAGGTCTCCAGCCAAGTCTATAGCTGGAGGCAGGTGAAAGCCAACCATACACTGATGTTTCTCTCCCTCTTGGCCTCTCTGCCTTGCCCTCTCTCTGAAAATAATAAATAAAATCTTAAATAAATTAATTAATAAGATCTTTTTTTTTTTTTTAGTTAGGCACAAGATTTCCCAGAATAAACACTACATTCCCCAGCCTCCTTTATAGGTAGTATAGTCACATGACTAAGCTCTGGCCAATAAGATACAAGAAGCAATTTTGCATGAACTTCTGGGAAGCGTCTTGCCAGATAGAATTTGGCTATCTGGTCCCATGAAGTGAACACTGTAACAAGATAGAAGAACCTTCCATCACTGATTATCATGACATTTCCATACCTGTCCTTCATACCTTATTGTTAATCTTTGTTTACACACAAGAGAAAAAATAACACTTCTGTCTTGTTTAAGTCACTGTTACGCTGGGTCACAAACAGAACTAATATTAACTAATATATTTTATAATATTAAACTTTATGAAAGGGTCTTACTTGATCTCTCATGCTCTTTTATAAAAACCTGAGGCCCCTTTAAATGATCTCAATGTTGAAGTGTAACTAGGGAAAGAATTTACCAGAAACTTACTAGCTTTTTACAAAAGTATAGAATAAGGCTACTATTGTTTATTATCTCTGCTTCAGAAGTGTTTAACATAATAACGAGAAAACTATTAGAGACAATGTTAAATCACCCCTGTCAGGCCTTAATGAGCCATAGGCAGGAAGACATTCCTTCATTCCACCAGACAGTGAGCAGGAAGAGGCCTGAACTTGATGGCAGAGTTGGTGAGGCACATTGCAATGTCAGGATCCAAATAATGGATCTCACTACTATGAGAAAGAGTGAGGGACAAATGGACTGGGGTTCAGACACATACTCACACCAGTAGAAAAGCCTCAGACATCTGCTTCTCCTTATTATTGGCCTTATCAAAGTTAGAACACATGGGAGTAAAGGCTTGACTCATTTCCTTGTAGGGAAAATTACTTTTCAAAGAAAGATTGGGGAGAGTAACAATACTGCCATCTGACTCAAAGAATTAACCTCTTAGGAATCTGTTTGCCCTCATGCGTTTTTGACACTTCATGAGATCAGGGGCCATGTCTTATTTCTGAAGCTGCAGTACTTTGTGCTTGGCATATGCATATTTATATGTTTGCTGGAATGTATAAAAAATACCCTTCTGATTCTAGGTTGTCTAATTATAGGAGAAAATCTCAAATAGGAATCAAGAGATATTCATTGTTTGGGATGCCTAGAAATGGCAAGAATCTCAATTTAAAATGCTGTACTTCCTCAAAAAATTGTCCTGTGCTCCATAATGCAGGCATAAATTCTCATCAGGCAGTCCCAGACCTTCCCCAAAGAACTCTCCAGCATATTTCTGGGGGGAATGTTCTGACAAATCCACTTTTTATTATTTCCCTCAAGAGAGGAAAATCCCAAATATCCAATATTTTTGTTGTTGCATATTGCCAGCACTAAATGATAACAAAGCATAATAAAAATATATTATACATAGAACATCATTCTTTCTCTTCCTTCGAAAAATAAGTTGGATGGAAAAATTTGCCAGTCTTTGAGGTGACAGTGATGGGAAATCCTGAAATATGCTGGAAGCAGGCTGAAAGCTAGAAAACCATTCACTTTATACTCAAGGGTAGCTCTTTTCTAATACATTTCAAATAAGCCTCAAAGCCACCACTGTTTTGTGGATCACAGATCCTTTCATTTCCCTTTAAATATGATCTAAAATGAACTAAAGCAATATTACCCCTTCACAAAGCTATCCGAAGTGCCTCCTGACTTCGCCGCTGTCAAGTTCTTTGCCTCTTTGATGAACACTTCTAGTATTCCTCCAGAGAGCACAGGTAGCTCCTTTTTCCCTTTTTTAAAGGTCTTCTTTCCTGCAGGAGTCATCAAAATGAAAGAGGTGAAGAGAGGGAAGGAGAGAAGGAGAGAGGGAGGAAGGGAGGGAGAGACAGACAGAGAGAGAGAGAGAAGAAAAAAAGAGGAGGAGAGAAATAGATCATGAGTTCTCTTTCAAACCTTACAAAATAACCTACTAAGATTTATTGCATTTGCTGATTGAATCAGGTCTTAATATTATTGTATATTTTTCCATGTATTATTTAAATGTTTTTACTTCATTGGATTCCTACTAGATAGGTTTTTCATTTTGTTTGTTGAGGGGAAAAATGAACAAATAAATTTAAAACCTTAAATATTCTCCTTATAACATATCTTTTCACAGGGTATAAAGGAATCAAATGGAAAATACTCTGAGCCACATCAGAACAAATATATTTAACCCTTGCAATATCCCTATTAAGGAAACTGAGGCAAAGAGTTGATGGAAGGAGAAAAGCAAGAGAGACTTAAAAGTTGACTCCCATCTGGATTTTTCCTTTACATTCTGTGTTCTAGATGAAGACTTCTTTTTTAAGACTCACTCAGTAGCTGCAAATGTCACAAATTCATATGGCAGCTAGCTACACCTCTCCCCCTACTACCCTGGGGAAGATCTTATATCTCTGGGACTTCTGGGAAACAAATATCACCATTAAGTCTGGTTTCTAAGTATGGACTTAGAATCCCACCCCCTGCCCCATATAGAGTATATACTTCTCAAGGTTCCTCAAAAGTCAGTGACACCCTAAACCTCTATATTTCATATGTGTAATGCAAAAGTAACATAATCCAAACAATCCTTGATCCCTATTCCCACACTTCTAGAACAGAATATTCTTGATCAAAGTCATTGATTTTCACTTTACCTTGAATTTTCCCTGATGGAATCATCAGGTTCTCATCTGGGGGAATGTAACGTAAAACAACTGTCAGCTCTCCTTTGTACTGAAGGCCAATGTCAGTAGGTAATTCGACCTGATCAAGGGGAGACATGTGAAAAGAAAATGTGAGAATGCTTGTTATTTTGTAGCCCATGTTTGTACATTTACTGGGTGGCTTAAATGGGGCAATCCATTCCCATTCAACCATGTTAGCACTTATTGGTTTAAGGGATGTCTTAGGTGTGAGAAAAGAGGGGCTGGCAAATCCATGAAGGTATTTGCATGTAACTTTTAACACTAAAGTAAAAATACTTTGAGAGGTGATGTTTAACACACATTTGATCAGTCAATAGATACTGTGTGCCTGTAGGGCATTGAAGAGTAGATTATCACTGAACATACATATACTATGGTTTGGGGTATGAGACAGGAGTAAAGATGCCACTGAAAATAGACCTATAAAGTACTTCTTCCTGTCTGTCCTTCGTGTCTCAATGCTTTCCTAAGTGAGTAAGAAGAAGAAAGTAGGCGGTAATGCCTGGCCCACATTGGGCTGCCTGCCACCAATTATAATTCACATCATTAAAATTCCAAGTGGAAAAACTCGTTCACTAAAACATTGTTAGTGGAAATGTAAAATGGTATAGGCCACTCTGGAAAACAGTTTGGCAGTTTAAGACTAAACGTGTAACTGCCATATAACCTAGCAGTTGCACTCTTGGACATTTATCCCAGAGAGATAAAAAGATGATTTCCACATTAAGGTCTGTACACAAATATTTGTATCATCTTTATTTGTAATAGTAACATGCTGAAAACAACATAGATGTCCTTCAGCAGGTGAATGGTTAAATAAACTGTAATATATCCATACCATAGAGTACAACTCAGCAGTAAAAAGAATGACTAGTGATACACGCAACAGCTTGAATCTCTAGTAAATTATGCTGAGTTTAAAAAGACAGTCTCAAAAGGGTACATACCATACAATTTCACTTATATGACATTCTTAAAATGACAAACGAATAGGTAGAGATAACAGAGTAGTGGTTGCTAGGAGTTAGGAATAGGTGTGGCAGGGGAGATATGGGTGTGGTTATAAAAGAACACGAAGGACTTTTATGATGATGGAACTGTTCTGTATTTTGGCCATGGTGGTGGATACACAAACCTACATATGATATAAAATTGTACAGAACTAAAAACATAAGTGCACGCACACACACAAATGAAAACTGAGGAGGTATGAATAAAATTGGTAGATTATACAATGTCAGCATCTTGACTATAATACTGGGGGAAACTAGGTAATGGCTATATAGGATCTCTCTGTATTATTCATGATAACTTCATATTGATCTACAAGCATCCCCAAATCAAAAGTTTAAATGAAAAGAATTAAGTGTTCTAGGGGCCTCCCACTTGCCACTGAATCAACAGAACTTTACTTTTTCATGAGCCGGGTAGGTAGTATCAGTTCTAAAGATCTTCCTTCCTTCAAAAACCTAACTCCTGAGTACCGAGTCAAAGGTTAAGAACTACTCTCTTCTGAGAGAAAGCAGACTGAAAGAATTCAGAAACCCCAAAATTCACAGCAAAGCCAGAAGCTGTTCAAGCCTCAGGTAATAAGTAAATAAATAAATAAAAGACCAAAAGGAATCCTTGTTTGACCATCTTTCTTCTTGGTTTCTTGGTGGTGATAAAACTTATTAGTAAATTGGGAAATCATTTAAGTATTTAATTCAACCATCTTTCCAGGGCAAAAATGAGATTAGACTCTACACGTAATGTTTAATCTGATTATTTTGGATCAAGTGCCTTGTAAAGAAGTTCTCTTATTGTTTTGAAGCTTTAGTAAATTTTAGTTTATGTAAATATCATAAATGAAAAATTATAATGGATACTATGGCAGATTAAAGAGGTCACTACTTTGTTTTGATACTATAGATAATAAGAGGTGGTGTGTTTGTCCTCTATCTTTGGATCTGAATGGGCTCTGTGATTGCTTTGGTAGAAAATGGGAGAAATGGCAATGTGGCAGTTTATAGGTTTAGGCCTTAAGATTAACAGCTTCTACTTTCTCTTCAGGAATGGATATTCTTGAGGTGTTCCCTCTGTGAACTCATGATAGAGGCTGAAGCCAAATGTAGGTGCATCTCTTGTCAGGGCTGAATTCCCAGCTGGCCGCCAACATCAAGTGTGGGAGAACCAACTTGAACAACCAACCCAGGCAAGCCTTAAGATAACTTCAGCTTCACATCCCACCTGGCCACAACCACCTGAGAGACCATAAATGAGAATGACATCAAACTAAATAGTTTCTGTTCAGGTAAAGATAATATCAGTAAAATGAAAAAGGAACCAACAGTATGGGAAAACATATTTGCAAATGATACCTCAGATAAGGGTTTGATCTCCAAAATATATAAAGAACTAATATGAGTTAACACCAGGGAGACAGACAACTCAAATAAAAAATGGGCAAAGGACCTGAATGGACATTTCTCTGAAGAGGACATACAAAGGGCCCATAGGCATGTGAAACAATGCCCAGCATCGCTAGCCATCAGAGAGATGCAAATTAAACCACAATGAGATACCACCTCACACATCAGAATGGCCATCATTAACAAATCAACAAACAACAAGTGCCTGCGAGGGTGTGGAGAAAAGGAAATGCTAATGCATTGCTGGTGGAAATGCAGGCTGGTGCAGCCACTATGGAAAACAGTATGGAATTTCCTCAAAAAACTTAAAATGGAACTGCCGTATGACCCAGCAATTCCCCTGCTAGGATTATATCTGAAGAATCCTGAAACACCAATTCATAAGAACCTATGTACACTTACGTTCATAGCAGTGCTATTTACAATAGCCAAGTGCTGGAAACAGCCTAAGTGCCCTTCAGTGGATGAATGGATCAAAAAAACTTTGGTACATTTACACAATGGGATATTATGCAGCAGAAAGAAATAATTCCTACCTTTTGCAATAACATAAATGGAACTGGAGAGTATTATGCTTAGTGAAATAAAGAAGGCAGTAAAGGACCAATACCATATGATCTCACCTAATGCAGGAAACTAATGAACAAAACAAATAAATGAGCAAAATAGAGCCAGAGGCCTGGAAACAAGAAACAGACTGACAGTGACCTGAGGGGAAGGGGGAGGGGGAGAAAAGGGAAAAGAGGGGGAAGAGGCTAGTCAAGGAACTGTGACCTGAGGGGAAGGGGGAGTAGGAAAAAAGGGAAAAGATCAGGAAGAGGCTAGTCAAGGAACTAGTATAAATGAACCATGGACATAAACAACAGAGTAGGCATTGAATATGGGAAAAGGGGAGGTGGGTGGGACAGGGAAGTGCAATAGGGAAAAAAGGGGACAAATGTAACCTGCAACAATAAATCAATTTTTAAAAAAGAACTACATAGCTGAGCCAAGTTACCCCACAGAATAATGAGTGATAAATAATAAATTATTTTATGCCACAAAGGTTTAGGATAGCTTTTATACAGCTGGGAATAGACTATATTTACTTTTTTAATTAAAATTAATTTTAATTGACATACAATAAACCATCCATATTAGAAGTATACAGTTTGATAAATTTTGACTTACGTATGCACCAGTGAAACTTTGCAACAATTATGATAAGAAACCTAAAGATAGATTATTTTTCCTTTTATGCCACTTTAAAAAGCATTTTATTATGGAAATATTAAAATGTACACAATAGTAGAGAAAACACTGTAAGAAACTCCTAGTACCTATCACCCTTCATATCAATGTTCAGCCATTTTTGCTTCATTTAATTCCCTCCTATATATATTAACTTTTGACTGAGATCTTTGGGTAGGAAAATATGTTGGTGGGAAAGTGATACATGCAGGTATCACATACTAAAATATATAGCATGCATTATTAGGATTTATTAATGTTCCATTGGTTTTTAGCTTAAACTGAAATATACTGGTAACTTTATATAAATACAGTCTTCAAATCTTGCACAAATAGGAAATAACAAACACAAAGTCTTGTACATCATAATCACATATCAAAGGAAATCAAAGGAGGGAGTCATCTTGCACCCTGCACATATCTAATGCTTGGGGACATTTTTGATATTCATACAAGGACATTCCAAGTCACCATCCTCTCCTTGTATACTACCAGCCAATTCCTGCTTAGGCAAAAATAGCAGAATTCAATTCAAAATTCTTTCTTGTAATAATTATTTTAAGGCATTTTGCCAAGTGGTGTGGGGATGGCAAGACACAGACCCTGCTTTCAATGAGTTTTCAGTCTATCCAGGACACATAGGAAGTAGAAGTTCTATGATGTTTCCCTTATTTAACTGATTCATTGGATTAATTAATGCTTTCCATTACCAATGACGACCAGGCTCCTCTCTACAAAGGCCATGAACCTCTGCTCCCATCAGTTGAGCTGCATTGCCCATCAGGAGACAGCTTCTTTAGTCTCCCAAGCTCTTTATGTTAGGTAAGTACCTTTGTAGTTCTAATTGTATAATTTAATATTGCATAAACTGAAGAGTACAAAAAGATAGCTGTTACTATAAAAATTAGGTTGAAGCCCTGGCTGGTGGCACAGTGGATAAGGTGCTGGCCTGCAAACCCAAAGGTCACTCGTTCGAATTCCCCAGCCAGGGCCCATAACCAGGTTGCAAGCCAGGTCTCCAGCCTGGAAGCAGGTGAAAGGCAGCCCTACATCATTGATGTTTCTCGCTCTCTCTGCCTCTTTCCCTTCCCCTCTCTCTGAAAATGATAAAATCTTTTTTAAAAATTTAAAACATTAGGTTATTTTAGAAAAAACTAAAGATTTAAAAGTAAATTTGCTGTTGGATAATATTTGGACTTGAAGCTATAAAAGATTAGGAGGAAAAGCATGACTATTTAGAAAGATTTTATATTTGGCTTACTTTGAGAGTATTCTTAAATTCTTGTCTCCCTATAGAGAAATTCAACCTAGAAACTATTGATGATGATGCATTAGGGGTAGGATTTATGCCAGGAAGATGTGACAGAATTTTAATTACTGAAGCCATACTCATATAAAATAAATTGTCCTTATATTAGAAAACTTGAAAATGAATGCAATGCACATTTAAGAAATGCATTATGTGTGTGTGTGTGTATGTGCGCGCGCGTGTGCATGTATATGATTTATGTAATTTTCTTTATTAATTGATCCTGATTGCTGGGAATCTTCTCCTAGGCTTCTACTACAGAGCAAACTCAATGTCACACAATGAAAGTTGCTCCAATTAAGTACAAAGAAACTACGGTGGGAGGAAAGAGAATAATCCAGATTGGGATAAAGAGGTAGACCTTGTTTCATCCTCAAAGGATAAGATGAATATGGGGTGAGAAGAAGGTTAGGTTCAAGTAAACAGTATATGTGAGGACTGTGTAGAATGTGTATAAGAACTAGTAGAAAGACATGTGTGGTTAGAGGTTGTGTGTACAGGAAGGTGGTAGCAAGGAAGATGGAAACAAGGTATCTACTCTGGGTTCTCCAGAAGACCCTAAGACACAAACTTATGTTATAATGTTTTATTGGGAAGGGTAGTGGAGAATTGAGATCAGAAAGCGAAGAGAGGTTCACAAAGTTGTGGTAT
This sequence comes from Noctilio leporinus, assembly GCA_004026585.1. Classification (NCBI taxonomy): domain Eukaryota; kingdom Metazoa; phylum Chordata; class Mammalia; order Chiroptera; family Noctilionidae; genus Noctilio; species Noctilio leporinus. The sequence continues at coordinate 77,750 of PVIW01002956.1, read as the reverse complement.
CAGGCCAAGTTGCGTGAACAATAACTTTTGCTTAGTCTTGCAGGGGAGATAAGAAAACAAGGCAGATCACACCTCAGAACTGGCCCCATCAGAGGCAAGGGAGTGAGAGTGCCTATATTTCTTCTGCCCTAAACCCCGAGGAGACTTAAATACCTAGGCTTTTCATGCCCACAGACCAAAACCATTCCAATAGCCTGAGTACTCTTCCCCTACAAAGCCTGGCAGGTGTTGGCTGGTGGGAATAAAAGCCATGGACAACCATGTGTGCATGAAAATGGGGATCTGGGAAGAGTATCAACATTCTCCTTACAGAAGAGTTACAGAAGGCTGGGCCATATCAAAGGAGCACTGAGTGCCAGGGTGAGGGTTAGAATTTATTCAAGTCACATTAAAAGCAGTCAGGTCTCTGAGCAGGGGTATGACACGATCAGGCAATTCCCATTGTCTTCTGCTTTTTGAAGAGAGAGAGCCGCTTTCCATCAGAGTAGGAAGCAGAATTTCCAGTGTATATACAGGTCTAAGATGGGATCGTAAGGTTTTTTTTTTTTTTTAAAGATTTTATTCCATTATTTTAAGAAAGAGGGGAAGGGAGAGAGGCGGAGAGGGAGAGAGACATCAATGTAAGGTTGCCTTTCACCTGCCTCCAGCCACAGACCTGACTGGAGACCTGGTTTGCAACCTGGTTATGTGCCCTGGCTGGGGAATCGAACCTGCGACCTTTGGGTTTGCAGGCCGGCGCCTTAACCACTGTGCTACCAGCCAGGGGGATCATAAGTTATAAACAAATGTCTGCCAAAAATGCCCAATAGAGACAACCTTTTAGCTAGGTAATAATAATACCATAGGAACTTATACTTACTCTCTCTCTCTGGAGGCAGAACAAAGAAATTTTCCTTGGAAAGCCATGTAAGCTTGCTATTGATTTCCAAAGGTCCTTATTTAAGCACCTTCTGAGAATGCACGAATGACAATTCATACTGACAAACGCTTCTGATCTAACCATCTAATGTACCTCTCAAAAACGAATGAGTTATAATAGCTACTAAGCAAGTCCATGTCATGCAGGAAATTATACCATCAAACTACTTTACAGTATGTTTGGCATCTTCAGTTCTCTCTGGGTCTGTATCAGCTTCCTGACTGGCTTAGTGCTGTAAAACTTCATTAAAACAAAGGTTAAGTGTCAAGGGACTTCTACTAACAGAGTCAATAAGAAATAACAGACTATGTCTTTGCAGTATTCCCACTGTAAAAACCTACCTGCATTTCCAAAAGCTTGGGGGCTATTTATTTTGATCCTCTATTACTAAGAAAATTGGTTCCTGTAGTGGACACTTCTCAACTGGATAATCTACAACAAACATCAAGTCTCTGGGCTGCTAATGAAGTGACTACTGCATCAAAAGGACTGAGAATGAAGTAACACTTCTGATAATCAACCACCGCACAGAGCCCACCTCAGCCTGAAAACGAGCCACTAATGAAGTGGGAGGCAGCATACAGAGCAGATTTTTGCATGGGTCCCCTGCCCCTGTGTCTTCATTTTTGGAAGGCATGGTAGCTAAACCAAGTCCAAACCTGTAGCCTTTCCTCCATATGCATCAGAGGAAGCTTGTCAGAGAAAGATGACATGGATTAGAGATACTAACTTAATTTTGGATGTCCCAGAAGTGAACTTTTAGGTGACGATTCTTACTCACATGTAAAAAAGGTCCTCCCAGGATAGATGAGTGAAGGGGTGGGAGAAACAGGCCGAGGAAGGGGAAGGAGCCAGGCAAGGGCACAGACTGATCTAGCAGGGGAGTTATGGAGTATAAGTAATTCCTCAGAGTTTTTCCCACACTCAACAAGGGAATTGAGCTTTCAGACCTCTTTCCCCACCTCAACCTGTCAGGTGTTGCCTAAGAGTTACCTGGCAGCAGGGGATCCATAATCTCCTAAGAACCTCTGGCTCTCCACCCGTGTGGGAAAAATCTACAGAAGCCTGAAGACAGCCTTCTCAAGAGATTCTCAGGTGGAGGCTGTTGGAGGAAAAACTCCTAACAGCCTTGATGAAAGGAATCCAAAGTCATTAGGCAGAGAACCAACTGCATTCCACAGGCATTGAACACAATCCGAACTTTTCTATCTTGAGCAGGCTCAGAGAGATGCTTCTTTTCCAGGATAATAGAAAGTGAACCCATTCATTGGTCATGTGAAGGTGATTATGGGGGGAAGTTGTTGGCCCTTGAGTGCACAGGTGGCCTGGGAGAGGCCAGGGAGGGCTTGGATATCCCACTGCAACCATTTCCAAGAAAAGGACCGGAAACACTCCCAGCTGGTTTTCAAAGAGCCCCAATGTGCTTTAATGTTGAATTTATATTTACATAGAAATTAATTTCATGTACTAAAATGTGTGGTACTCATCCTTCATCTGTCACATATCATATGATATCTTAGATATTTTCTACTATGATTCCATGATGCTCACAAGGGTGAAGTGATAGGAGATCAAGTCACATTATGTGCTATCCTTTATGATGAGGCTTTTCATTCAAATCCAAGAGATGTAGTGCTATAATGATCACATATTTCCCATGGTTAATGTCATAAGAATGTTACACTATCATGGATTTACTTTCCATTATTATTGTACTTTGTATCTCTATCATGTTTATGTTAGTCACGGGCCTGCAGTTATTTTATGTTTAAATATTTTTATTATTTTTTGGTCAATTTTACGCTCAGCCCAATTACACTTCCTAAAGAATTTTCCATTCGTTATTTACACCATGTTTGAGACTAACACTTATACAATCCCACTAGAAAACTGTATTTAATTTCTGAATCCCAGACTCCTCATATAAATTGAGGATAATAACTTGGCTCACAATGGTTGCTGTAACCACTCAATGTGAACAATGCTGCTATTGATGATGGCCAACAATTGTTGTTGCTGTTGTTGATGTCCAACCTTTGTTTTTTTCCCCCCCTGCCTTACATCCACTCGCCCTTAATTTAGTACTATCAGACCTGGATTTCCTTTGGGGCAATACTGCCTTTAGGACCAGGGTATGTTCTGATTTTCTTAAGCTAGTCAATGTAGCTCACTTTCCTAGCCACAGTGTCATCTCAGGATGGGCAAATAATAAAATTAAGATTAGGAGAACCAGACGCAGGGTATTGGTTGGACTATTGGAGGAGATGGAACTTTCTCTTCTCCTGGACAGCATGGTGCAAGGATGGGAGGCTTGAAGCTGTTGTAGTATACAAAAGGAGAGTGCCTGGAGCTAGTGAGGGAGGGGAACACTGCATGAAATCTGAAAAGGAAGTCAACACAGAGAAGGGAGACCAAGTGATTCCAGTGCCTTGATAATATTTGAGCATCTGGATCAAGCAATGCTTGATAATCACTGGCCAATAATTTCCTCTTACTACTTTTTGAGCAGTATGAGCTGGGGTTTTTGTCAATTGCAATGCAAGGGCTATGATGTAACATAAATATTACCTAGTATTTATTGAGAGCTTACAATATGCCTGACTCAATACTGTGAGCATCACATAAAATGTGCATTCACGACATCCCTGTAAGCAATGCCCAATTATTTGATCGCATATGAGAATGCCAAAGCCTGGGATGTTAAGGAATTTACCCAAGGTCCAACAGACAGTTGTGAAGCTGCCAGGATTGAACCCAGGAAATCGGAGTCCATTATCTTCACCATCATGTTTTTTCCCCCTTTCTATAAAGAAAAATGTTTGCTTATGTAAATTTGATCTTTTTCACCCTACTCTTAACTTACCATTATACATGTAGACAGCCTCCAGCTGCATGGAGTAAATCCAAGGTACTATCACTCTGGTTTAGAACATACTGTATTGTCAATTTCTAGAAGCAGCCTTGGGATTGTTTTTCTGACTGTAACTCAAAGCCTAGGTTATGAATCTCCAAAGCAGTAAAGTAGGAAACCAGATTCATTAGCTACTGGTCTCTTTTCTCCTGTGAGCCAAGTCAAGACCACTCCTGCTTATGTCTGAATTGTAGAGAATAAGGAACAGAGACAATGTTTTGAGACTGATCTTGCTCCATGGATTTGTTTTTGCCTATGTGAAAATGAATGCTTTTTCTTTCTAACAGGATCATATCCTGTACTCATTTTGTTTATCCATGGAGACCTCCAAGCGATGAATACATTTTTAGTAAATCATATTAATAATATATATTATGTAGTTTACATTATACAGCCAGTCTGTATTGAAGAAAGATTTCCAAAAGAATAATTTACATTTATTATATTATTCCAAAATTAGCTGTACTAATCAATCTGATTATCTCATGAAAATTGGAAGTTATCAGATTCTTTAGGCCAATGATACCAATTTGACTTACAGCTTGACTCATTGCATAACTGACTAATATGGAAACATTCCTACCTTGGGCTGAAGCACAAACCACTCATCACTTGGATTTTCAAAGTTCCATGAGTCAAAAGGAATCTCCACCTCCCCAAGGAAGCTGTTATGGCCAAATCGATCATAATGCCAAACTGAAAGCTGCAGCGTTCTTGTTTCCAGCTGGGTATGGCTGATGGTGTACTGCAAATGAAATTGACAACATCATATTCCACACGGTAGTCTCTGCCCACTTTTAGGACAGGTTAAAAATTCACTTCCAGTCCTGGCTGGTGGCTCAGTGGGTAAGGTGCCGGCCTGCGAACCCAAAGGTCGCTGGTTTGATTCCCAGCCAGGGCACATAACCAGGTTGCAAGCCAGGTCTCCAGCCAGGTCTGTAGCTGGAGGCTACATACAGGTGAAAGGCAACCATACATGGATGTCTCTCTCCCTCTCTGCCTTTCTCCCTTGCCCTCTCTCTAAAAATAATAAATAAAATATTTTTAAAAATTTACTTCCACCATTTTTCAGGTCAGATGCATTAGTAATATGAACAAACCAAACATCAAAACGCTTTATTTATTTATTTATTTGTTTCTGCTATAACTGAGGTTCTATGTCATAAACTCATTTTGTGTTAGACTTAGCACTGAAAGATATTTCAACAAAATATTTAGGGAGAGTCAATAAATTCAGATATTGTAGGCAAAGTCTTGGCAGATGAAACTTGTCCCCTTTTCAGTTTTACCTGGTTTTCATTTGCCTAATGATTTTTTCAGCTTCTACTTTGTAAGCTTCAGGTTTAACATATCAATTCTTCAAATTGTCTGTTTTATTTTATTCATAGTGAGAATTCCCAAATCAAAAAAGCAAAGTATTGACAATGAGATACTTCTAAACACCAAACTTCATAAAGTGCAGGACTGAAAATATAAATGTAAGTAATAAAAATGTGGAAAGAATACAAAGAAAATATTGCTCTGGTAGCTTTTCCTTTTCTAGCAGAATGACATCCAAGGCTATGTGCCCACACGACCTGAAACCTTCTGTTTGTTTTATGCAACTACAGCCTAGGACATGCTTCAGACTAACTGATTCCTGATCTTGAATTTGCATCTATACCTGTTCCTTGCTGTTCCTGGCATGATTAACCTTGGCTCTCTGCTTTCTGAATTTGCCATGGTACTCTGTTTATCTATTCTGTGTGGGCTCAGTTCTGCTATGCTATTATGAACACTGGGTTCAGCCTAGGCCTTACTATTCATTCTCATTTCGAACTGTCTTGATATTGGCTCCTGCTCCCACACATGACCCCACCAACACATAGCCCCACTCACCAACTTCCTGCTATGATGGACTTTGAATCCATCACTCTGGGCACAAGATGTACACATTTCCCTGTGACTGGCAATAATGTCTACATTCCAGTCTCCCTGGATCTTTCATACCAGGCTAGGTTGTCTCGGAGTTAGAGAAGATGTTGTTACATGGAAGCCCATGGAGAAAAGGAATTTCTCTAGGATTTAGGCATGGATCATTTTTTATCTAGGCCACATTCCCTGTTATTTCTCAAACCTAGCTCTGCCATCTCACTTGTTCATTAACCACATGCCTAAATTTAGCCAAATTCTGAAAGTCTAACAAGAAACAGCATATATTCATGCTGTGTTAGCTGAACTATGAGTGTGTACAAAGTGACCTACTAAGTCAATGTCAAAAGTGACAAATGTCCTTTTATAGGAACTAGAACAAACAGTTTTCCTAAGGGCAAACCATATTTTTGGGACAAGATATACAACAGCTCAGTTGTAATTTTGCTGGATCATCTCTACTTAAGGTGCAACTTTAGCAGCAGCATACAATTAAATGGAGGAAGAGTGGTTTACATGATTTTCTTTTCCAAAGACTATTAGGAAAGCCAAGAGTATTATATTAATTTCTTCAGAGGCTAGTTTTCTAAAACACACATAAGCCTTGACATGTACATTCTCTGTAGTTATTTCTAAGCCAATGAAATTGTGAACAGTATCACTTGAGTTACAGTGAGAGACTACTTATTTACCTTTAGTGTTTCATTGAATTCTGGGTTGGTGCCTGTTCTGATTTTGGTCTTGCGCTTATTGTTTCTGGACTTGTCAGGAAGAAGGTATGACTTGACATAACTGTAGATGATAAAAAATGAAAGTAATTTTGGGAAACTTCTCCTTTGCAAGAAATAGTCAGGGATTTCAGTGAATAAAAGAAGTAAAGGGAATAGGTTAATAAACGTAAGAGACAGAATTGAAAAGAATCAAGTCTACATAACAGAATACCCTTAAAGACAACTCTGGGCCTTCAATAAGAGAAAAGCAAGAAAGAGTGATGAAAAGGAGTATAGGTTCTTGGAGTTATGTCACCTGGCTTTGAATCACTCCCTGTCTTACTAGTTTTGGTGAATTAAAGAACTTACTTATATCCTTCTATGCCTCAATATCCTCATCTGTAAAACTGGAACAAAAACAGTACCTAACTTATAGTATTGTCAGAATTAAGTCATTTGATACATAAAAGGAGCTGACATACAACTCAAGAAGAAATATAATCTATTATTATGATCATTGGTCTTATAAAATATTATGGGGTTATATTTCTCTCTAATCAAATATCAGGACTTCTGATGAGTTGGAGTCAATGGTAATGGGTGAATGAAGAAAAGTGGTGAAAAAGGGTGGGAATTTATTGTGGGAGTGGGGAGGCAGGGGAGGGCAACAGGGGACATTGGAACAACTGTAATTGAACAATAAAAATAAGTGAAAAAAGAAGAAATAGAAAATAACAACCAAAGGCACAAAAGCAATTCTACCCAACACTTTGACTTAAACTATCCCAGCAGCCTCCTGGAGCAGGGGCATCCTGGCAAACTCAGAAATGTATAAGATGTACAAGATTCTACCAGAGCCCTAAAGCACATCTGTTGGGGATTTAGAGAACCCCTTTCCATGGTATTCTAAATTATTTTATTTATCCCAAAATTTTCTGATATTTAGCTGAAGAAATAAGTGGACCAATCTATACTCAGAATCTATTCATTTGCCTATCTTAAGATACTTGGAAACAACTTTGCTGAGTTCTCTATGTACATCTAGTATTGTACATAGAGAAGGGGTGATGTAGCTGGCATGAGAGTACTACCCTTAGAAATGCCTGCTTACAAGATTGGTCCTTGGCTGGCATCTGGGCACTTGGATTTTAGGAGGATTCTCATCATTCTCAAGACCGATGTAGTTTAGTCACTGTGACTAAACTATTTATATAAAACAATATGGCTTATGCTGAGCATCTGCTTTCTTTCAGGGAGATTGGAATTTGGGTATGTGACTAGTTGAATTTCTAAATGAACTTCCCTGGCAGACAACATTGCACAAGTGTTGGCACAGCCTGTTGCTAGAGGAATTAACTGCATCCTGTGTGAGTCCACTGGGAGAGAACACTTTCTGAAGCTTAAACTAGGATTCTTCAAAACTTCGTCACATCCGCCTCTTTCCTTCGCTGACTATGAGTCCATGTGGAGTCCTATGGGTCCTCCCAGTGAATCAGCGAACCTGGCAGTGGTATTCAGAACACTTCACACATTTTTACATCCATGTCCCTTCTAAAGTGCTGTGGTCCACATATGCCCTTCCAGGCTGATCCCTGGAATCCTGTGAGTCTCAAAATTGCCCCTTTGGGTTGTTTGATTGGGCTAACAGCTTGATACTTTTCTCTGGAGGGTTACCCAGAACCAAAAATCAACTCCTACATCCTGGGTATGCCAGCGTGTCAGCCCTCTATCTCAGAGAGCTGCCTCTCCGTAAACAACAAATAAGTCAATCTTAAATCAGGTTGAGTAACGGCTTCTTAACAATCAGGTAACCGTAGACACAACATTACACATGCACTTTGGAGAATATTTAGAAGGTGGCATAGGAGGAAAGTGACGATCACCTTTCAGAGGAGGCTCTGAATCAAAAGGAATGCTAAAAATCTGCTGAAAAAGAACCACACACAGTGACCAAAAAATCAGTGATTGAAATAAACTGAAGAATTTGCCCTGTGCTTGCTTACGCATCTGTTCTCTGTTTCTTTTCATCTCCTATGGCCAGATTTCTGCAATTCTTGACAAAAATGTACAGCCCGCCAGTTTTGTAGCAGTAGCTGATATGGAGAAGGATTTCACCGCTGACCTTCACGTTGCCATAGTCTCCAGTTTCGCTGTAAACACTCATCATGCTGTTAAGACTGGTCTGGAGTAAACAATATAAAAAGAGGCATCCAGTGTTACACTAATGATCTCTCCATAGCCACCACCCCCTTCATTTGATTGTAATTACTGCTCTTTATAATCGGCAGGGAAGTAAGTCTAGGGAAAGGGAAGAAAGTAAACATCACTTATTTTGCTTGTTTTTCTGGTGTTGTATAAAATCCAAGCCTGGGAAAGGACAACAAGATCTAGGACCATTAGTAAGGAAGAAAGGAAAATTGCTGAGAGGTTAGGCTTTGCCCTTTTGTGTTAGTGAATAGCCATTGTTTATTCATTTTTTAAAATGAATCCAGAGTCCTTGAGGCATTTTCAATCCAATTTCCTCTTCAAACCCCTGTAGCGTTCTCCTTTATTACTGGATGGTTCAAGGTCAACGTACTGCAAGGCCTAGAATGAATTTTTCAGGATAAATAAAAGCTCATCTTCTATCTGGTGCTAGCAGGAGCCACAAACTTCTCTCTAGGACATCCACAGAGAGCATCCCATTAGTCTCTGGAAAGCTGTAACTGCAGCTTTAACAAGGGCACCCCTCAGTAACTGTGTGGTCACTTAAGAAATGTAAGATCATGGCTTCCTAAACCTCTGTAAAATTGCAACCCACAAAATAGAACACTGAATAAAATAACATGCCTACCAATAAATAGAATGTTTAAAAATGTCCAAATCTACCAGGATAAATTAAGTTTCTGACCAGTCACTGACAAGAAGCATATTTTTCAATGAAATGTAACAAAATTAGCCTTCAGTGCCAGAAGCACAAACTCTGTACCTTAGCAACACAACTGTCACAAAAGACCACCTGAAAGGCTTTCATGAGTGACTGAATAGTCTCAAAAGTCTTGCCTATAAACCAATAGGAAGTGAGGACTATGGCAAATGCAAAGACAGCTTTGACTTTCCACTTTTTCATATATACACAAGGTGAGGCAAAAGTAGGTTTACAGTTGTTCACATGGAAAATAATAAAATAATGCAAGAATAAACTCTGTGTTTCACAAACAACTTTAAATAGACTTTTGCCCCATCGTGTGTGTGTGTGTATGTGTACGTGTGTGTATCTCATTAGTATCAAGGGCTACTTAAAAATGAAATATTATTTTCTCTCAATTTATGTATAGTTTTTCAAATGGCTACTAAATTGTTAGAATATCAGTATTTATTATTTTTTTTGACTTAGTTAATAACTTGACTAGTCAGGTATTAGTTTTGGTCTAGGAGTGTTATGAAAGTCTCACTGAGACACTAGGGACTCCCTAAACGGACAGAGTTTTAGAATCTCTGTTCTAGTTAATGCAACGTTGCTGGTCCCTAAACCATGCTTTGAATCCAAAGGCCTTCATGAATAAGCCCCAAGTTCTTCATGTTATATATGACAAAATTCTGGCTCATAGAAATTGTTAGCAGTGCCAAGATATACAGCAAGAGCTCCAGATTTTTAATCTGAAGACTTCTCTACCATACTTCATACAACTTCCTTGTATCACTAAGTTGTGACTCACCACATCCCTCTGTAGACACTATTCATAGAAGATACTCTAATATGCAGGGGTCCCCTACAGATGGAAGGAAATGTAAGAATCCACAAATGCTGAATCTTGGGAGAAATTTAGGCAGTTAAGGCAATTTTACTACTAACCTACTTCATGCTCTTAACCAGGCCAATGCTGTGATTTAAAATACAGATATTTATTCTTTTTCAAGCAACTTTTCTATCCCTTGCTCCTCTTCTACTTTTTCTAGTATCCCCATGATATAGATACTATTATGTTTTATGTTGTCCTGCAGCTCTCTTAAATCCTCTGCATTCTTAAAGATATCTTATTCATGGTAAATAATTTTGCACCATGTGTCTTTTGACTGGTACTCATATTCTGATGTTTAATGAATGTCCTTTTGGGGGAATACTTGGATTTTGATCATGTTATTTACCTTTTAAATGAGAACCTCTGGTTAAATGAACACAAGTAAGAAAAAGATAAATACTGGAAAATTGTCCACCTAATCAGTTCCCTGTACCACGAAATGTGTGAAGGAAAGGAAAGATGGAAAACTCACAGTGTCTGAGTCAGCATCAGGCACATTTAGGTAGGTCCACCTCCTGTCAGATCCTGCTTGAGAATGCTTTAAGGAAGTCACCCAAAGTTTAAAAGGAAAAAAAGGCATTAGAGCAACAGACAGAAATTAGAGAAGCAAAGAAAAAGACTTACGGGCATTATAGATGAGTACAAGGTCACAGGGGCTCCTGAAGGCTACCTCTTAAGGTAAGCCTTGAACACTAAAGGAAGAAGGGTCTTAATTTTGTTGGTAGTGGGAAGCTATGGACAGTATTTGAATAGGAGAGAAACCTGATTATGTTTTAGGAGAATGGCTGCAGTGTGGAGGACAACTGGGGAGTTGAGGTCATGGTGGCAGAGAATTGAGATAATGTATAGGCTTGAGTTGATAAGAGCCTGAATTATGGATTGAAGAGGTTTTTAAAACCTGTGTGAAGGCCAAGGAGGGAGAAAGAAGCAATTGTGAGCCTTAGGAAAAGCCCACACAAAATTAGACTGAAAAGTATTCTGTGGGCAAAGGGCAAGCAGGGGACTAACTTTATCACACATTGTCCCCAAAATACTCCTATCTATCCCATTTGGAAATGCATAGAAAATCAACGAGAGGAAGAAGAAACTTTCAGTGCATGCTAGAGAACTGCTTACTGTTGACAGGCCACTTGCTAGGCTGTGGGTGTTTGCAGAAAACCTGGAGGACACTAAGTCATCAACACCTTCCTCAGTCTCTTCCAAAGAGTCCTAAAGAAGGAAGAAAATCATGATTTGATTTACTGCTTTCCTAGAAAGTGGTTTCATTTCGAAAAACACTTTCTTTTTTAAATACCAAAAAAAAAAAAAAAAAAAAAATCAGATACAAATATCTAGAAATCACTCTAATCCTAGGTTTTTCTCTTGTCCTCTCCATTCAATCTGAATTATGTCATCAGAGAAGTGGGATCTCCTTTCTACTGGAAGCTTTATGGAAAGAACATGAAATTTAGAATCATAGAAACCTGGGTGTTCAATTCCTACCTCCCTGGTCTCTAAGGTGATTTACTTTGGGCAATGAACTTGTTTTTTTGTTTGTTTGTTTTTTTAATTAAAAAAAAAAGTTGAATCTGTGCATGTATACATCTGTGTGTTCGTGTGTATGTGTGTACTGTTAAGATGGGAAACTAGATCTCAAAAGTCTTTCCAAAACAACAAACTATTTTAGACACTAAAATCTTGTCCAAAATTCCAGATTCTACTTTTGTTCTCTCAGTTTTTTCTTTCTCATGATAAAATGGCTTTCTAAATTCTAGTTATTTAAACAATACATTTTATAGTAAAATTTTTCAAGCAGTATAAATATAAGCTTAGAAGCATATTATTGAACATAATTCAATATTTTTATAGTACATACACACATAAATTTGTGTCATGCATACTGTTGTTTTTTCTTATGGGCACGTTTCTCTTTTTGTTCTTTCCTCTTTACATGGGTTGAACAAATAGTTTAAAAAATATTGTGTATCTTGTTGTACATATTACAGTCTATCTCTTTCTATGTGAAAAATCATATAGAACTATCCACAAACCTGAGTAGTGACACATAACCTTTCTTTTATAAAATCTCAACTTACAGTTTTAAAAGTTGAGATTTTACACATGTAATTCTATGCTTTTATTTTTAAAAACTGTTTCATTAAAAATGTGGCACTAAGTACATAAAACATAAATGCACAGTATAATAACAATATACAGTAATCAAGCAGAGGCCTGTGTGCCTTGTCCATATCACAAGTCCTTTCTCCATCATTTAAAATAATATTTCAACTATTATGGTAATCACATACTTTTCTTTATAGTTTTACTACCTAAGCATACATCTCTAAACAATGTGATTTTATTTACCTGTTATTGAATTTATGTAAATGGACTTAAGAATTTTATATTATTTTGTTTTAAGCATCATCCAAATTGTCACAAGTTGCTGTAGTTTGTTCATTTTTATTTAGTGTTGAATTGTATGATATCCTATATATTTATGTATATATTCCTCTATTGCTGCATATTTGGGTTGTTTCCAGATTTTTTTTATTAACAAACCTTCTATGAATATGTACCATGGTTCACAGAAACACAAGATCCCCTTGGACATTAAATATTTATTATTTTAATTTGTATTTTCTTTGTTTCTAAGTTGAGCACCTTTTCCTGATGATTGGCCAACTAAATTTCTTGTTTAGTGAAGACTTGTTTATTTTTACTTTGATATTAATTTAATTCTTATTTATGTGTATGTAATAGGATTTGTCTCTAGACGTTTTTATTTATTCATTTATTTATTTATTTTTATTTTTTCTCTAGACGTTTTTAGAATAGTCACTTGTATTTAATGTTTTTAGGTTGCCATGCTATGCAGTGTCTAGGTGTTATTCATTTCTGATATTTGGCACTTTCAAGCTGAGGTGTTTTTGTTTTTGTTTTTTTTTTACTTTTGAGAATATGTCCCACTTATTTTTCAAAAAGTCCCTTTTCTATATATATATATATATATTTTTTAATTTTATTTATTATTTTTAGAGAGAGGCAGAGAGGGAGAGAGACATCAATGTATGGTTGCCTTTTTCACCTGCCTCCAGCTACAGACCTGGCTGGAGACCTGGCTTGCAACCTGCTTATGTGCACTGGCTGAGGAATTGAACCTGTGACCTTTGGGTTTGCAGGCCAGTGCCTTATTCACTAAGCCACCAGCCAGGGCCTTTTCTATATTTTTATGTTTTGCTCTTTCGGGGTATGCTATTGTCCAGCTGAAAGCACTTATACTACTAGACCTCATATTTATTTACTTTATTTTTTAAAAAATATTCAAAAATTTTTAAACATCCACAAAAAAGAGAGAAAATAGTATAATGAACGCTAATAACTTATCATCTGGCTTTAATAATTGTTATACAGGGTAGGGCAAAAGTAGGTTTACAGTTGTGCATATGGGAAATAATACAATAACTAATAAATGATAATACAGGAATAAACAATGTGTTTTGTGAACTTACAACTTTAAACCTACTTTTGCCTCACCTTGTATTACAAAATATTTTTCAGCTATTCTCCTTGCTGTTTTTTTCCTACAGCTTTATTGAGGTATAACTTACAAATTATAAATTTACCCATTTTAAATGTAGATCTCAGTGAATTTCAGCAAATTTATAGTTGTGTGAACATCACGATCTAATTTTAGAGTATTTTGATCAACCTAGTAAGTTCCTTCATGCCTTTCTGGTCAATCCCTACTTCCTGTAAACCACTGATCTGCTTTCATTTCTCCATATATTTGACTTTTCTGGACATTTTACAGAAATGGAATCATATGACATATGGCCTTTTGTATCTGGCTTCTTTCATTAAACATAATGGTTTTATGGTTCATCCAGTCTGTAATATGTATCAGTACTTCATTCCTTGTTACTGCTGATTATTCCATTGTATGGAACACGACATATAATTTGTTTAGCTATTCACCAGTTGATCGATGTCTGAATAATTTCCACTTTTTGACTACTATGACTAATTCTCCTATGAACATCTGTGTGCAAGTCTTTATGTGAATATAATTTTTCATTTTTTCTTGGGTAGATACCTAGGAATAAAATTACAGGGTTGTACACTAAATTTATCTTTAACTTTCAAAGAAATTGCTAAACTTTTCTTCAGAGTGCCCATAGCATCTTACACCAGCAATATATGAAGGCTTCAATTTGCCCACACTGTTTTTGTTTGTTTGTTTGTTTGGTTATAGCCATCTAGTGGGAAGTGAGTATGAAGTGGTATCTCATTGTGGTTTTAATTTTCAGTTTCTCTAATGACTAATAATGCATCTCTTCATGTGGCTATTGAACATTTATAAGCCCTCTTACCTATTTTTAAATAGAATTATTCGTCTTTTTAATGTTCAGTGTATGGTTTATTTAAATAGTTTAGTTTCAAGTCCTTTATCAAAGATATGATTTGCAAATATTTTATTCCAGTCTGTGGCTTGTCTTTAATTTTTGTAATGATATCTTTTTTTTTTAAGAGATTTTATTCATTATTTTAGAGGGAGGGGAAGGAAGGGAGGAAGAAAGGGAGAGAAACATTAACGTATGGTTGCCTTTCACCTGCCTCCAGCTGAGGGCCTGGCTGGAGACCTGGCTTGCAACCTGGGTATGTGCCCTGGCTGGGAATCAAACCAGCGACCCTTGAATTCGCAGGCCGGTACTCAATCCTCTGAGCCACACCAGCCAGAACTCTGTAATGATGTCTTTTGGAGTGAAAATTTTAACTTTGATGAAATTCATTTTGTCAATTTTTCTTGAATGTATTGCATATCATGCATTTGGTGTCAATCTAAGAACATTTTGCCTAACTCAAAGTCATAAAGATTTTCTCCTAGGTAAAATGTTATAGTTTAGTTTTGACATTTAGGTATATAACCCATTTTGGGTTAGGTTTTAGCATGGTATATGGTAAGAATCAAAGCTCTTCTCCTCTCTCCCTTTTTTGGCATTAGGAAATCCAATTGTTTCAGCATGATCTATTGAAAAGATCCTTTCCCCATTGAATTGCCCAAAATCAATAGCACATAAATGTAAGAGTTGCTACTGTACTTTCTATTATATCCCCTTGATTGCTTATGCTTATGCCAATACCACACTGTACTAAATACTATAGCTGTATAGTAAGATTCAAAATCTAGTAGAGTAAGTCTTCTAACTTTGCTATTTAAAATTGATTTTGTTGTTGTGGATCCTTTACATTTCCGTATACATTTTAAAAATCAACATGTTCATTTCCACATCATAGCCTGCTTAGATTTTAATAGGGGTTGTGTTTAGTGTATAGATTAATTTGGAGAGAGTTCCTGCCTTAAAAATACCATATAATATCACTGAATATGGAGAATCTAAAGAACAAAGTAAACAAACAAAAACAGAAACAGGCTCATACAAGCACAGACTGACAGTTGTCAGAAGGGAGGATGGGGTCAGGGGCTGGGTAGAAAAGGTGGAGAGATAAGAAGTACAAATTGGTAGTTAGAGAATAGTCACAGAAACGTAGATTATAGCATGGGGAATAAAGTCAATAACATCATGATAACTATGTGTGGGTCCAAGTGGGGTACTTGAAAGATCAGGGGAACCACTCTGTAAAGTAATGATGTTTTAACCACTATGCTGCACATTGGAAACTAACACAGAATAATACTGAATGTTAACTGTAATTGAAAAAATAAAAAAGTAGCCCTGGCTGGTGTAGCTCAGTTGGTTGAGTGTCCATCAATCAACTGAAGGGTCACCAGTTCGATTCCCAGACAGGGCATATGCCTGAGTTGCCTGTTCAGTCCCCCATTGCGACAGACAAACAATCAATGTTTCTCTCAATAACAGCTTCTCTCTCACATTACTGTTTCTCTCCCTATCTCTCTCACTTCCCCCTCTCTAAAAAACTAATATTTAAAAATAAATAACTAAAATACTTGAACCTTCTAATCAGTGAACTTAGAATGCCTCTCCATATATTTAGATCTGCTGTAATTTAGTTCAGCAACATTCTAGATTTCAATACACATGACTATCTTGTATATTTTTGACAAATTTATTGCAAAGTATTTTATTCTTTTTTATGCTATTGTTAATGGAGTTATATTCTTTATTTCATGTTCAGATTATGTATCGCTAGTATGTAAAAATGCAACTAGCCCTGGCTAGTGTGGCTCAGTGGATTGGCACTGGTCTGTGAACCCAAGGGTTGCTGGTTCAATTCCCCAGTCAGGCACATAACCAGGTCTCCAGCTAGGCCCCTAGCTGAAGGCAGCCGAAAGGCAACCATACATTGATGTTTCTCTTCCTTTCTTCCTCCTTCCTTGCCCTTCTCTCTCTAAAATAAACTTTTTAAAAAATGCAACTAATTTTCATATTTGATCTTATATCCTGTGACCTTGTTTTTTAGTTGAACTTGTTTATTAGTTTTAGTAATATTTCTGTAGATTCTTTATTATTTTTATATCCATCTGCAAGTAAAGATATTACTTCTTTCTAATGAGATGCCTTCTTTTCTTTTTATCATTTTAAAAAAGATTTTATTATTTTTCAGAGAGAAGGGCAGGGAGGGAGGAAGAAAGGGAGAGAGGCATCAATGTATGGTTGACTTTCACCTGCCTCCATCTAAGGACCGGCCAGGCTGGAGACCTGGCTTGCAACCTGGTTATGTGTCCTGACTGGGGAATCAAACCAGTGACCGTGCAGTTCACACACATGTGCCAATTCACTGAGCCACACCAGTCAGGGCTTTATCATCTTTTTTCTTTCTTTTATTTTCTACCTTCTTACTGCATTGGCTAGAAGTTAAAAAGAAAACTCTTGCCTTGTTCCTGCACTTAGTAGGAAAGTGTTTGGTCCTTTTTGCCTTTAAGTATGATGTTAGTTGTCTGAATTTTGTAGATGCCCTGTATTCACCAGAGGAAGTCTCCTCTATTCCTATTGAGAATTTTATTATGAATGGATGCTATATTTATCAAATGCTTTTTTTTCTGTATATAGTGGCATGATGTGGCTATTATTTTTTATTCTACTAATATGATAGATTACACTATTTTTGAATGCCATATCAACTTTGCATACATAGGATTAATCCCACTTGGTTATGGAACGCTATCCTTTATTACTGGATTTGGTTTTCTACTATTTTATTAAGGTTTTTCCACCTATATGTGTGATGGGTATTAGTCTCTTGTGATGTCTTTGTCTATCTTTGGTATCAGTGTAATACTAGCCTCAATTTTCTAAAAATGTTTGTGAAACATTGTTATTATTTCTTCAAATATTTGATAGACTTCATCAGTTAAGCCATCTCTACCTGTTTTTTATTTTTTTATTTTTTGAGGGGTGGGTAAAATTCAATACTTTTCCTTATTTTAGATCTACCCACATTTTCTATTTTTGAATCAATTTTAGTAATTTATATCTTCCTAGGAATTGGTCCACTTCATGTAAGTTGCCAATCCTTTTGGTGTGCAATTGTTCATAATTGAAATTTCTGCTATGTTGGTATTGCTGTTCATCCCCTTTTTCATTCTTGATTTTGGTAATTTGTCTCATCCCACTTTTTTTTAAGTATATTTATTATGCTATTACAGTTGTCCCAATATATGTCCCCCCTACCCCCCACCCTTGCCTTGTGCTTCCCTTCCCTCAGCAGTCCTCCCCACTCTCAGTTCATGCCCATGTCATCCCACTTTTTTGTTGGCTGGTGTAGCTTGGTGGCTTTTATCTGAGGGGGATTTTATCTCTGAGGGGATATTTGGTAATATCTGAAGATATTTTTAGTTGCCATACCTCAGGGAGCACTACCTGGGAACTAGTGGGTAAAAACCTGGGATCTTTCCTAACATTCCCTAGTACATAGGGCAGTCACCCCACAACAAAAATTACCCAGCCAAAAATGTCAATATTGCTGACACTGAGAAACCATGGCTAGTTAAAGGCTTATTAATTTTGTTGATCTCAAAGAGCCAACATTTTCCTTCATATGTTGTAACAATTCTGGATTTTGGTTATTTTTACCACTGAGTTCTGCTATTGTGTTTCCTTTTCTGTTTGCTTGTTTGTTTGTTTAGGAACTTGGCTAGACTGACTAATCTATGGAATCTGTTTCCTGCCCTATATGTGGCTGCTGATGTCACCTCTAGGTTTTTGTAAATTCTTGTTTATTTATTTAGCTGAATAATACCCATTTGTATGGATAGAGCATATTTATTTATCCACTTATCTCTTTTAAATTTAATGTTATTATTGTTGTATTACATTCATCCCATTCACCCTCTGCTCTCTCCTTCCCCACCCTCCCAATTCCACTCCCCAAAGTCAATCCCACTTGTTGTCCATGTCCATGAGTCATCCATGCTAGTTCCTTGACTAAACTGCTCTCCTTCTACTTTGAAGCCCAATTTTCTATTGACCATTCTTACATATTCATAGTTTAGTGAACAGTTAGTAATTGTTTAGAAATTGTGCTCAAACACTTCAAACCAGTGAGATCTTGACCCTCTTTCAATTGTGAAGTCTGTATGCTGTTTATAGAGTACCTTCAAAATCCAGCAGTTTTCAAGTCTCCAGCTCTTCTCCCTGGGCCTTCTCATGTCTTATTTGTGCATGTGCTCAAGCTCATGGTCAGCTAGAGATGATTCAATAATTTGGGCTCACTCCAGTCTTCACTCACCACTCCCCACAAGACTGAAGAGTTTGTCAAGGCCCCGTTTGGCTATCTCATTGATTAGATTTCCTGTTAAATTCATGGGTGGTTTGCAGCCTTATTGCTTTCTCCCAATCAGGACCATAAATTCAAATTTGCTGAGTTGCTGGTTTTCCTAAATTTCCTTACTAATTCCAGTAGCTTCTTCCTATATCACATAGGACTTTTTTTTTGTATTCAAGCATATTATTAGAAAAGTACATAATTTCACATCTTATTTAATATTTATAAAAATCACTTCATTCTCTGATTGCAATTGCTAGAAACTTCAAAAACAGTGGTGATTAACATGTAATAATGGGAACCTATTTTTTCTTGATTTTAATGGAAATGGCTAAAGCATTTCAACATTGGAAATTATATGCACCATAGATTTTTTGATATTTAATATTTTTAAAATAATATCTTATTGGTTTATATTAGTTTTAAATTTGTATTTTTATTAGGTATGACTGTACAATTTTGTCAATGGTTTTCAGTATCTAGTAAAATAGTTTTGTATTTTGTATTTTATCCTTTGCTATGTTGAAATATTAATTATGTAATAGTTATTCCAATATAAATTAATTATATAATAGGTATTCTTATATAAATTAATTCTTCCTTTCACACTTAGAATAAAATTTATTTATCCTTATTGCTTTACTTATTTTTTTTGTAAATCATCACCTAAGGATATTTTTCATTGCTTTTTAGAGAGAGAGGAAGGGACAGAAAGAAACATCGATGTGAAAGAGAAACATTGATTGGTTGCCTCCTGTACACATCCAGATCCAGGATTGTACATACCCAGACTGGGGATTGAACCCAAAACCTAGATATGTGCCCTGAGCAGGGGTTGAACCTTCAACCTTTCATTTATAGGACAACACTCCAACCACCTGAACAACACCAGCCAGGACATTCTTATTGTTTTATTTTTGTTTCATTGCTAATTTTACTTAATATTTCATTTTGTATATTCACAAATTAGTTTAACTTGTAGTATTCTTTTTAAAACTACTTTAAAATTAAGTTTGAATATGAAGTTTATAATAGTTTAAAACTATGACTTTGAAGATTTTCAGAGTTTTCTAAGATCAGAAACAATTTAAAAATATTGGAATTAGCTGTTCTTAAAAGGTTGAATACAAGTAACTTCTAAACCATTTGATCTCATTTGACCCCTT
Organism: Noctilio leporinus; assembly: GCA_004026585.1. Lineage (NCBI taxonomy): Eukaryota > Metazoa > Chordata > Mammalia > Chiroptera > Noctilionidae > Noctilio > Noctilio leporinus. The sequence goes on along the minus strand of PVIW01002956.1, from coordinate 57,624 downwards.
TTTCATTTAGATCTCTAAGTTTCCTGGCTTGCTTTGGAAAGATTATATTAATGTCACTTGACATTTGTCCTATATCTTTCCTCCAAGGAATTCAAATGACATTATAGCAATCATAGAACTCAGAATATTAGAATATTAGAAATGTAAGAAACCTTACAATCTAATTCAATCATCTCATTCTATAAATGAATTTACTTAAACATTAATTCTCTAATAATTTCGTTCCAATTAAAAAGGTAGGTTATTGAGGTAACTTGAGATATAGAAACATTCATATAAAATACATAGATTAACTCTACTAATATTTCATTTAGAAAAGGTTGATGTTTCTCATTTCCCAGGTTTCGATTAAGTAATGTATTTTTAGGCAGGAATTGAAATCCCAAACAGGTGTTTTCTTAAGGATAATCTTTACAGAATAACCTGATTACCTTTTACCTTTTCTAATTCATTCCTTAGCTGTTTTTATATGTTGGCTGTGAAGACTAATAGAAAGAGATCATCATATATCCTCACTTTACTCGCAACTTATCTTCAAGTAAAAGTGGGCAGGTTTGGAATAAGATCATACCTTTTCCTCATGATTATTAGACTCTCTTCTATATCCAACTTACCACATCTTTGTCTAAAGCCCCAGGGACAGACTTGCTTCTTAAGTTTACAGTATCCTCTAAGTCTTCTGTAAATGACCCACTCAAATCTAACTCTGATTGACTTCGGTCTGGAGAAAGGAAGAGAAAAGGAAAGATATAAATCAGCTTATTTTTTTAGAAGCTTTCATTTTTCATTGTAAATCTTTTATCTTTATTCAAACTTTTTCTAGGCATGGGGCATAGCGTTATTGAAACAACAGTCAGACTCAGTAACTTTGTCCTATTTATGCTAACATCCTTCCAATTTAATAGCCTTTTGAAATTCCCTTGGACTGAATTACCAACATCAATGTGTTCATTTCTCCTTTGATTACAGGAGATTAAATGCTCTACTATAAAATGCTAATTTTGTAATTTTTCTCATACTAGTATACTTTGAAAAACTTTCATAGAACAGGCCCTTAAACTTAGAAGAAATAAAACATTAGCAATTCTTGATTTTAAAATTTAGAGAATTCACAGAAAAGAGTGTGTATATGTAAGTAGGAAGAGAGTTTTTAAATATTTTATTTATGATTTTTAGAGAGAGGGGAAGGGAGGGAGGCAGAGAGGGAGAGAAATATCAATGCATGTTTGCCTTTTACCTGCCTCCAGCCACAGACCTGACTGGAGACCTGGCTTGCAACCTGGTTATGTGCCCTGACTGGGGAATCAAACCAGTGACGTTTGGGTTCGCAGGCTGGCGCCTTATCCATTGAGCCACCAGCCAGGGTCAGGACAGAGTTTTATTTATTTGTTTATTAGCACCAGAACATTCTTTCATCAGAGAAATATCTTGCTTTTGAAAATACAAGTTAAAGAACAATCCACTAGTCAGTAATGCTGTAGACAGATTGCCAAGACAGTTTACTTCCACTGAACAGTTCTGTGTCAAAGCATCGCTAAACTACATAGAGTTGCTTTAAAATGAGAAAGACTTAAGAGAGCAATCAAGTAAATTAGCTTGAAATGGTAAATGAAATAATGCAGAAGTACTTAGCATCATGCCTGATACAGAGTATGTACTCAATAAACAGGTCTTCAATAGAAGCAGTAGAAAGTCTCTCTAGAAACTTGGCTTCTAGTCTAATTAAATTTGTTTTATTTAATAGGTGAAGTGATTTTCTAGTCTTAAGCAAAATGTAACAATAACCACACTCCTGTAGAAAACCCTCTGTAAGCTATCTGGCTAAGAGAGAGTTCCCAGTTCAGCACACAATCCAGAATTAAGTTTTATGTAAATATCATTATTAGGTCATAAGTAACTTCTTCATGTTGAGGGTTTTGTCATAATTTTAAGTCTACAATAGGACATAAACTTCATAATTATGACCAATTACTCTGAAGAGCTTCCTTATTCATAGGTAATAAAATTGCAACTTAATACTTGTTTCACAGGGTTATTGTGATAATGAAATGAAATGATACATTTGAATGTACCATAAAAATGAAAGGGGTTATATTCATTTGATATTAAATATAATGATATATTCATTATATTCAAATATGATATATTTGAATGTACCATACAAATGAAAGGGGTTTCATTATAGTAATACCTTACTACTGCTTGCAAATAATTCATTATTTAAACCATGACATGATTAATTTGTCTTGATTTGCTGATCACCAAATCAAGAAGGGTTAACATTGAAATTTACGTTAGAAATTAGAATTTAAGTTAAACATGCAGGTTAAAAAATTGTATGACAATCATTAAAAGGTAGAAACAGTGTATATACTAAACTAAAAATAAGAGAAAAATGTAATGGGCTGGGAAGACATCTATCTAGAAGAAGGCAAAAAAGAATAAAACTTAGAACTAAAGTGAGGTGAACAGAAGATACAAAGATGGCAGAATTACATCCCAGCCTAGAGGCAATCAAAATGAATGCAAATTGACAAAACTCAGGTAGATAAATTTTATGGTTTGTAAACTATATTTCAATAAAGCTGTTAATTAAGAAAGTTAATTTCCGTGAACTACTGGCAAATGTCCTTTGCTTTCATATTAAACGAGCCAATGCATTTCCTACAGTCTTACATTGACTGACATGTGCTATAGCTCTGAAACTTGGCAGTGATGCCTGGCAAGTATACACTTAAGACTGGATTTAACCTAAATGTAAGAGGTTTAAGACATCACCTAGGATCACCTTTAAGTACTTCTGGTGGAGTGGGCATACCACTGTGGGTGAAAAAGAATGGACCATCTGCTTGTAAGGCATGACACATCCACTTAATACCACACAAGAGAGTTTTATACAACAAAATAGTCATGTTGTAAACACTCACCTGAGGAGAGGGAGGCCCCAGACACTGCTATGGAAGGTGTTCCAGAAGTGTTCCTGCTATGAGTCTTTGTGAAGTCCTCAGAGGGTCCCTCAATGGCAGCCCAATCCAAATGATGTTCAAAACCATGCTCCTCACCAAGTAAAAATTGAAAGTCATTATCCTGATAATAATTTACTTTAAAATCCTTTAGTAGAAATATACTTCAGTATAACCACATTTATGTGTATAAGTTTTAGATGGAGCTATGGATATTTGGAGGACCCTCAGAAGGAGTCTAACTCTAAAACTTACTATCAACAATTACTCTCTGAAATCTCTATCAAGAGATGTTACTTAACATAAAAGACATTGTAAATACTTTTTCATTCACTAACTTAGTGAGCATTCTATTATATGGTAACAAAAAAAAGATGATACAGGTACCCTTCAACTTACATGACTATATAAGAGTCTGGTAGGCTTCATGCCTTTATAAAGTGGTCCCTCAGTGTAGGCTTAGCACTCCGGTACTGTGTTTTCCCCTACTCTCAACACCCTCTCTCCTCAACAACCTCTTAACTCCTCCACCCCCATTTGACAGAAGACCATGCCACCTTTTCCATTTAACAGGCTGAATAATCAGAACATGGTTGGGTGCATCATTATTGAAATGAAACTATCATGTAAGGTGCTTATCAAAGTTCATGATAGGATAAAAAATGGGGTTGTCTTCAGTTTACATGTATAGGTGATTTTTGGGTGCCTGCTTGCTAATAAATGCTTGCATATGTGGCAGAATTCAGTCTAAGACTTATTCTCATCGTAATATATAATAAAGGAAAACTGACCCAAATCTACCTGGGCCCATAAAGGCTTGACTACTGATTGCATCACTCCAAGTTTGCTTGAGAACCAAAAAACTAATTTTGAATATTTTGGGAACTGGGCTGAGTTTAAGTGTTCATGAAAATAATACCACAGTGGGATAATGATCAAACCTAAAAGAAACATTCAATTTCTCTTTCCATAAACAATCAAAAATGCCTTTTAAAGTCCTACAGGAAGGAATTCCCTCTTTGTTGCCATATATTTAGCCCATACCTTAGACACTGAGGGAAACTGATAAACTCACTCCAGAGAGATGTGGCTCTCATTTGCTTAGCGTGCTAATCAATGTAACTTCAATATAGACTGTTTTTGGTCTTTAATATTTTTGAATATATACTCCCTTTAGCAGGAAGAATATAGCTCCCAACTAATTGCCATAGACAATGAAGGTTTATCAAAATACTCTGACAGAGATCAAACAGATAAATTAGTTTAGGTCACTTTTCAACACCTCTTCACGATGTTCATACAGAGTCCTGTAATGATGCAAAACCAACTTCCTTAGTGGCAATTATGTTGACAGGAAATTTTTCAATTGGTACTCTGGGAGTATTATTACTATTGAACACTAATTGGCCAATTAATACTGTACAGTCATTAACATGCAATACATACCCTAGAGATTCAGTATGTGAAACCTAAAATTAACAAGTTACATTATAGCAGAGATTTTCATATGCTAAGAGTTTTACATTTAAAAAACTTCTCATATGCTAAAGCAGAAAAGAACATTGAACCAAGAAATACAGAGAAATGGGAGAAACTGAGTTGTTACCTTGATCATCATCTCACTCTTTATACTTCTGCCTTTCATCATGAAAGAGAAAACATGCTTCTTAAAGTACTGTTCTGTCTTATGCTTATTCAACATAAAATATTTATCTCTGTCTCTCATAGGAAAGACTAGCTAGATCAGCTGGAATGTAGGAGTGAGATCAATACATGCAGCTACCTAAATATATATACATATACTCAATTCAGTTCCAGGGAATTTCAGTTGGGGAAATCTCTGAGCTGCTTAATAAAGAAATAACCATGTAGATGCTGCTGATTTTGAAGGAAATAGTACATGATAAAGGCAATTTATTTCCCTTAAAAATGGTACTTAAAAAAATAATCCTTGTTTTGAGAACAACCTTGACTTACTGGTTATTGAACTGATAGTCTATTGCTACCCACTGATACAGCTATCCAGCTGCTAAAATTTAAAAAACATTCCTGTGTTAGTTATAAACAACATTACTCCCAGTCTACCCTCCTCCACAACCCTGATTCTCCCCATAATCCAGGTAATGTATAACATGTAAGAACCCCCAAGATACTGTCCCGGACTTGGGCCAGTGTCCTGCTCTGATTGCTCAGTCCCCCTGCCACTCCCACTGCTAAATATTTTGAGTATCATTCCTTGTTTGGTGGCCAAAGAAATGAGTGCAATCAACTACCCATGCATTTTTCTGGCTATTGAAGAGTACTGCTTGCTGATGTTAATATAAATACTTATGAAATTTCAAATATGCCCTTTATCTTATCAGCAAGTACAGTTTAGGCTAGAAGTGTTTAAATATATCTATTATTATTCAATCTGTCTAAATGCCTTTTGGCTCTTCCTTAAAAAAAAAAAAAAATCTATAGAATCTAAGCCCTGGCTGGTGGCATGGTGGATAAGGCGCCAGCCTGTGAACCCAAAGGTCGCTGGTTCGATTCCCAGCCAGGGCACATAACCAGGTTGCAAGCCAGTCTCCAGCCAGGTCCGTAGCTGGAGGCAGGTGAAAGGCAACCATACATTGATGTCTTTCTCCCTCTCTGCCTCTCTCCCTTCCCCTCTCTCTGAAAAATAATAAATAAAAATCTATAGAATTGATTGTTCACAACCTCCACTTCTATCTTCATGTTCTGAAGCCCAGTTTCTGCCATAGTATCCTGGTTTCCACTCTTGTTCCCCTATAGCTTCTTAACACAGCCACCAGACGTTGCATAAACAGGAGCCAGATCATGTCACTCCTCTGCTCAAACCCTCCAACTACTCCTATCTTATCCAAAGTAGATGCCAAAGTGCATACTGTGATCTACAATGCCTTGTCTGGCCCTCTTACCTCTAAACTCAGTTCCTAATACTCTTCTCTTTGTTGACTAACAACAGCCGCACAGGCTGCCTTGCTCTTCCTTGAACAAACCAAGCATGTTCATACCTCATATCTTTGCACTGGCTATTCATTCAGGGGACATTAAAGATATTTTAGACACTGGTTGAGCAAAGATACCAATTTTTCAAGGAGGCTGACCACATTGGAACATCCATCCAATAATGTACCTACTGAATATCAGTGCTGTTCCACCTGGAAGAATTATTTGCTCCAGACTCCTGCCTGGCTAATTTCTTCACATCCTTCACGCCTTTTTGTGACCATGCTTGGCTTATAACAGGACTTCATTAAATATTGGCTGACTCAGAAAACTATAGTTTGTATATAAATGGTTTCCTGCTTAATCAAAAACAAAATCTAGTAGATGCTCATTCATTCACAAGAACAGTTACAAAATTATATGTATTATATACACACATATGTTATGCAATTTAAGTCTTCATTATGTGTCAACCCTTTATTTTAACAGGTGTATAGGGGGAAAAACTGGAAAATGACTTCAAGATTCTACTTTTCCTGATTTAAATCAGTTTTGAAAAATTTGAGTGCAGTCAACATCTTGAGAATATGGAGAATTAGAATCAAAGACTTAAAAAAATTACGTTTTATTTAAACCATATATCCATTTAAACCCCATCATACAAATGACACCTTTGAATCTGTTCCTTCCCTTTCCTTCTTACTGTAGGTTTCCTGCTAAGAGTTAAGGGTATAAAAGGTTCAGTCCTGATAAAGAAGCTTCTGCCATTAATCATTATAAACAATGTGCACTGAGATACAGAGATATGAAGCCCAGTCACGCCATGGTGGTGAAGTCAAGTTCTAGAAACCTGATGTCCTTTCACATTTGTGTACTTACTCTACTGCTGACTGAGGTCACACTGCGTGTGCTTGGAGCTGGTGACCTCTGAGTGCCTGGGGTAATACCACTGCTGTGGCTGCTCTTTGGGGTCCCAAAACCAACTTCCTGGTCAGTAAGATCTGATGAACCAGTGCTTCCTCTAAATGAGAAAGAATATTCTGAATTAGTATGGAAACAGAATGGCAACCAAAAACAAATCCAGGGAAAAAGCTTACCAAAAAATATTGTAACATGTGAACTACATGAAATACACCAAAGCCACCCTAGAACTGGTCATCAACTATCATGGCACCCCCCACCCTTCCTCGAAGACCTTCAGGGGCTCACTAGGTTCAACCCCATTTGTCTGAATTCAGAGTCTTTATCATTGAGCTTCACCCTACCTTTCCAACTATATTTCCCACTGCTCACTAGCATTCTCCCAGCTAGTCTAGGTTCCTTACTATCCTGTCAGCTCACCACGCTCATGGTCATGGTTACACCTCTAAGGCTTTCTCTCATGTTCTTCCTACCTGAAATGCCCTATTTGTCACTCTTTGCTCATATAAATCTTCCCCTTCCATTAAGGCTCATGTGAAGTCCAGCCTCCCCCACCAGACCTTTCCTGTCAATCACAAGCCTTGTCAACCTAGTTCTACTCAATTCCTATTGACTTACAGGTTTTGTCAGAATATGTAGCACTTGACTACATAATATCTTGTTTAACTCCCTGTTGATCCTCATATGTGGACCTAGGGGCCTCTTTCAACTGTGAGCTCCTTTGGAACAGAGTTCATGACGTATTTACCATAATGTTTCCAGCACCTTCATAATGCCTTGGTGCAAAGGAGGCATCAGTACATATTTAATCGAAGACTTGAAATTATATATTATTTCAGTGTTTAGTGACTCATGGTGCACATTCAAGAAATGTGGTATAAAAATAATGGCACTTGGTAAACAGGCTTGACTTACTTTCACGTTTGATAAAACTGATTCAATTTCACTTAATAATAATTAATGAAAAACTAGTTTCTTCCCTTAAGGTGATCACAGATTAAATGGAAAGTCATAAGTTTGATAAGTTCTGACAAATTAGAATCAAAGAAAGTGTTTGTTCTTATTTTATTCTTTACCCTCAGTAAGCAGAAAATATCTGTAGTAAAATATAAGGCTTTATGTATTTCACTCTTTCAGTTACTATTTTATTAAGTTATAAATGCACCTACAATAATAAATATTTTATAAAAGTACAGCAGTGATAGTGACTGGGCCTTACAGGTTAGCCAATCAGAAAAGAGACTTAGGCCCTGGCTGGTAGCACAGTGGATAAGGCACCGGCCTGCAAACCCAAAGGTCGCAGGCTTGATTCCCCAGCCAGGGCACATAACCAGGTTGCAGACTAGGTCTCCAGTCAGGTCTGTGGCTGGAGGCAGGTGAAACGCAACCATACATTGATGTCTCTGTCCCTCTCTGCCTCTCTCCCTTCCCCTCTTTCTAAAAAATAATGAAATAAAATCTTAAAAAAAAGAAAAAAGAAAAGAGACTTATAGGAACAAAGGAAGTTTGTTTTTTTAAAAAGAATGCCTGACATACATGTGTCCTTACTAGAAGAAAAATCTGGCAGAAAAGAGAATTAGAAGTAACCACCATAACTGTCAACCACAGCTCATAAGTTTTTCCAAGGCTGTGCACCAGTGAAACCACCAAAATCAAATATGCCCTGATATTACCAGCCACTGCCACCCTCAATTATTATGGATAGCAGCTGCATTTTCTAGATGATAGATACTTTCCATTCACCAAAATCCTTGTTTTAAAACAGTATGAACATTCTTATTTTAAGATAAAGAAACTAAGAATCAGAGAGGCTAAATAAGTAATCCATGCATGCATGCATGCACATGTGTGTGTACATACACACGTACACACACAGCCTAGCATGCCAACACCACCACACTGTCACACAAATAGTACATGACTAAGTCAGGATAAAAACAGAGAATCTTCTTCCTACCCAAAGCCTGTACTTATTCTATTTGTCTGTCATCTAGCTTACTCATCATTTCACCAAGCTCAACTTGTTATAACCAAGTAGATTTTACACCGATAGAGTGAGCTATCAAGAATAAGATAAAAAGGGGGATGGTTGTAATACAACAACAATAGAATTAAATTAAAAAAAAGAATAAGACAATCAACAGATCAGAAACAGGGGGCCAGTTTCTTGTAATTTGATTAAAAGAACTATGAAAATTCTCTGCTGGCATTCTTTTGATACTACATAGAAATAGTCTCTGGTTTTGTCTTTCTGGAGATGGAACTCTGAATAAATTATATTACTATGGAGTCTGCTCAGGAGGGGGTCTAAGATTGTGACTTTTGATTCTGACAAGAGAATAAAATTTTGCGATTAAATAAATTCTAAGCTCCTTGCTCATTTTCCTGAGCTCTACTACATTAGGTACTGCATTTCACCACTTGACAACAGTCAACTATGTTCATACCTTTCCAAGTGATTCTGCTTATCTCAGAAGTCCGATTTGGAAGGGACTTAGAGACCTATCCAGTAATGCTCTGTTGTAATTCTAGGTTCTCTACTCTCCTAATACTACCTCAAAAATGTCTCTTCCCACTGGTTTAGGTAAAACCTCCTTCAAAAAAGAAAGGCTAGGAGTGAATCTTACAGAAATGAGCTGAGAAGTTATGCTCCAAAGGGATGCATGTAGGCCTTTCTGCTTGTATTTGTGCTGTAGTTTCTTCCCAACATAAGCAAGTTTGAAAAAGTCCTCCTATGGATTAGGTTTTCTAGAATCCAAAGACCCACTTATGTAGAAGCTCTGGCAGATGTTGACTAATTGTGATGATGACATTCAAAAGGCTATCCTGTAATAAGGAAAACGTGATTGTAAGTCAGCTACTGGAAAATATTTGCTGCCAGAAGCATTATCTCAAAAATGAGCCCTGGCTGGTGGCTCAGTGGATTGACACAGGCCTGCGAACCCAAAGATCACTGGTTCGATTCCCAGCCAGGGCACATAACCAGATTGCAAGCCACGTCTCCAGCCAGATCCTTAGTTGGAGTCAGGTGAAAGGCAAACATACATTGATGTTTCTCTCCCTCTCTGCCTCTCTCCTTTTCCCTCTCTCTGAAAATAATAAAGTCTTTAAACATTTTTATTTCAAAATAGTAGAAAAAAAGACATATACATTTTCATTTTTCTCTGACATTTACTCTGAGCTCCTCAAGATTATTTTCCTCCGAGTTGGCTGTTTCAGTTGATTAAACTAAAAAAGACAATGTAATGGGACAGAATATCATAACTGTTCAGGCGGCAACTCTTTTAAATGTAATATAAAATATGACATAAAATACATGAATCTTTGCAACTCAAAGAGGAAAAGTTTCATCAAGTCTAAATTAGACAAGCTTAAAGTTCAGTGAGGAAAGGGTTGTTTATTTTTAATGCTAAATGCTAAACCAAGGATATGTTTCTCATTTTTAGAGCGGAAGGAGGGGAGGGAGAGAGAGAGAGAGACAGAGAGAGAGAGAGACAGAGAGAGAGAGAGACAGAGAGAGAGAGAGAGAGAGAGAGAGAGAGAGAGAGAGAGAGAAACAGATGAAACATTGATGTGAGAGAGAAACATCGATTGGTTGTCTCCTGCCCAGGTCCTAACTGGGGATCAAACTTACAATCTTTTGGTGTACCAGACAATGCTCTAACCAATTGAGCCACCCAGCCAGGGCAAGAAAGAGCTATTTTAGATTCAGATATTATGTTACTGGTATTCAAATTAGAAATCAGTGCCAACAAAACTTCAAATTAAAAATCGCTTAAGGAATAACTGGCAAGAAAGAGATACATTTATTTTGTTCTAACAGGATCCAAACTGTGGGCATATGAGACTGTCTAGGGAGCTTAGTATTCTGGTTACTTGAAAGATATAGTTCCAAGAGTAGGAAAGAGTATCATTTACCTTTGCTTATAAAATATACTTTAAAAGCCTTTTGTTTTATCTCTAATTTCATGCTGGCCCAAAACCTTGATAACAGCTTCCTAGATATATTTATTTCTAGATAAAGACTCCAAGGATAGAGAACAGAGAGTATAATTTAAAGAGTTGTTTTTCTAGTTTACATAATGATTTCCCAGGAGTTGTAGTCTGGAAAGAATTTTCCAGGACCCAGTCTTTCCAGAGTTGGCTGACAATGTTGAACCTGTGCCTGCATAGTTAAATGAGTGTTTTCCTAATAAAGAACAGCAAAAGGCAGCATTAACCTAAGATATTCTAACATTCACTGGGACAATGAGGCCAGTGAATAGCATGATAGACTGCACAATATTCTTCTTGTGGTTTATCAGTTTTCCTAACTTGAATTATTTCAGACCTGAAATGAATATGTAGGAAAGACAAGCAAGAATGTTGTAGTTAGAAAATGAGGTAAGTTTGTTAAATGGGAAAGGGATGCTAAAAATGATAAAGAAAAGGGGAACAAGTTGAACAAAGCTCAACCTTCCATTCATTGGCGAGCCAAAAATGCTATGCTTTTGTCAACAGTCTTATGGGAGGTTGGTGGCATTCATTCTTGGTTGCACATCAGAAACCTAGGGAGAGAGTTTTAAAATCCTCATGCTCCAGCTATACCCAAGACTAATTACATCAGACTCTCTGAGCATGGGATCTAGGTGTTAACATGTTTTAACCTCCACCTACCCAATTCTAATATGCAGCTAAGGTTGAGAAACACTAGGCTAAACTATGGATTAGTTGAAATTCATTGATCTCAGATATCTCACTATTTTCATTGCCCTCTCATCTCATACCATTATTTTCTTTATTAAGCACCGTGCTCACTTCAAGAGAGCTGAGCTGTCCTCATGACTCAGCAAATTTCAGGGCCCATAAAATTTTAATCTAATACAAGCATGCTTACTCATTTATGTATTGTCTATAGATGCTTTCATGATCCAGCAGTACAGTGAGGTAGTTGAGAAAGAGACCTTATGGGCCATAAAGCCAAAAATATTAACTCTCTATACCTATAGAGAAAAAGTGTATTGATCCCAGTGTGTGTGTGCACACACTTATGTACACAGGCAGACAAACACACAGGTATGCATTTCTAAATTTAAAAAAATGAAGCTCTCTGGCGAGGTCAACACATCCCAAAGGAATGAATTTCAGGTATTGGGTGCAAGTGTATACATGTGTGTATATGTATGTATGTATACGTGAGTGTTGTAATTAGAGACAGGTGAACCATCAAAGGAGCTCTTGAATGCAGAATTAGGAAAGTAGAGAAACGAGGAAGAAGCAGAAATTCATCAAGCACCTTCTCCAGCTGAAGTTTCCTCTGAAGTCACTACATTTCAGTGGCATAATTACATGTATTTTCCTTTCTTTTACTTTTTAGAGAAAGGAAAAAGATACTACAGTGGTGGGTGCTCAATGAAATTTTGTTCATTGGGTCTTATGTACTTATTTACTTATATAAAGAACCTCTGCAATTTGATGTATTAAAATGAAGGTGGATTTGTTTGGTGGTTTAAAAATGGTTAAAGTTTCCTTAAAGGATCTGTTTACTTTAAAACACCTGTGTGGCAAACACAAGGCCCATGGGCCAAATCTGGCCCTCCACCTTGGTGCCTTTGGCCGGGCACCTTGTTTCTACCCGTCTTACTTAACTGTTACAGAGTAGTTACATTTACATAGTCCTAGAATTATATTCGGCCCTGTGAAGGCAACCTCAAGGCTGATGTGGCCCCCAGCGAAGATGAGTTTGACACCCCTGCTTTAAAAAGACTCTCTGAAATGGAGGATATAATTAACATGAGAGAAGGACTTTGACTATATGAAGAAGAGTAAGTTAAGAACAGTTAGAGCTCTCAGTCTGATAATATTTTGATCTTTTATTATCATAAGAAAATCTGATCCCATGTCTTGTCTAAATAATGACTGGAAGCTAGTTGGGGGAGAGATCAGCAGTCATGAAACACCTTGCATGGGCTGGAAGTCAGGAGCAAGACAAAAACCAATTGGCTTCACCTACAGACACCAAGGAAAGCAACTGTTTAGCACAATTTAGCTTTCACTAATTAAATGGAACAAGCACTTAACTCTGTAGCTTTCACTAATTAAATGGAACAAGCACTTACTCTGTATTTAGTAATTCAGATTTGCTAAAATGCATTTTACTTGGGATGCTGTATGGTGTATAAAACAAAAATTATTAGGATATCCAAGGCCATCCATATCCTGACCCAACTTGGTTCTCCATCTCATCTCATCTCATGTATACTGCACTTCAAATTTTACACTCTAAAAACTCAGAATTGTGTATTTTCCAGCACATGCAAGATTGTGCTATGCCTCTTTGCCTTTGCACTTTCTATTTCCTCTGTCTAGAATGTTCTTCTTATCTTTCTTCACCTGCCCAAATCCTCATCCCTTAAAATTGGTTAGGGGTCATCTTTATGAAGCTTCTCTGAATTATCTAGAAGTATAAATGCCTGTTTTGGTTTTACTAGAAAACACATTTTCTTATCATGATACCATATTATTTGTTCAGTTATCCCAATCTTCCCTGCCAAATTAGAAGTTCATGAAGGGGTAGAATAATATCATTTTCTAAGAACTTTCACATTTACCACTTGGCATGTATAATACTTGGTCAATAATGTAGGCAGAATTATGTGTTGAATATATTTGCATAAATAAGATGCATAAGCGAGCAAGTCACATATTTCTACTACTCAATGATTTGAAAAAGAAAGGCCATTACCATGTCTCAGCTAACCTGAGAACATAACCCATTGCATAGTACACCTCAGGCAACAGTGAATAAAAGAAATTCATTATATTAGAGGAGGGAAATGCATTCAATTTAGTTCATAGAGGTATAATAGGCTAAGGCAGTGAATCTTCAGGGGAAAATTGGAAAAACAAACAAGATAGCAAGGAGGAGGCCTCAGTCTTACAATCATTTGACCACAAGAATGAGGCAAGTTAAGAACCCAGTTGAAGTTCAACCAAAGTATAGCATCAAAAGTCTGGCTGAACTACTAAGTCTCCAAGCCTCCATACATTATTGACATTATAATAAGGAAAGTCACATGAATATAACCATAAATCAGGGGATAAGCAACTGATGGTTTGACAAATTGTACCTTTAGAGGAGGCCTGAGAGCAATTTGGGTGGCATATTGTAGCTGACATCGGTGTCCCTGCCCACTTACCCTCAGTACTCATCTCTACCCACAGAACACTGTTCACTGAGAAGACTCACAACCCCATGCCTGAGGATTTGTTTAGATCACCAGAGCATGGAGCTCCTGTGCACAGAACTATTCAGAAGAGACAGAGTGTCCCAGCATCAGTCCTCAATCAATGCTGAAGAGGCACTGGTTTATAAATATGCCAGATTATTGCTCTCCTGACTGGATAACTCTGAGGTGTGTTCTATGCCATTTCCTACAGTTATCCCCTGAGGTTGAGCTCTAGTTGTGCACAATGGAAACTAGCTTAATGACATATTCTTTTTGGCTTCCATCTCTTTCCTGGCTCACTTCTCCACACCTGTGTTTTCCAAGACTACATATTAAATAACTTACTTTCTTTTGAATCCTTATTTCAGGGTTTGCTTCTAGGGTATCTCAAATCAAGATAGATGTGTATGGTGGGCAAAAGGTGAGTTTAAAAAGTGATGGTTTTGAATTATAAATAGAAGTTTTAGCTGAAGAATTAGTTGATAACTCCAGACCTCATGTAATTCCCACTGATATGGTCCCAGTAAATGAAATACTCTTATGAATCCATGTTTCCTCAGCTATTTTATCACATGCCCATCAATTCATGGAAATACTGTGGCCATACCCTGTGCTTGACATCTTAACTGCAAAGATGTCAATGAAAATTACAAGCTAATGGAAAAATGATAAATTATATATTGATAGAGTAGGTTTCATAAACTCAGTTTGCCAAAATAATAGGTAGAAAGAATGATTTTCTTAGTCATAGAAACAAGCAAGTTTTGTTTAGGGGGGTAGAGAGAGAGAGAGGGAGAGCGAGAGGGAGAGGGAGAGGGAGAGGGAGGGGGGGAGAGGGGGAGAGAGAGAGAGAGAGAGAGAGAGAGAGAGGCAATGTGCCAGCGCTAGTGCAACAGTGTAAGTGCCAGGGAGAAAGTGAGCACATGCATATGTACCTGTAAGAGTGTGTATCAGAGTGACATGCACACAAGGGTTTGTGCTGGGAGTGCAGGGGTGGACTAGCTTGAATATTGTCTCTGCTTTTGGATCAGAGCCAAACAAAATATCTTGTGAAGCTGTGCAGGGATGATGGCCATCAGTCCCAGACCTCCTAGAGAGCACTGAAAAATGTTTGGATGAAACCATATGTTGGTATATCTCTGGGTGAGGGAGAGAAAAGGGAGGGTGAGAAACGAGTTTTTTTATTAGAATCTAGATGTTCCAGGGTAAATGCTTGCCATATCCTCCAATGTCATGATAGCAATGCTGCTGAAAAACATAGCATCATCCTTCATTTTTTACTGAAGAGAGTGAATTTTAAATTGAGTGCAATTTTCCTTTATATTTTTTAGAGGACAGTGTTAACATCCTGCCCAGAGCCCTTCTAATGCCTTGGATAGCTCTATATATTCATGCCTAGTTTCTGAATACTTTCCTGTTAATAATTTGCACCTGTGACCTTCAGCGATCTGCCCTTTAGCACTAGGGTTAGAGGCCTAGAAATGCCTTGAAGTGTGTCTGCCAAACATCGCCATAGAGTTGTCAGATAAAATACAGAACTCCTAGTTAAATTTGAATTTCATATAAGCAATAAATATGTGTTAGTATAACATATACTAATATTTATATAGTATAAAAATGAGAAAGGAACTTTATATTGCTTCTTTATATATATAATGTTCCTCTTAAATGCTAGCCTGAAGTGCAAGCCAGGATGGCCCATCCATGGAGTCCCTGAGAGGCTGAGCAGAAATAGCAACATCAAGCTAGTTGCTTATTATCTCTAAATAATGTTGATTTTGTGTGTGTGTGTGAAACAACATGGGACTACCCCAAGGGAAGTCAAAAGTGACTATTTCAAGGGCAAAGACTACCATGACTTAAAGTTTATCATAAAGGAAATATATCTACGTTCTTGAAACTTTGGAAAATACAGAATATGGTGATAATCTTTCGATAATGGATAATAATTTATTTTATGTTTCCATATGTTTTTCTGTGTAGTGTTACATAAAGTGACACTAGTTTAAAGAAATGCTTTAGGGTAAAAACAGATATGGAGAGTCTTCATTAAAAAATAAAAAAAACAAAAGACCCACCAGTCAAGAGAGTATCCTCTCTAGGGGATTTGCTGTTCTATATTCGAAAATGAGTAACAGAGAGAATGCAATGCAGCTTGCAGAACCTAAAGAGGTTTTACTTCTTGGCTTTGCAGAGTTACTATAGCTCTAAGCAAAAAAAAAAAAAAAAGGGAAGTTAAAATTTGGAAGAAGCAGAGAAACATGAAGGTAAACTTTTTCTCATTGCTGCCTTTGAAGATACATTAATTGTGAAAGTAAGCCTTAACTTATGCCTCAGCAAGATAAAGAAAATCAAGCTTGATACAAAATGACTATGCTCTTGACTATCCTTTCTATTTCTCTTTACTTTGCTTGACAAGGTGGTAGCTCTGTACATAGAAGATTCTCACGACCCAACTGATAGCAAGGTAGAGGAAGTGGAACTAGAAAGAATTTGAATTTAGGGGAAATCTCTAAGGCACTTCAAAGGGTGTTAATAATTTTTTAAAAAGCTACGAGGGATGCATATGACACTTAGAGCTTTCTTTTTCGGGTTAAACAGAAACAGAAAAAACCCAATGCCAAGAATTCATTTTCCTTGTACATCTCCATTTGAACTGCAGCTCTGAGTCCCAAAGCATAAAATCTCACCCCTGCAGTTAACACAGATTATTTCAATAGTTGTAGCTCCAGAAGAAGCATTAAGTGCTTTCCATTGCAACTTAAAAATGTCCTCCTGGTTTTTCACATTGTTTCAGGGGTTCTCCAAGAGATAATACTTTACAGGCACCTAAAAGCCCTGTTTGGATGGAAATTACTCAACCTTAAGCTCGGACTATACCACTGTCCAATCTGCATGTGGCTTACCTGTCTGAACTAGGGGCTGACTTTAAATGCCGAAAATGCTGGCTGTCTAAGTCCATGCTGTAGCTCCGCCCACTTTCGGTTTTTGGCATTATGACGATTTCTCCTCTGGTTGCTGATCTGAACTTGCTAAGAAGAAATCTGAAAGTATATAAATAACTATTTTTAAAGGATAAAATAAATAAGCAAACTCTTAAGTTCCTTGGTAATGTTCCTGAGTCCTACTACCTCAGAGGCTACATTTCACCATGTGACAACAGTCAACCATTTTCATGCCTTTCCAAGTGATTCTGCTTATCGCAGAACAATACCGTTTCTAGTATTTTCAATAGTAAGTAATTGGCCTTGGGGCTGAAAGACTGTAGGATGTTCCCATGCCTCTACAGTACAGTGTAAGGGTGGTGGTGGTAGAGGTTATGACAGTCTCCCTAGGCCATAACACTTGCTGATAAATCAAGTCTCTCTCCTTGCTAAGAAAAAGACCGCTGACTTTGGGAACTCAGTACTGTCACCTGAGAATGGAGAAGTACTACCTGTACTGAGTCTGTTTGCAGGAGTGTTGAGAATAAAGAGCTTGAATGCACTTTGCTAGACAGGGGAGCTCAGGTGATCCGCTGGGACAAACTGAGGTGGCAGTTTATTAGACTGCAGCTCTGTGAAAGCAGCAACTCTGACCTTTGTAGTTCCTACCAAGTTCCCTGAGCAGAGTGATGCCTGGCAAATACTAGACCCCCAACTGATTTCTGTAGAATAAGTGAACATGTGTGGTAGGAATCATCTTTATATCCTCCATGACATTTTTCCCTGTGGTAATGAACTTTGAACAATAGAATGTCTCATGTAGAATGAAATCTGATTGCATTTCACTAAATTATTTAAATCTTGAGCAAAAAAAAAAAAAAAAAGCTTTAAGAAACCAAGATTCAAGTCAGGATACAGGCTAGTGAATGCCCCAAACATGAGGGTTTTCAAATATACTTTAATAAAAATCAAAATGATACTATTTTTTGTGGTGGTACTGGGAGAGTCCAGTTCATTTAATCAACATTCTACACATTTCCTATAAGGGAAAATGTATCCAAAGGTAATAGAACAGTCCTAGCAGACGTTGCTAAGTTATCCTTGTTTCAAAGACCACTGGAAGAGTGTCTTGTCAAAGTGTCAGAACCTTCAATCTAACTGGAAAATTACTTTTTTTTTTTTTTTTTTTTGTTAAGACTACCACTTTGGGGAGGGGGACGGAGGGGAGCAAAAAGGGGATGGATGTAATACAACAACAATAAAATTAAAAAAAAAAAGACTAGCACTTAATATACTATTAACCTATGCTGTTCTGACCACCTTCTACATGTCCCTCCCTCTGAACTTCTACTTAAGGTGGTTCCTCCACCTTGATCACTCTCCTCCCTTATTGCTATCCTGGACCCCAAGCATCTTTCAACATCTTCATCAAGTCCCACTTACAATTTGATGTCTTTCCTGAGGGCCCCTGTGCCCTTGCAACATTGGTTACCGAAGTCGCTTATTTAATATTTACTTATTTACTGCCTTTGACATCTCTTGTAGTTAAATAACACTTTGTCTTGTTTTAAGAAGGCTTTCAATGCCCTGGCTAGTGGCACAGTGGAATGGCACCAGCCTGCGAACCCAAGGGTCGCTGGTTTGATTCCCAGCCAGGGCACATAACCAGGTTGCAAGCCAGGTCTCCAGCCAGGTCCGTGGCTGGAGGCAGGTGAAAGGCAACCATACACTGATGCTTCTCTCCTTCTCTGCCTCTCTCCCTGTTCTTTTCCTAAAAAGAAGGAATAAAATCTTTTTTTTTTTTTAAGGCTTTCAAGAAACTCATAGCACCATCTTATATCTTTCTAAGTTTCTTCTATACATATTAAATTTCTAGCTATATACCTTTTCTCCTCAACCAGGTGTTTATATTCCTTGATGGCTAAGAACCACCAGATTCCAATTTTGAATTCCAGCAGGGCTCAGTCCAACGCTATGACTATTTCTAACAAGTCCGGGTGTATATAATTCATCGTGCTGGTGAGTTATTGATTTTCTTCAAGCTTTAAATCCAGCATTCTGTTGTAACCTACGCAGTAATGCCTAAAGTAAGGTTTGCAAAGTGTAGCTCCTAGAAGCACTGGGCTCTGAGTTACTTAGTCAATCAAATCTTTGTTTTTGATGAGGCAGGCACCATGTTGTAGCACAGGAAAAAAAAAGCCATGGGCCCAGCATTAAGGGAACTTACAATTATGTGTGGGTGTGGGTGTGGGGGTGGGGTGGGGTGAGAATGCAATGTAAGGAGTGATGAACAGGCACAAGGCATTGTGGGAGTCCTAAAGGGTGACAAATTAATGCAACATGGTGGGAAGAATCAACACATTTAATGTATGGTCACTATGGGCTATCTCTTCCATTCATCTCTGCTAATTAATAAAGAACTTGTTAGTCATAAGTATTTTAGTTAATGGACATTTAGGTTTCATTCCTACCCACAGTTCAAGATTCAAAAAAAAAAAAAGATGTTCTGTAGAACCAGATTAAATCTCAAACACTGGCTGTCTCCCACATTGATTTCTGCTGAGAGGACAATGCACTTCCCTGGAAAGGACCATAAAATGATTTGGTGCATATTTAAACTCTCACTTTCTCAGTCACAAAACTAACCCTACAGTTGCCTGAGAAATGAAGCAGCACTTTGCCTTTTGGTCCTTAATTAGAGCCTGCACTTCGGGGACCACTTCTCTCCCTTGATGGAACTCTTTTGCCCCCAATTTCCTAGTGCCTCCCTGAAACTTGCTTCCTGATATGCCTCCTATTTCTCTTCTCAGCAGCCTCCCTGACACATATATTTGCTTTATGAATTGTTACTGAGGTAGCCAAACTTGATTTTTTTTTCCCTTAAGGAAGCCTAAATTTTAAACAAGGGATATAGTATTTTTTAGCCCAAATAATAAGCCTTTCATTTGGATATTTCATATATCAACACTCCAGATGGGAGGAGAGGTGTTGACAGTCCACAACAAAGGTGGTCATCACTTCTTTATAGACCAGGCTAGCCCTGACCTGAAACCTTCTACCTAGAAACAATGAGAACCATTTGGTATAAGGCTGGCTACGTCAAATGAAAGAAAATCTCTTATGTGTTCAGGCCAGAGGAAACCTTTAGTCACCTAAGACCAAAAATAATTAAAACTTCATTTCCTTAGGAGAATGATAAGAGAAGGTTACCTTCCTAGAGTCTCTGACCTTCTCTGGGTCACTGATCAGATTTCAAAAACTAAGGAGTCTTTATTTCAGAGGTATCTGGAACAAAGATAAAAAATTGCCTTTGGATAGTCTGTGACTTACCCCTTTCTCCTGGGCCCATCATGGCTAGCCTTCTGCCCAGCAGAAGGTGAAGTGTTTGACTTTTCTGCATCTTGGCGGTTTTTCTCTTGTCTTTGTATTTCTTCAGCTCCTCATTAAAAATAATCAGAAAACAAATTTACAAACAAAATCATTAGAAATGATTTTGAAGAAATATATTCCTTAGTCACTTTCCTACATTAGCACAGGACAAAGAAGTCTAGAATAATTGTCAATGACATTCCTATCTTAAAATTGCCAGTCACATAGTTATTTCTAATTAGTTAAGCATTCCAGAGTTAAATGAGAAATGAGATCAGGACTCATCTGTGGAAGGTTTGCTGAGATAAGCTTTCTAGGGATGAAGACCAGGGAGGAGCAATACCTCATCTCCTCTACAGATGCCTTTAGGGGAGAGGAGCCTGGCTTCATGGGAACTCCAAATCCTTAGAGACTGAATTTAGGGTGGGAGTCTAGAAATGATACACTAGTTTCTACTACATAAGTCAGATTTAATGGGAGGGTACCTGTGAATACACCTTGTGATTTGAGAGACATTTTATACTCTGGAGGGTACTGAGGTTTGAATGAAGGAAGTAGCCATAGCTAACTGCTGAATTCTAACTCTGCTTCATTCTGTCCCTTTGTGTCATCAGACCTGATCTTATCCATCTATAGAGAAAGCCCTTCCTTGCTTGTGCCACATCCAGAAGTGGCACTGAAATCAGTTTCAAGCCTTTTAGCCCTTCCTGCCACACTTCAAGACAAGGGAATTAGTCTCCAGTATATGAAATATCAGATGCCCTAGGAACAGGCCAGAATATGCCTGCTCTACCTTTATTATACCTCACATGAGAAATATAGTCTTAAACACATGTTCCTCTCAATATTTAACCAATTACATTGTATTTTGAATGCACAGAGTAGCATTCTCAGGGTAGGCTGTTATTTTCATTTGGTGACAGTATGATTTTTTCATTGAGTCCTGTGCCTTTTAGACCATGGAACATCCCTGGCACCTGCTGGCTAAATGTCTTTAATCTCCCCACCTCCCAGGTCACTGAGATGAGATATGCCCCCTTGCATTTCTAAATTGTCCTCCAGCTTGGGGAAGGGGGCAAAAAACACAATATTAACCCTTGGTTGAGAACAGCTGAACTAGAAAAAAATAACATTTTTTAAAAACCTGAAACACATTTTGTTGAAAACACAAGGATTGCTTTCACAATGTGAAAATGTGAATCATTTAATTCATCTGTTTTGTGTTACTTCCTTAAATGTTTAATAAAATATTGGAAGTGCATTCAGTAAAAGAACTATCTGTTATGAAGATAAATGTTTTTTATAAAAGTCTCAGTTTATCAGATATATGGAAAAATCACTGTGTATTTTTTCTACTGACTTCCTCTTCCCTTGTATGAATTGCAAATTTAGATTTCATGTTTTGAAATGACCTAAGGGATTCAGGAAATTCAAATGTATTCATTTGCTACATAATATAGAGAAGTTATTTAGTCAGCCAAAATGAAGAGTAAAACAATTTTGAAAGTAAATACTTGCTTTAATTACCTGGATTTCTTCTTAAGATAGACTGCCGGACAACATCTGTGCCTAGAACATTGGCTTGCTTGAAACGTTTTGACTTTTCTTCAAAAAACCATTCACCAGTTACAATCCTTAGCTGTCTGCATAGGGCAAAAAGGGGAGAACACTGAAATTCAGTTATTCAGCCAAATAGATAACTCTCAAAAATCTGTAAATAAAAATAGCCAGTTACTTATACAGTGCATCTCAATCTTTGGAGTACGCTATGATGATTATTATGGCCAGTATTGGTTGAATACATACTATGTACTAGGTACTGGGAATTGCTTTTCGTACTTAGTGTATTTTTATCCACATAAAAAATCTATATGAACATTATTATCCCTATTTTACAGATGAGGAAATTGAGACTTAGGGTAATAAAATAGCATGTCTCACGTCACATAGCTGGTAAGTAGGAGAGTTAGGATCCCATTCCAAGCAGTCTAGCCTAGGGCTCAAGTTCTTAACTCCTGCATTAGTGGGTAAATAATTTTCAGTGGAAACAGGAGGGGTCAAGTAAAGATTTTGAAGTACAAAGGAGTCATGATAAGACTCAGTTTTAGAATGATACCTGACTGTAATATGATTACTGGGTTAGAGTAAAGAGAATTGGACAAAGAGATAGGTTGGCCATAACAATAGTTCAGGAGAGAGATGACAAGGCCCATGTTAGGTCAATGGCAAGACTAACAGAGAGGAGGAGATAAATTAAAAACACAGCTGTTGGAAGGGCTTGTCTACATTTCACAATCAATTGAATGTTGAAGATAAAGAAGAGGATCTTTGAATAATTAAAGCCATTTTAAGCCCCTCCACCTGCAGTAGTTACACAAACCCTTTACCCTAGTTACACAAGCCTATGTTACATTCTTAGAAGATGAACCATTTCTATTATTGGGACAACAGTGTTCGTCAACGACTCCCCTAACACTTCTATGGAGGGTTGTAATGGAAAAGAAGGTTGAAAGATAAAGTTGAGTCAGAGATGGAAATCTCTGAATGCCATGCTAAGGAGTTGGAATAGCTTTTGTTCCTGAATAGTTTTAGTTAAACATAGCAATGCTCATTTGTTTCTGTATTTTCTCTGGCTTCTTCTCTGCTACAACTGCAAAGCTAAGTGCAGCGTGGCCACAAAGTCTAAAATACTTTCTCTCTGGTGTTTTATTTTTCAAAAATGTTGTCAACCTCTGCAATAAGAAAAAGAGTACACAAAAAGAAACAAGAACAAGAATACTACTATAAACTAGTGGTTGAAAAGTCTCAATGTTGGCATGCCAATATCTCAGCTCTTTTTTTTTTTTTTTTTTTTTTTGTATGTTCTTGAGATATGGGTGAGGTGGACAGCATGCTGAGGGTAGTTTCACATGTGACAGCGGGGAGGGGGAAAGGACCTATCCTGTTTACCTGCCTCAGGAAATGAATCTCCATACCATCTTTACCACATACACCTAGAACTGCCAACACCTAACACAAATAAGTTCTTCCATGAATTGTTAGTCATTACCTTTTGCTACTCTCATAAGAACACTAACTATAATCCTTTTATTTGTTTGACTCAGATATGCACCTGAGTCATTTGTCATTTCAGAGCTCTATGACATCAGAAAAATCTTTTGAACTTACGCCTTTGCCATCTTCTCTGGTCATGGAGGTAAATGGATGGCTTAGTAGAAGAGTGAGAAACAAATACCTAGTGAGTTTAGACCATGTACCAAGTAAAGAGTTAGGTTGTTTATATATGATCTTTAGTCCTCCCTATAAACCATAGGAAGCTAATATTATTCTCAATTTAGATGAGGAAAACAATGCTCAGATTAAGTAATTTGCCCAAAGTTATAAAAATATTATGGCAGTAACAGAATTTACACTGAAAGCCCATGCCTTTTACATTAGCTAAAACTGTCAGATGAGAGCTCATACTTTTCAGCTATAACAAGGCCTTAAATAATGGTGAAAACCTATAGAAGCCAAGGAATAACAGGTAGCATTTCATATAATGGGCTGTGATTATGTTTGTGTGTGTGTGTGTTGGGGGAAGAGTATAGAAATAAAGGAGGGATGAAAGAAAAGAAAATAAACATGACATCCAACGTAAAATTTATATTCTTCTCTACCACATCAATCTGACATTTGAAAAAATACAAGGCTTGGAATAGACTCTGTGTTTCCTCTAGGTCATATTCTGAAGAGTGAGTATGACTGAAATTGAATTACACTCATTATTTATGATTAATGATTACTGAGTATTTGGACTTTTCTAGGCCCTAATTTTCTTTAATGTTAAAGTCCTGGGACTTCAAGCTTTCACTTGGAAGGTTATTTAAATATAGTCAACTTAAGTTCTCCTTAGATTTACTCAGGGAAAATACCCTTGGCCCTGAAATTTCATTCCTAGGTGCACTCCCTACAGGCACTGACGTTCTTAGACATTTTTGGCAGAGGTCACAGTAAGAAACACATTTTACATCACAATCCAGAAAAACACACAGACTCATACATTTACATATATATTTACATGCATTTACATTTATATGTGAATACATGTGATGGGAAGAAGTACATTCATAGTTTTAAGTATGCAAAACAGACTTTATTCTTATATTATTATTTATTAATTGTTGTATTATTTTCCATACAAAGAACTGTAAACCTACTTTTGCCCCACCTTGTGTACTACATTTATTATTACACTTATACACACATATATATAATGAACATGTGGTTGAAAATAGCATGTCAAGCACTCAAAACAACTCCTTACCATGCCCAAAATCTCTGTGCCAATGTGGGGTTACCCACATTGTTCCTTGCAGCTACATTATGGAAATTTACTAAACTGGGGATGATTTTGAAATGACTACATGGAAACTGTCAATACCTATCAGACTGAAGTTCACCAGGAACCCAATCCTGGCTGAAAGTTAAGACCTTTGCTCATTGAAATGAAGGAAAACACATGACATGAGAACCATGGCGCATCTCTGGATGAGGGCAATTGAAAATCTGTAATTTAGGATTTAGGTTATGTTAGGTAATTTGGGGGACAAGTCAAGGGAGAAGATATATGCTCTAGGTTAGGTGATGTCAGGAAGTGGGGACAATGATACGTTTGACCTCTTAATAAGTTTTATCTAGAGGAAGGGCAGACTAGAATAAGGTTATATTATAATCGGTGAAGAAGCAACATATCATTCCTATCAGTCAAGAAAGGAGAGTGTTTGGTACACTGTGGTTTGAACAGTCACAGTGCTTTTGTTTATGTTTAGACAATATTATGAAATGTTCTTATTTTATCTCACTTTATCATGGGTGTAGAATGATCTTGTGAGATGTTGGTGTTCTGAGATTATGTCCAACAGGAGAACACCATAGCCTACCTCTGAGTGATAGGTCAGCTCCTAACAACATCAAGGCCTACATGTAAGTGTCAGATCATTTTCCAGATTTCAGGGGTTGCATTTCTTTATTTTTTTCATAATAAACTTAGATATGTATTCCCTCCTGCACTCTCTCTGTGTATGTTTCGGGCATCAGTGCTATCTTACAAGTTTACTGACAGAGATTTATAGTTCATTTATTTCACTTATATTTCATCTATTTCAGTAATCATTACCAATTCATCAAAAACAAAACATCAGGTTCTACCTTCTTTAAAAAGAGACTCTCACAAGGACAGAGAGTAGCATGAAATGTCACAACATGGCATGAATATAAAATCAGCTTGTGAATACCGTACCAGAAGTGTTTCATTTTTTTGGTCCCCTGTCATGCAGCTTTTATCTTTGAGGTCTTTTTGAGTTCAACTGGGATGCTAATTAGGAAAAATGATCATTATGACTGTCTTTGTGTTGAAGGGCATCTACCTCAGTCAACATAATCATGTGGAATTTTGTAGGTCTCATTAAGATAGCAAAACAAACTGGCTGTGTCAGGATCCCTTTCATTCCATTTCTATAGGACTAGCTTTAAAACTGGACCTACAGTAACCACCTTGTTAGAATCAGAAGGGGTTGGAGAAAATATCAATGGCTGCTCAGCCCATTGTAACAGCTAGCTCCCTTCCATCAGTCCTTGCTCTAGTCTTCAGTGCCAAAGCAATAAAATCTCTTTACTTTTACCCAGTCCGAGGTAAATGACAATAAAGGTTGTGCTTCCAACTGATTACAGAATGAGTCACTTTCTGACTCATCTCATCTCTTAAAAGTCAGGGTGGAAATTTTAATTTTATGGTCTATTTAACATGGAAGCATCCCAGTGGCACTGCAGCATTCTCTTATAGCAAACAAAGAATGTTCACTGCCAATAAAATATCATTCATGCTTTCTTTTCAAATGCCACTCCATGAATAGCAAATGAGAGACTTCCAATACTGACAGATTAAGTCTCTGAGATCACAAAGACTTGTAGCTGGAATATTGGAGAAGTAATGGTCTCTGCATTCAGCTTTAAAATGAGAAGGGATTTTGATGTCACATTAAACACTTGCTTCCAGCTATCTCTTAAAGATATAACTTTTTAAGATGTTGTCACAGAGGTATAAAAATCACACATTAAAAGGTCAATTTCTTCCTTAGAATCTTTTAATGCTTGAAGACCAAATACTCCCCTGATGAGACAATATTGTAATAAACTCATCTTTCTCCTTAGATTGTGAAAACACTGAGGGTAGTCCATGTCTAATATATCTTTGTATCCTTATCCCTTAGTATACCAACAGGTTATCAATAAATGTTGTTAAAGGGATGGATAGATGGGTAAATGGATGGATCAAGTGGGTAGGTG
Organism: Noctilio leporinus; assembly: GCA_004026585.1. Lineage (NCBI taxonomy): Eukaryota > Metazoa > Chordata > Mammalia > Chiroptera > Noctilionidae > Noctilio > Noctilio leporinus. The sequence goes on along the minus strand of PVIW01002956.1, from coordinate 30,957 downwards.
GGTAGTTGGGTTTATTAAGTTATTGTTTCATCAATAAAAGAAGTACACATGATTCAGATGTTCTATATTAATACATTAGCATGTCCTAATGAAGACCTAGAACTTTCAATTTGGTATTATTTATTCTTACACCCTTTTGACAACAACTTGTCTTAGATCTTTCTGTGACAGCTGGGAATTTATTCTGTTAAGAGGACAAGTGTGTTTGGCATGGTTCATGGTTTGTTTGTTTGTTTTTTTTAACCCCATAATCCTGACAGAGGAGAACCACACTTGTTCCATAACTTGTTTAAGCCTGAAATGCTTAAAGTGAAACCCTGCTATCTATTAATTCATTCAACTTATTTACTTATTCATCCACCCATCTAATCATTTAACAAGTATTCATTGAGTACTCACTACAGGCATTTGTTCAGGCACAAGAACTACACCTGTGAACATTAGAGATAAAATTTATATTCTAGTGGAGGAAGAAAGACAATGAACAAGATAAATAAACTATATAGCATATAAGATTTAGAGAAAAAACACAGGAAATGGTTATACGGGGTAAGTAAAAATAGGCTTACAGTTGTGAGTATGCAAAACAGTTTATTCTTCTATCATTATTAATTCTTGTATGATTTATTTCTATTACAATTATAAACCTTCTTTTGCCACCCCATATTAGTTTGGGTAGGCGACATTTATAACATCCCATCTCCAAATTCCATTAATACATAAAACATTTGTCTCTCAAGATAAACTAATGTGGATCTGACAAGATTAAGGGAAAATTTGTGTGAATTAAACCTGTAGTTACCATCCATACTGACAGGCAGACAGTTGATGGCAAAACTTGCAATTAACAATGTGTGAATACATTTGCCCCTTTGGTCTTGTATTTGAAAGTATGTTTCAGTAATTGCAAGTGACATTTAGAAGTTAAATACAAAATTCCTCTCCCCATACAGAAACTTGAGGCAACTACTGAGAAAATGAGGGTCCAGGTTATAGGAAAAGAAGCCAATGGTAATGGAATAAAAATGGAAATAATGAAACTCTAGAGATCAAATAAAATAATATTGTGTAAGAATTTTTAAATGTTCAGAAATTCTGTATAAATCCTCAAACTCTGATATTGGAAGGTCAGATATTTATTAAAATTCCATTTCCATTTTCATTGCCCTGAAATGGTAAAACTTACCTTGGTAGAGCCTGGTAGGAAAAGAGCTGGGTGGAGAAACAAATAAAGAAACTTTCTCATCCTAATTCTACTAACACTCATTCTAACCTCTTGGCATTCTACGTTCTACTATCTATAAAATATAAAATAAATTGCTTTTATTATCTAATAGGTATATTTTAAGACCTTGAAGGATTATTCACTAGGAGTAACTGTGTACTAAAGATAGATCCACTCTCACAGGGACTGATGATCTAGTTTTGAAATTAGTTCAATCTTTGATTTGATTAGGGTAATATTGATTATTTAGTGGCCCTATCTTATTACCCCACTAGAAGAAAAATGTATATTCTCAATTGATGCAGAATGTTGCTATGCTTTACAATATTTTAATTGTACAATTTTAAAATTTGTTTACCAATCAAAAAGTATCAGGCTTATGAAAACAAGATATGAACAAAACCAAGAGAAACAACAAGCAAAACTGTACAATCAGTCCCATAGGGGACTTAAATAACAGAGCTATAATTCATAGGCATTAAAATAATTACAAATACTTTATTTAAGAAATTATAAGGAAAGAGTGAGGTCAGCACAGGGTTAGAAAACATAGCAAAAACAAATTAGATGGCTATAACAGCACATTAAGACGTAACCAAAGTAAGGCTTAGTGAACTGAAAGATAACTCAGATTAAAATATGAAATGAATTCAGAGATCAAAAAAAAAAAAAGAAAATATGGCAAACAGTATAAGAACTATATGAAAGACGTTGAATACAACAAAGATACATATTTGGAGGACCTTGCACAGCTGGCGTTACTGTGAGATGCTGCATTGAACTTCAGTGAATCGTTTTTGAGCACTCCTTTGACACATTTGGCCATTTCATGATGGGCGATTTATAGGTACACCTGCCCACATCGTGCTGAGTGTTCAGCAGTTTTGACCAAAAAGTGTCATGACCCCTATGCCTCACGCTCCCTATTCATCCAGTCTCACCTTGAGTGACCTTCTTTTGTTTCCCTGATGAAAAAGTCCTCAAAGGGAAATGTTTTGCTGATGTGGAAGAGGTGAAACAAAAATAGCAGAAGCACTAAAAGGCATTAAAATTGATGAGTTTGAAAACTCTTGAGCAGTGGAAAAAATGTCTCAATAGGTGTATTGCATCAAATGGAGAGTATTTTGAAGGTGACCGAAGTTTAAATATGTAAGAATAAATATATAATTTTTTATAAATAAATTCCAGGCTTTTTGGGTCCCCCTTTGTACATCTCTCCTAATAGCAGATATAATATGCAAATAAAATATCAGTAAGGATATGGAAGATTTAGACAATAGGATAAACACGTTTAAGTGATCTATCTAGGCTACTTAAATCAACAACTGCAGAATGCCTTTTCTTTCAAGGATGTAAGAAATATTTAACAAAATTGACCATTTGCTGTGCTGAATTTCAGATACTGAAATTATATAAAGTATGTTCTCTTACCACAGTGGAATTAAGCCCAAATTCACCATCAAAAAGTGAGAAATCAGAAATTAAGGAAAAAAATTATAAACTCATGATCAAAGTAAAAGAAATTATAAAATAGAATTAAATGTGCATATCATAAAATAATCTATATAAAAATGAGTGAGATGTAGCTAACACAATAAAAATGGGAAGTTCAATCCTTAAATACATATTTTAGGAAAGGACAAAGGTTGAAAAACTAAGTAAGCATCTGTGTAAAATATTGATAATGAAAAATAAATTAAATTTAAAAGAGGTAAAAAGAAAGAAAAGAATAAAGAACAAAGCAGAATTCAGTAAAATTAAAAACAAATATACTATATGGTAAGAAAAATAAAAATAAACACATTTAAAAAGAAGTAAAACACTTCACAGATGACATGATCATGTATAAAGAAAATCTGAAAGGCTTCTCAGAAACTGTTATAATTAATAAATTGATTTTAAAGATTACTGAATATAAGGTCAAATTACCCAAATCAATTGCATTTCTACAATTGCATATCAAAAAATAATAATTAGAAAATAAAAATTTTAAAGGATATTATTTATAAAAAAATAAAATACTTGAAATAAATCTAATAATGTGTGTAAGTCTTATACCAGAAAGCTATAAAATATTGTTGAGAGAAGTTCAAGACTTAAATAAATGGAGGGGTGCATAGTGTTTGTGGATTGAGACTAAATATTGAAAGATGTCAATTCTCCTGTGAAATGATCTATTGACTAATGCAATCCTGATAAAAATGCCAGTATAGCCCTGGCTGATGGCACAGTGGATAAGGCACCAGCCTGCGAACCCAAAAGTCTCTGGTTCAACTCCCAGTCAGGGCACATAACCAGGTTACAAGCCAGGTCTCCAGCCAGGTCCGTAGCTGGAGGCAGGTGAAAGGCACCCATACACTGATGTCTCTCTCCCTCTCTGCCTCTCTCCCTTCCCCTCTCTAAAAATAATTTAAAAATATTTAAAATAATGCCAGTATAATGTTTGTTTTGTAGAAATTAAGGTGGTTTTAAATTTATATGAAAATTTCAAGGGCCAAAAATAGCCAATGCCATGTTGAATAAAAACAAAGTGGCACGCCTACTGGATATATTATTATAAAGCTATATAATTAAAACAATGTGGTAGCCTTGGCTGGTGTAGTTCAATGGGTTGAGTGCTGGCCTGCAAATCAAAAGGTCCCTGGTTTGATTCTCAGTCAGGGCACATGCCTAGGGTAAAGGCCAGGTGGGCTCCAGGGGGTGTGCAAGAGGCAATTGTATCTCTTACACAAGCTGTTTTTTCATCTGGAGAAACAAACAACAAAAATAAATGTTGCTCTGAGATAGGGTCAATAGGGAAGGTGGAGCATGGGGATCATACCATTTTTGGTTAAAAACTCCTGAATAATCAGCACAGTGTGGGCAGGTGTGCTCATAAATCCCCCACCGTGAAATGGGCAAATGTGTTGAAGGAGTGCTCAAAAAGAATTCACTGATGTCAAACGCAGCTTCTCATAACACCAACTGGTACACTTATGCAAATGGTTCCTAGAACACTCACCTAGCGGGGGAAGCCTGCACTACAAGAGACCCACCTTCCAGAAGATACCTGTTTGTTTGTTTGTTTTGCAATCCCCCCTCATACACACTGTACAATTTGATTTATATAAAACACAGACAGTCCCCAACTTACAATGTTTTCACTTATGATTCTTCAACTCTGCAATGGTGCAAAAGAGATATGTATAATAAATTACATGAGATATTCACCATTCAACACGTTATTATAAAATAGGCTTTGTGTTAGATAACTTTACCCAGCTGTAGCATAATGTAAATATTCTGAGCACATTTAAGGCAGGTTAAACTAAGCTATAATGCTTGGTAAGTTAGGTGCATTACATGCATTTTCAACTTACAGTATTTTCAACTTCCAATGAATTTATCTGGGTGTAACTTCATTGGAAATCAAGGAACAGCTGTATAAATATTTAAAGCTAATCTATGGTGTTAGCAGCATAGTGATTATAGTTGGGAAATGAAAAGGGAGCAGAAATTGGGAGGAGGAATGAGAAAGGTTTCTGGGGTGTTAGTGATATTTTGTTTCTTCACTTGAGTGATGATGACACAGAAATTAAGATAATTCATCAAGCTGTACACCGGGGCTTCTCAACCTGGGGTGACTTGCTCCTCAGAGATATATTTGGAGGAGTTTTTCATTGTCACAATTGGAAATGGGGAGGGATGCTACTGGCATCTCCTGGGTAGAGGCCAGGGATGGTACTAAACAGTTTACAGTGCATAGGACAGTCCCTCCCTCCCCAGCAAAGAATCATATCACCCAAAGAATAAAAATACAGATGACTAAAATCAGTTTAGAAAAAGAATAAAATCAACAAAGGCTATGTTGCAGCCTATATGTTAGTGATTCCAACAGTGTTCATTTCCCCAGATCTGCTAATGGATGTTTGCTAATTAGGGAAAGGAAGTACTGAAATGACTTTATTTATGTGGGACAAAGTATTAAAGATGGCTACTTAAGTAAATTAATGTATCCAAAGAAAGTAATAAAATAAGTTAATTGGTTCATTCCTTAGGATGGACTTATCTCATTCCAGTACTGAAACAGTATGAATTGCTCAATTCAGGATCACTTTTATGAAAAAGTATGGGGAAAACAATATCATCTAAATAATGTAATTGCCATCCTGGCTGGCATAGCTCAGTTGGTGGGCACTGAACTGCAAAGTGAAAGGTCACTGATTTGATTCCCAGTCAGAGCACATGCCTAGGTTGCATGTTTGTTCCCTATTTGGGGCACATATGTGTGGCAGCTGATCGATGTTTCTCTTACTACTTTTCTCCCTCCCTTCCTCACTCTCTAAAAAGAAAACAATAAATAAAACCTTAAAAAAATAATGTAATTGAGCCCTGGCTGGTGGCACAGTGGAAAAGGTGCTGGCCTACAAATGCCTGTGAACCCAAAGGTTGCTGGTTCAATTCCCAGCTAGGTCACATAATGAGGTTGTAAGCCAGGTCTCCAGCCAGGTCTGCAGCTGGAGGCTGGTGAAAAGCAACCATATATTGATGTTTCTCTCCCTCTCTGCCTCTCTCTAAAAATAATAAAATATTTTTTAAAATAATGTAATCACTGAATATAGGAATCCTCAATAGAATATAGTAGCTTTTATTCAAAGAAGTTGGAAATGGAAGGTCACTCTGTCTTACTACTAAATTATTCACTTTCCTCCTAAAGTAACTTCTTAATGCCTATAAAAGAGTCAGTGAGGGGGAAAGATAAACTTAACCAAACAAAACAAAACCAACCTGAAGTGATTCCTGTAGCCCACTCCCACCCCACACCTTGACCACAAGGAACAGAGTTCAACACCAATTTGCCTTAAGGTGAGATTATTAGGTACTTCCCAGAGTAGAGGAGATGAAGGGACCATGGGAGAGAAAAAACTTACCAGTTGATCCAGGGTGAGACTTCTCAAAAGGATGGAATTTACTAGGTCCAGGGTGTAGAAGAGACCGCATCATGCTTTAGACTCGGTTTAATTGAACTTAGAAAACAGTGATTCTTGACTTGCATCCAGATTGGCATAGTGAAACCTATGACAACTACACTATAATAGGCTAAACAGAGGTGAATGAGATGGTTTTTCTCCCTTCACCCTTTCTTAAGAACTAGGTTGGCAAGAAATTCAGGAGTTACTCCAGTTATGTTCCTCAGCTAATGTGGAGAGAGCAACCTGATATTTCATATTTATCTCACCTGTCACTCCAAATGTCTCAATGCGTTAGGTAATTGTGCCTTCTGAAAAGCCATGTAGAGCCAAGTGGGGCTCTAATAACAGAAAGCTCTGGGATGGGATTTTTTTGTTTTTGTTTTTTAATTTTTATTGTTGTTGTATTACATCCATCCCCTTTTTGCTCCCCTCTGTTCCCCTCCCCACCCACCCATTCCCCACAAAGTCAATCCCACCTGTTGTCCATGTCCATGGTTCCTTTATACTAGGTTCTTGTCTAAGCTGCTCCCCTTTCTTGCCTCTGCCTCCCCCCTCCCCCCAACCCCTTTCTCCCTGACCACTGAAGGCCTATTCACTGTATTCATATATTTGGTTCTGTTTTGCTTGATGTTAGTTTTGCTCATTATTGTCCCATAATGGGTGAGATCATATGATATTTGTCCTTCACTGACTGGCTTATTTCACTCAGCATAATACTCTCCAGTTCCATCCATGTTGTTGCAAAGGGTACAAGTTCCTTCTTTCTAATGCAGAAAGAGACCTTGTTCTGTGAGGCTTCTAATTTTACTTTTTAAGTTAAAGTGTTAAGAAATAAGAATACTGATACTGTCTTCCCCGACTCTCTCTCTCCCTCCCTTCCTTTTTCTCTCTTTCTCTCTTTCTCTCTCTCTCCCTCTCTCCCTTCCTCCCTCTCTCCCTCTCTCTCTCTCTCTCTCTCTCTCTCTCTCTCACACACACACACACACACACATACACAGAGTCCTGCCAAGGTCTTGCTAAGTCTGTGGGGTTGGGCCATTCTTTTAATCCTACATTCTATCTGTAAATTGAAAATATGCTTTTTTCTTTTTCGTTTTCCCCACTCAAATCACATCAGTTAGCAAATCTGATTTTTCCAAGCAAAATCAAGAAACTCACGCGACTTTGGCACAGACAGTGCACTTCCAGCTGCCGTCCAGGCCTGGCACCCGACATTTGCTGCACACTCTCAGTGAGCAGGCCTGGCACGGGTCTCCCCGGTCAAATATTAAGCCCAGGTTCTTCTGACAGTGAACACAGACTCTGTTGGTCTCTTGTTGAGTCTTTCCACTTCTACGTTTTGCTTCTAACAGCTCATTTTTAAGCTTCCTGAAAGGAGAGGGAAAAAAATCACTTACAGAAAAAAAAAAGAGAGAAGCCGAGCTATCTTAACTTAAGGGATTTTTTTTTTTTTTCATGAGGAAGAACATTTAAAATAGTCAAGACAGAGCCAAGTGCTTTGACACAACACAACGTCTTTCTCCGGAATCAATGATTTTTTGACATCAGTAGTTGAAAAACCTGTTTTACTTTTGAAGGTTGACATCCTTTACTAGCATTTCTAGTTTGCTATTAATGTTTATTCACATTGCACTCTAAGTTCTCCGAGATCTTCGATAACATAACATAGGAGCATGACCCCAGCCTAGAGACATGCATAATATCATGTCCTTTACTTGCACAGATATATTGTGAGGCAAGAATGTGAAATCAAACTTGGGAACATGGGAACTTCCCTTAGATGATCCAGTGAAAAGTTCAGCACAAAGATATTGCCTACCATTCCACATCTGAATGTTTCTTTTTGCCATTTGAGGGTTTGCAACTATTTCCTTTGGCCTATGGGTTTTGCTCTTAAACATGCCTATGTTTGAATTCAGGTTTCATCATGAATAACTGTCCAACTTAGACAATGATTTACACAGTCCACCTGACACTATTTCTAAAATGAGGGTAATAATATTCATATAATTACATTAATTTCTGTTTCCAAAATTAAGTGATAGAATATATGTAAAGATACCAACATAATGCCTGGCACATAGGTACTAAAGAAATGCTCTTTCTATGTCCCTTCTTATACGAACTGACATGTGTATTTATATACACGTCAGAAAATAACTATTCAAAATGTGGTCCTCGTTCCGGAAGTGTCAGCATCATCTGGGAGCTTGTAAGGAATGCAGAATCTCAGGCCCCACCTCATACCTACTGAATCAGATTCTGCTTTTTACAAAATCTCCAGGTGATTCATGTTTGAGAGGCATGGCTTTGGAACATTTGGTCTCAAATCTGGCTATGTGCTGGAATCAACTGGGAGGATTCCAATTAGACAAAAATAATTATACTGATTCCCGAGCCTCATCCCAGCCCCCCATTCTGATATAACTGGTTTGAGATGTGGCCTATGCAGTGATGCTTTAAAAGCTTCTTTATTTATTCTCTATATTGCCAAATTAAGAAAATGTTAATTTAGATGACATGTTCATTCCATTTCAATGCTACTCAGACATGCTATTCCTTTATGCTATCCATATCCAATCCCTTCTTCAACATAACATTGACATGATCCAAAAAATATCCCAGAGTCATCTTACATATCTCATACCACCTCCTTTTACATTTGTGGACCTGTGTTTTGTTATGCCCAGCAAAACTAGTATCTCCCCAAAAGCAAGAACACTGACTTCAGTTTCTTGTATATATTTCTCAAAACCCAATTCTGTGTTAAATTATAAGGTTACTTAAACGTTTAAAACTCTTTATGATGTCCCTGGGTCCTTCAAACAAACTTGTGAGGTATTAGGAGTTTCATATTAAATGTTGGAAGCAATATAAATAAAATCAAAAGCCAGGTCTTTTCATTCCTAACCTGATGACAGATTCATAAATGGGGAATTATAAAAGTGAAGAGTAATGTTTCCAAAACCTCTGATTGTCTCATCCATTCAACCAATGAGCATTTTTTTGTGTGCCTATTGTATACTGCCTATGGCATCCTGATATTGAGAGAGAAAAATCAGTAGGACATCTACTAAGGATCCCCATTATCCTTCATATTAGTTTAGGAAAGGACGAATGATGCAGGATGATTCATATGCTGCAACAGCCAGCTATACGGAGCACTCAAGTCCTCACTCTTCTGTCCATCTAAATACAAATGAAAACAACCTATAGCACATGTATTCTTTTTAAATTTTATTTTATTGTTGTTGTATTACATTCATCCCATTCCCCCCCCCCCCGTTCTTGCCCCTTCCCCAACACATGTATTCTTAATCTTTGATTTAGAGTTTACAAAATACCCTCATGTTCTTTTCTCTATGAGCAACTTTTGAAAACTTACAAAAACACACTTTTAAAGCACAGAATGTATTCTCATTTAATGACAACTATATTATTTGGAGAAGCATAATAGACATTTGAACACCTCACAGCATAGGAGAAATAAAACATTGCCAATTCAGAATCTATAAGGATTCATGCAACAATGATAAAGAAACAAAGTGATCAAAATGAGTAGACCAAAGATGGCAATTCTAGAGTACTTAGTAGGCTGGGGTGGGTAGTAGGGTGGAAGGGTAGAACACTGAAAAGAATAGGCTATTCCAGGATTTTCCAGAGGCAAATTCTCCTCTGGAAGAAGAACTTAAGGTACCTTAAGTTTAACCTCTTAAAGTACAGTGAGACCACTTGGAGAATTTATGGTCATAAACACAAAAATTTATATTCCATCTTTCTTTGTGCTCTACTGATATGATTTTATGTAGCAACTAGGTTTCACCTAGTTCACTTAGTTCACATTCTGGAACCCAAAAAGGCTTGGGGCTCTGTACAAATCAGGTCACAGGAAAGCAACAACTTAAAGGTCCAAATACACTCTCTGGGGAGTGCCTAAGGCAACTGGTACAATTGTGCCACATATTCTGGAAGTGATTCTGATACATGTGGGAAGATTTCCACAGGCTGGTACAAAATATTAAGCAGCTTACTGATTTTTCAAATCTCTCTTAGAAATTGACCTAATTCAATCATGTCTAGGAAAAGTTACATGAAGTAGACACAGCCTTTTTCAGACACTCAAGAACAGGGTAAAAGAGGTCAATTGCAACCAAGAAAAAAAAAAAAACTGTACAATTGGAGAATAGTAAATGCAAGGGGAAGTCCAGGGAGCTGGAAGAAAGCAGCAATAGGATAGGAGATATCTCTTCCCTCTACTAGCCAGCACTAACAAAGCAAGATGGCCCTTGTTTGTTCCAGCATTGCTAGCCCAGTATTAGGAACTAACTATCTGAGGAAGGTGAGTTTCTGGGATGTTCATCTCTGTCATACACATAGGCCAGAAATGCTTCTAGATCCCAGTAACAGTATTAAACTATTGGTTCCATCTTGTCCCTTCCCCTCTGCCCCACCACGCACATATGATGAAACCAGAATGAGTAATTATTTGCATTAGATCAGCTGCAAAATCAGGTTATTGAGGATTTCTTTCATCCTGATGGTCCCCTGTTTTCAAGGTGTGGATTATCATTCTTACGAAAACTTCCCTAGCAGCTCCAGCATGGTACAGTTTTAAGGCAAGAAGAAGGAAAACAAGGTGTCACTTAAACCTGTCTTAACAGAAAAGCAAAAATTGGCTTGGGAGTGTTCCTATCACTAGCACTAACTGCAAGAGAGGCTATGAAACAGAAGCAAGTTGAGACTGTGCATTCCTAGCCTCAACACATTAGATGTACTCATGTGATTGACATAAGATGTAGTCATGTGAGTGGCTTCAGTCCATGAAATGTGGCATGGGATTCCAGCTAAAAACTGTAAAAATCAAAGGTTTTCCATATGCCCTCCTCTTTGCATGGAGCATAACAATGTCCCAAATAGTGTTTGCTCTATAAGTCTGGGTCTTGATCTGAGGATGCCATGAAATAGAGTCCCCATCTATCCTGCTATGGACATGTAGCATGAAAAATAAACTTTCATTGTTTTAAGCTACTAAGAATTTGAAGCTGTTACTGATCATTTAGCCTATCCTGACTGATAAACATACAGGCTACTAGGCTAGTCCTTCATCTGCCTGGCTCCTATAGCAGATTCCTGTCTTTAATATATATGTAATTTATTTATTTTGAGAGAAGGAGGAGAGGGAGAGAGCATCACTATGTGGTTGCCTCTCACAAGCCCCCAACTGGGGACCTAGCCTGCAACCCAGGCATGTGCCCTGGTTGGGAATCTAACCTTTGGTTCAAAGGCCAGCATTCAATCCACTGAGCCACACCAGCCAGGGCAGATTCCCATTTTATACTTACTTAGAACTATGTTCTTTTTCTTCATGGCATGTATCATAATTTTTACTTATACCTTTATTCAGCTATTTTTAACTGGTTTATCTTACCAACTCCTCTGTAATTTCCAAGAGAGCAAGGATAGATAGTTTTGTTCAGCTTTGTATTCAACTACACATACACAGTGGCTGGAACATAACAGAGAACACTTATATGAATTAAAAGAAACATAAGTAAAAGCTAGCAAGTGATAGAGGAGAAAGAGAAAGAAGGAGAGAAGGAAGCTCAGTCATGCTGCTTACTGAGTATCACCGAGTATTCCATTTAAACTCTCTGGGTTTCAGCTAATTCAACTTCAAAATGAAGATAATTCTTTTCCTATCTTCCTCTAAGGGTGTTTGTACAAGCCAGAGATATAGAAGTGTGCTTTATGAATTAGAGGCCTTTACAATATGAAGCCATCATTATACAAAAGAGAATGAGAAGATTAAAAATGTAGAGTGTTGGGTCCACTAGAAATAAAGTTAAATTCAAATTGGCTTAAATTGAGATCACACTTCAAAAGTAATACAAGCCTGAGAAAACTACAGAACATTCTCAATTACTTGATAAGAGTCTCCAAAACTTTGTTTTCCTTAACCTCACTCCTACACCTTTATTCAGTAAGCAAAACTACTTTGATTCTTGAAAATATAAAAAACTGAACTATTTCCCCTATCCCTAATTTTTCTTTTCTGAAGAAAAGCAGAGTATGGGAGATGGGTGAAAAAGTATAGTAGAGGTAAATATTGTACAAAATCAACTGTTAAAAACTGATGAAAAATAAGCCCTGGCTGGTGGCTCCTGCATTTTAAAATATCTGTTTAAGCCCTGGATGGTGGCATAGTGGATAAGGCACCAGCCTGCGAACCCAAAGGTCACTGATTCGATTCCCAGCCAGGGCACATAACCAGGTTGCAAGCCAGGTCCGTGGCTGGAGGCAGGTGAAAGGCCCATACACTGATATCTCTCTCCCTCTATGCCTCTCTCCCTTCTCCTCTCTCTAAAAATAATAAATAAAATCTTAAAATAAATAAATATGTTTATTCTTTACATGTCCTTGTTGTTACATGGATACATTCATGTTAACAATATGAATTAATGACCTATATTTAATTGAAATGTTAAATATCAAAAAGATGAATTATCTCATCTGTATCCTTGAATGATAGAATCTTTTCATTTCTATATTCTGCTAACATATTGAATTCATTTTTTTGTTCCACCATCGAAAAGGTTCAATGCATTACAAAGACTGCTTGCTTCATCTTTGCATAGACCCATTCCTTTCAAATCAGGAATTGCCTTCATTAAAATTCCTCTCACATTTGTGTGGCATTATTTTTCGTTTGTTGCCCTGTCTTATCTTATTTGGTGTATTGAACACAATTGTACATCAAATAAGATAAGAATTGTAGAATAGAAGCAATTAGTTGTCTGGAAGAGGAAGCCACGGATAACAATTCAAAAATTATCTTTGATCCCTTGATGTGTTTAAACAATCCCCAAGCTCACCTAGAAGAGCACAACAAGGCTCAGGAGAGAATGAGCAGGTGAGGATTATTCTACTAGTGGCCTAGAGCATAGGGCTCTGAAGTCAGAAGACCTTGGTTCAAATCCTGGCCTTACCAATTATTTTCTTTGAGACTTTTGGAAAATTATTTAAGCTCTCTGTGTCTCAAGGCTTAAGAAGATCTAATACTTTGTCTCAGAATGTTCCCTCTGTAAAAGAAAATCATAATAGCTACAACTTTGTAAGCTTGTTGTGAGCATTAAATGGTGTTAAGCACAGTTTAACACAGTAATTCTGGACTAGACAATTCCAGTATATGATTTTCCATCTGTTCTCCCTTCTCTATTAGTGAAATGTCTGGGCAGAGTCATGACCACTCAGGGTAAAACTATTTCCCTGTGTCCTGCAGTTAGATTTTGTCATGAGACTACTGTAAAGGCTGGCTGATGTGATGTGATCAGAAATAATTTAGGCAACCTCTAGGTCATGGGAAAGGGCTCCCTTTCCCTTGAACCATTCTTTTTTTTTTTTCAAAGGCTTGGATGAAAACATAAGAGTGAGCCATCTTGGATCAAGCGGTAGACTATCCAGATGGTGGAGCAATTAAAGAAAAGTCTCCCAGATCCATGCTATAAAATCTATAATGGAGCCACCAAAACCATATCACAAACCTGACAACCAACCAAGAATTTTCCATTAGGGAGCAAAATATTTGTCTTGTTCAAGCCATTATTATAACATGTCTCTGTCACCCAAAGCCAAGCCTATTTTCCAGCAAGTAAAATAAGAACTCAGTAATATCAGCTCTTTTTATTATTGTTCACTGGCAGAGATGTTGCTATCAGGGTCTGCTTCAGCCTCTGTTGCAATGCCTGCAGGATAAATCCTTGTCTAGAGCTAGTTTCATATTCCTTTAAGAGAACAATGGTGACTGATGAAAAAATACTATCAAACAAGAAAAAATGAGACCAAGATCATTTGAAAAACCATAGGTATGCAGAACAATGCCACAGCCGCCTGATATCAGGGGCTGCCTACTTGCTAGCACTCTTGATTTATATTCACATCCAGAGACATTGCCATCAACACTAGGGCTATTTTATATTTTATATTTCCCTAAGGGAAACCCAGGGGTGGCCAGACTTCCCTTCTGTGTTCTAAATAAAACCATATATATTTTTCCATTTGTTTGTAGCTTCTATGTGAAGAACTTATTATTAAAACCTAACCATCACAATGCTTAGCCAAAATAGTGACAGTCACTCTGTTTTATATCATGCCATGTGACAGTAACCTATGTTAAAGACAGTATGATTCTTGTTTCAAAGATTAAAAAATTCAGCCTCAGGGGGAAAACTTGCTGTTGTTCACAAAGTTATCAAGTGGTGCAGTCAGGATTCAGATGCAGAATTTCATATTCCCAAACCTGCACTCTTTCCCTGCACCAGGCTCCTCTCCTTGGTTCTCAATCTATTCAAATATTTTTGCAAGAGAACCAAGATGGTGGAGGAGTAAGTGGAGCTACACCAATCTCCTCCCAACACCAAACTGGAATTACAGCTTAACTGGGGAGAAGTCATCCAGAATAACCAATGGAACACCAACTAGAGAGAAGTCTTATTACCAAGGACAGAAGAGCCGATGCATCGCAATGTGACCAGTAGGAAGTGCGAGACACCAGAGGGCTGGCGGGGTTCCCACAGGCGGCAGCTGAAGGGATGGAGAAACATCTCAGCAGCTGGGGTTTCCATCTGAGAAGGGTGGGATCTAAACCCCCAACTGGCCTTCCCAGCCCACAGCAATAAAGATGAAAGTAAAACAGCACCGGGCTGCGAAAAGCATAAAGCTGCCAGATTTAGCCAGCTTGACAGGGAGACTGAGTTCTTAAAGGGACCATGCACAAAAATATGGTGGCACCCACTTGCCCTGAGCTCCAGCAGAGAAAGGGCAGAATGGACTAGAGACTTATGGGGAAAGTTTGGGTCAGTGGCTTTAGGGGGAAATTGAGGGAGCAGCCTGTGAGTCCAGCGCTGACCCATCCCCCATACAGCCAGCAGACCACTCTTCTCCAAAGGGCAGGAGCCTGAGGGGAAGCTATAGCCCCACCTATAGGGATTAATCCTTCCCACCCAGCAGTGCCTAAACCTGACCCCAGATCACAGATTGATTGGATTAACAACTGAATCTACCCCACCCAGAGATGCCTAAAACTGACCACTGATCACAGACTGATTGCATTAACAACTAAAAGAGACAAAGACCGTAGATCTCTGGTAGTCTCCAACTGGCTGACTAGGCCCAAACATGAGCTGACATCACCAAGCATGGAGCCAGGAAATAAAAAATGTACCTCTACAGCATAGAAGGTCACACCACTAAGACAGTAAGTCAAAGCAGAACAACCCAAGAAACAAAAAAGAGTCACCTAAAATGGGGAGACAAAGAAATAAACCCTCAGTGAAAGGAAAAAAGGAATTCCCAGGAAGAGTATAAAATGAAATAGAGGTAAGCACACTATCAGACATGGAATTCAAAATAATGATGATAGAGAAGCTCAATGAGCTCAGCCAGCTCAAAGAAAACTACAAACAACTCTAGGGAAACCACAGAGAACTCCAGGGAAGCTACAAGGAACTTACCGAGAACTATAACAGCATTAAAAAGGACATAGAAACCACCAATAAGAGCCAGGAGGAAATGAAGAATACAATTTCTGAATTGAAGAACACAGTAGAAGGAATCAAATGCAGGCCAGAGAAAGCAGAGAATCGGATCATTGATCTGGAGGTCAATGTAGAAAAACATTCCCAGGCAGTGCAACAAAATGAAAAAAGACCGAAAAAAGAGTGAAGAGGTTTTAAGAGAGCTGCAGGACAACATGAAACATAATAACATCCATATCATAGGGATACCAGAAGGAGAAGAAGAGGAGCAAGGAATACAAAATCTGTTTGAAAAAGTAATGATAGAAAACTTTCCTAACTTGAGGAGAGAAAATGTTATGCAAACTCAGGAAGCACAGAGGGTCCCAAGGAAGATGAACCCAAGCAGGCCCACTCCAAGACACATCATAATGAAAGTGGCAAATTTCAAAGACAAGGAGAGAATCCTAAAAGCATCAAGAGAGAAACAGCAAATAACATACAAGGAGGCTCCGATAAGGCTATCAGCTAATTTCTCAACAGCAACACAACAAGCCAGAAGGGAATGGCAAAAAATATCTCAAGCAAGGAAAAACAAAGGCCTGCAACCAAGAATACTCTACCCAGCAAGGCTTTCATTCAAAATGGAAGGTGAAATAAGGAGTTTCCCAGACAAAAGAAGTCTAAAAGAAGACATCTCCACCAAATCAGCACTGCAAGAGATGCTAAAGAGTCTGCTTTAAGAAGATGAAGAAACAGAGAGACAGACAGGAATATAGGTACAAAGGGAAAGATAGATAATGAATAAGTATCAAAAATAATCTTGAAGGTAAATGGATTAAATGCACCAATCAAAAGACATAGGGTAGCTGAATGGATAAGAACCAACTTTAACTTATGAATGCTTTAAAATGATCTTGTTATAAATAGATTTTACTAAATAAGGTATAATTTTGTATATTGTATCTGCATTACTGCAGGTTAAGTTTTCTTAGACTGGAATCATTTCACAATATAGGAAAATTATGTTACTTGCAACAACTCAGAAAAATCGAATGCAGTTAAGGAAAAATAAAAAAGTAAGAAAATGAGGATGTATATTACATAGAAGATGTGCGATCTTTCTTATTCACTATTACAAAATATGTGCTTATTTGTGGGTGTGTAATATATAGATGTTGTTAGCTTATGTTTTAAATAGCAACCAGCTGGTCATGGGTGTATTGTGAAATCAGTCAATCTTTAGATTAGAAAAGGTCCTGAGAATGAAGACCAATTTGGATGGACATTGCAAACTACTGAACCATATGATTCGTGTACATAAGCAATATATATTATCATATGAGCATGTAAATTATATGAAATGCCTTTCAAATAGATCATGGAAATATACGTTTTCAATCATGAATGCCCCCAAACTGGGGATGCTTGGGAAAAGGAATTAATGCTATAGTAAACTTTATTATTGAAATGTGAATATACCTAATCTCTACCTCAACAGACTCTTAAATAGTTCAGGGATTAGTCTAGGACCACATGGGAAGTCAACCACAAGTTCAAAAAATAGCTAGAATATTATTCTACAAAATTATTTAAATCCTAGGTTTTTTTGTTTTTTTTTTTTACCTCAACTTAGTAGACATAAGAATTTTTACTCTTGGGACCAGTGGAGCACTGCAAGTGCCATTATTTCTGAAGGCTTCAACTTGTAAAACACATGTAGAGGAAAAAAAAATAATAATCACAGCCAAAAAAATAATAATCAATCTACTATTTAAGGTGTAAAATTCCAAAAATAATAAGTAGCTTAAAGTAAAGTTGAGTTGTATGATTGGAGCAGGGAGGATTTGACTCAAAAAACAAATTCATTTTTTACTATGGGTTTGGCACTGTCTCTAGGACAACTTTTATAAAAGTGAGTTCTGCAACACACCATTTCTGTGATGTATTTCACAAAAAAATAGCATTCCAGAGTAAAATAAGTATTAAAGAAGGAAAAAACTGCTTAATTTGCTACAATATATCTAAAATACTATCATTTAACATGTAATAATTATATAAGCTATTGGCATATTTTCAATTTTTGTATTAACTCTTTAAAATCCAGTATGTACTTTAAATATGTGTAAAAATATGTATGTGTGTAAATGTATTTTTGCATGTGTTTGGTCATATTGCAATTCATATAACTTAAAAGAGTAATTCTTTAAACAAATGAATTAAGGTAGGCATTTTGAAATAATGAAAAGAAAACTTTGTATTAATATGATTTGAGAAGCTGACAGAAGGCAGCCATTAAATGGTGAACTGTCTGGATGTGAAAGGGGGAAAAAAGTACAAATTGGTGATTACAGAATAGATAGGGGGATGTTAAGAAGAATAAAGGAAATGGAGAAGCCAAAGAACTTATATGCATGAAACATGGACATGAACTAAAGGGGGCATTGATGGAGGAAATGGGGTGCTGGGTGGAGGGGGACAAAGGGGGGAAATTGGGACAACTGTAATAGCAAAATAAAATATATTTAAGAAAAATAAAATATTTTTGCTCAGAAAGAAAACTGTATCATCAACAA
This sequence comes from Noctilio leporinus, assembly GCA_004026585.1. NCBI lineage: Eukaryota > Metazoa > Chordata > Mammalia > Chiroptera > Noctilionidae > Noctilio > Noctilio leporinus. Next base: position 12,692 of record PVIW01002956.1, on the reverse strand, counting down.
TGGCTATTTATTTCTTACTTGTACAAAGCCATGTTGAGTACACACAAAGCTACACCTCAGTAAACATGAAGGGTTTCCTCTGCTTGCCCTGCTTCTCTCACCAAATGGCACCTACCCACGGGGCTTCTTATCAGTCTCTCAGGGCAACCATTCCCCAGTGAAGCTGTTCTTCAACAAACACACTGCTCTGGTCCTAATAAATGTTATAAAACTTTGGATTAGTTTCAAATCCAAGGCTATTAAAAAGAATCAAGATTATCTGAGAATTAGGGAAAAGTTTGGCCTAGATAGAAATCTACGAAGAGAAAATAATAAGGAACCAAATTGATAGAACACTTTTCTAGATAAAGATATGTTGTGAAATGGGCCAATTTCATATGTTTACAAATTGTCTCAAGGAAAGAGGGCATTGTACAATCTTCAAGTCTGCATATGACACCAAGCAATTCCTGGTAGTAAAACACATGGCTTATAGGAATGCACCAGATCATCTTATAAAGTTATGTGAATAGACAGGCAATCGTTTTCTAATTATGCAGGCATACCCCATTTTATTAGGCTTAGCCTTATTGCATTTCAGAGATGTTTCATTTTTTACAAATTGAAGGCAAGGCCTTCCACCAACCAAAGGTTATAACTTACTTTATTAAAGTAGCCTGGAACTTAACCCACAAAATCTCAAAGGTATACTCTGTTATCTTAAAAAAATAGCAGTCAGCCCTGGCTGCTGACACAGTGCATAAGGTGCTGGCCTGCAGAACCAAAGGTCACTGGTTCGATTCCCAGTCAGGGCAACACAACCAGGCTGCAAGCCAGGTCTCCAGCCAGGTCCGTAGCTGGAGGCAGGTGAAAGGCAACCATACATTGATGTTTCTCTCCCTCTCTGCCTCTCCTTTCCCCTCTCCCTCTAAAAATAATAAATAAAATACTTAATAAAACAGCAGAGGGGAGAGTTCCAGCAACATGTTGGAGAAGTGGAGCTGCACCAATCTCCTCCCAGGTCACATCTGGAATTATTTTTTTGGAGAAAAAGTCAACTGGAATTACCAACAGAACACCAGCTGGAAAGAAGTCCTATAACCACAGACAGAACAGAAGAGGCTGCTTCATTACAATGTGACTGGTAGGAATCGTGGAAACACAATGTATGCCCCCATTGGAGGCAGCAGCCGAAGGGTTGGAGCCGGGGGCTCCACCTGAGAAGGGTGGGATCTGGTCCCCCAACTGGGTGTCCCAGCTACAGCAACACAGCAGAGAGTAGAACAGCATCCAGCTAAGGGAGGAAAGCCGTGGAGTTTGCTGGCCTGAGAGAGCGCTGGAGACAGAGAACTACTAAGGTGATGACAATGAAAACTCATCGGCACCCACCTATCCTGGGCTCCAGCAGGAGGGCAGAGAGGACTGGAGATACGTGGGGAGAGTTTGCAGTGGTAGCTTGAGGGGAGAGAAGTGGGGAAGCCGCTGTGGGGATCCCAGTGCTGACTCATGGCCCACATCTCGGATTGCGCTGCCCCAGCGGCTTCCGTAGGAGGGTCCTCCTAGCCCCGCCCACTGGAAGCAATCTGCCCCGCCCAGTGGTGCCTGAGCCTGGCAACTGATCACAATTGTTTACAGCTAAATAAATATCTCCTCCCCTGCAATGTCTGAGCATAAGTCCAATAGTTGGCACCTGAAGAGGTATTTCTCGCTCAGCAGTGCCTGGGCCTAGCAGCTGATCACAAACTCTCTAACATCTGGGTTAGGCAGTCAGCCCCCCCACCACAGTGACAACTGAGCCTGGTGACAGATCATGGATTCATTGGCTCACAACTCAGTTGGTTTGTCCCACCCAGCCACCCCTGGGCCTGGCGGCTGATCGCAAACTCATTGGATTGCAACTGAATCTTTCAGTTTAGCTCTGTGGCCCCTTAACCTGGCAGCTGATCACAGATTCATTGGATTACACTAGAATCTTTAAGTTGAGCCCAGCAGCTCCTGAGCCTGGTAGCTGAACACAGATTCATTGGATTACAACTGGATCTTGCTGCGTACCCCAGTGGCACCAGAGCCTGGCAACTGATCACAGATTTAGTGATTTACATCTGAATTTGTCCCACTAGGCTGCACCTGAGCTGGTAACTGATCTATTGCATTACAATTAAACCTCTCTGTCTAGCCCAGTAGGGCCTGAGTTTGGCACCTGATTTATTGATTTATAACTGAATTGGTCTGTCACCCCAAGCTGCATCTGAGCCTGATACTGGATCACAGACCAATAGAATTACAACAAAATCAATTCTTCCAGCCTAGCAATTCCTTATCCTGGCAGCTGATCACAGTCTGATTAGACTACAACAAAACCTAAAAATGGGGAGAAAAAGAGACAGTCCATCACCAAAAGGAAAGGAGGAATCCTTAGAAAGATCACTAAATGATGCAGAGGCAAACAAACTATCAGATATGGAATTCAAAATAATGATGATAGAGAAGCTCAATGAGCTCAGTCAGCTCAAAGGAAACTACAAACAATTCCAGGGGAACTACAAAGAACTCCAGGGGAACTACAAAGAATTCCAGGGAAGCTAAAGGAACTTCCTGAGAACTATACCAGCATTAAAAAGGACATAGAAACTATCAGTAAGCACCAGGAGGAAATTAAGAATACAATTTCTGAATTGGAGAATACAGTAGAAGGAATCAACAGCAGGCAAGAGGAAGCAGAGGATCGGATCAGAGAGCTGGAGGACAACATAGAAAAATATTCCAAGACAGTGCAACAGAATGAAAAAAAGGTGAAGAAGAATGAGGACGTCTTAAGAAAACTGCAGGACAGCATGAAATGCAATAATATCCATATAATAGGGATACCAGGAGAAGGAATGGAAAACCTGTTCAAAAAAGTAATGATAGAAAACTTCCCTAATGTGATGAGTGAAAATGTTACTCAAGTTCGGGAAGCACAGAGAGACCCAAAGAGAATGAATCCAAACAGACCCACTCCAAGACATATTATAATTAAAATGACAAATTTCAAAGACAAAGAGAGAATCCTAAAAGCATCAAGAAAGAAACAGCAAATAATATATAAGGGGGCTCCAATAAGGTTATCAAATAATTATTCAACAGAAACAATACAAGCCAGAAGGGAATGGCAAAAAATATTCCAAGTAATGGGGGGAAAAGGCCTGCAACCAACAATACTCTACCCAGCAAGGCTCTCATTCAAAATGGAAGGTGAAATAAGGAGTTTCCCAGACAAAAGAAGACTAAAAGAATACATCTCTACCAAACCAGCATTGCAAGAAATGCTAAAGGGTCTGCTTAAAAAAAAAAAAAAAAACAGAGAGAGACAGAGAGGAACACAGGTACAAAGTGGGAAAATGGCAATGAATAAGTATCAATCAATAATAACCTTAAATGTAAATGGATTAAATGCACCAATCAAAAGGCATAGGGTTGCTGAATAGATAAGAATACATGACCCACATATATGCTGTCTTCAAGAGACTACCTCAGAACAAAAGATCAACACATATTAAAAGTGAAGGTGACCCTGGCTGGTAGCACAGTGGATGGGGCGCCAGCCTGTGAACCCAAAGGTCAAAGGTTCGATTCCCCAGCCAGGGCACATAACCGGGTTGCAAACCAGGGCTCCAGTCGGGTCTGTGGCTGGAGGCAGGTGAAAAGCAACCATACATTGATGTCTCTCTCCCTTCCCCTCTCTCTGAAAATAATGAAATAAAATCTTAAAAAAAAAAAAGTGAAGGGATGGAAAAATATATATCAAGCATATGGACATGAAAAAAAGGCTGGAGTAGCAATATTTATTTCAGACAAAATAGATTTTACGATGAATGACATAAAAAGAGACAAAGAAGGACATTTCATAATACTTAAGGGAACAATCCATCAAGAAGATATAACTCTGGTAAACATATGCACCCAATGTACGAGCTCCCAAATATATAAGGAAATTCTTGGAGGACTTCAAGAAGGATATAGAAAGCAATCCACTAATAGTAGGGGATTTTAATACCCTGTTATCAACAATGGACAGACCTTCCAAATAAAAACACCACGGATATTGTGGCATTGAACAACACTCTAGAGGAAATGGACCTAAATGATATATACAGAACCTTTCACCCCAAAGAAGCAAAATACACATTATTTTCAAATGCACATGGAACATTCTCAAAGACAGATCACATGGTAGGTCACAAGACAAGCCTCCACAAATACAGGAATATTGAAATCATACCAAGCATTTTCCCAGATCACAATGGATTGAAACTAGAAACCAATCTCAAGGGAAAAAAAACAAAAACACGCACTCATGGAGATTGAATAATATGCTTTAAAGTAAGGAATGGGTAAACGATAAGATCAAAGGTGAAATCAAAAAGTTTCTGGGAACAAATGACAATGAATGCACAGCAGCCCGAAATCTATGGGACACAGGAAAGGCAGTCCTCAGAGGGAAATTCATAGCAACACAGGCTTACATAAAAAAGGATAAAAGAAGCTTATAAAACAACCTAACCATAAAGCTGCAAGAACTAGAGGAGCAACAACAAACAAAGCACAGAAAAAGTAGAAGAAAGGAAATCATCAAGAGCAGAGCAAAATTAAATAACTTAGAGACTTAAACTACAATTTGAAGAATCGACAAGTCCAGGAGCTGGTTCTTTGAAAAAATAAACAAAATTGACAAGCCTTTAACCAGACTCATCAAGAAAAAGAGAGAGAGGACCCCAATAAACAAAGTCAGAAACAACAGAGGAGAAATCACAACTGATACCTCAGAAATACAAAGGATTGTAAGAGAATACTACAAACAACTATATGACAAGAAATATGACAACCTGGGTGAAATGGACACATTTCTGGAAATGTATAATCTACCAAAACTGAAACCAGAAGAAGCAGAAATCCTGAATAGGCCAGTAGCAACTAGTGAAATTGAAGAAGTAATCAAAAATCTCCCAAAGCACAAGAGCCCCAGACCAGATGGTTACACAGGTGAATTCTACCAAACATTTAGAGAAAAACCAACTCCTCTCCTTCTCAACCTATTTCAAAAAATCCAAGAAGAGGGAAGACTCCCAAACTCTTTCTATGAGGCCAATATTATTCTAATCCCAAAACCAGGGCAAGACACAACTAAGAAAGAAAACTACAGGCCAATATCTCTGATTAACATAGATGCTAAAATTCTCAACAAAATATTGGCCAACCAGATCCAGCAATACATTAACAAGATCATATACCATGATCAGGTGGGTTTCATCCTAGGAATGCAAGGATGGTACAACATTCACAAATCAATAAATGTAATACACCACACAAACAAAATGAAAGCCAAAAACCATATGATCATATCAATAGATGCTGAAAAAGCATTTGATAAAGTACAGCAACATTTATGATAAAAATCCTCAGCAAAAAATGGGACTAGAGGGAGCATACCTCAACATCATAAAGGCCATATATGAGAAACCTGAAGCCAACATCATACTTAATAGGCAAAAACTAAAAGCTTTCCCCCTAAGATCAGGAACAAGATAACGCTGTCCACTTTCTCCACTTCTGTTCAACATCGTTTTGGAAGTTCTAGCCATAGCCATCAGAGAAGAAAAAGGAATAAAAGGTATCTAAATTGGAAAGGAGGAAGTCAAATTGTCATTATTTGCAGATGACATGATAGTGTACATGCAAAACCTGATATACTCCACCAAAAACTTATTCAACCTGATAAGCAAATTTAACAAAATAGCTGGGTATAAAGTCAATATTCAGAAATCAAAAGCATTTTTATATACCAATAATGAAACAGAAATAGAAGCTAGAAAACAAATCCCACTTACCGTAGCAACAGGAAAAATAAAGTACTTAGAAATAAACTTAACCAAGGAGGTAAAAGACCTGTACTCAGAAAACTACAGAACATTGAAGAAAGAAATTAAAGAAGATAAAAATAAATGGAACTATATACCATGCTCATGGATGGGAAGAATTAACATTATTAAAATGTCATACCACCAAAGCAATCTATACATTCAATGCAATCCCAATTAAAGTATCAATGACATACTTCACAGAAATAGAAAAAATACTTCAAAAATTTATATGGAGCCAAAAATGCCCGTGAATAGCCACTGCAACCTTGAGAAAGAAGAACAAGGTAGGAGGAATCACAATGCCGGACATCAAACTATACTATGAGGCTATTGTAATCAAAACAATCTGGTACTGGCATAAGAATAGACATAAGGATCAATGGAACAGAAAAGAGAGCCCAGAAATAAACCCAGGACTCTATGGTCAATTAGTATTCGACAAAGGGGGAAGGAACATAAAATGGAGTAAAAACAGTCTCTTCAAAAAGTGATGTTGGGAGAACTGGACAGCCACATGCAAAAAAATAAAATAAGACCACCAACTTACACCATACACCAGCATAAACTCAAGAAGGATAAAGGACTAAAACATAAGTAGTGCCACCATAAAGGTCCTGGAGAAAAATATAGGCAGTCAAATTTTAGATATCCTATGCAGAAATATGTTTACTGATACTTCTCCAAGGGCAAAAGAAATCAAAGAACAAATCAACAACTTGCACTATATCAAATTGAAAAGTTTCTGTTCAGCTAAAGAAAACACCAGCAAAATTAAAAGGGAACCAATTGTATGGGAAAACATATTTGCCAATGATACCTCAGACAAGGGTTTGATCTCCAAAATATACAAAGTACTTATGTGACTCAACACCAGGGAGACAGACAGTCCAATTAAAAAATGGGCAAAGGACCTAACAGACAACTATCTGAGGAAGACATACAAAGGGCACAAAGGCTTATGAAAGAATGCTCAATATCAGTAGCCATCAAAGAGGTGCAAATTAAAACCACAATAAGATACCACCTCACACCTGTCAGAATGGCAATCATCAACAAATCAACAAACAAGTGTTGGTGAGGATGTGGGGCAAAGGGAACTCTGGTGCACTGCTGGTGGGAATGCAGGCTGGTGAAGCCACTGTGGAAAACATTATGGAGTTTCCTTAGAAAAGTAAAAATGGAGCTGCCTTTTGATCCAGCAATTCCACTACTAAGACTATACCCAAAGAACCTATGTACCCCTATGTTCACAACAGCGCTATTTACAGTAGGCAAATGGGGGAAACAGCCTACGTGCCCATCAATGGATGGTTGGATCAAAAAACTTTGGTGCATTTGCACAATGGAATACTACAGAATATAAAGAAAGAAGGAACTCCTACCCTTTGCAACAACATGGATGGAACTGGAGAGTTTTATGCTTAGTGAAATAAGCCAGTCAGTTGAAGACAAATACCATATGATCTCACCATTTTAGGACAATAATGAACAAAACAAACAAACAAGCAAAACAGAACCAGATACATGAATACAATGAATAGACCTTCAGAGGGCAGAGGGGAGTGGGGAGGGGTAAGGAGGAGGCAAAGAAGGGGAGCAGTTTAGTTAAGGAAGTAGCATGGAAGAACCGTGGACATGGACAACAAGTGGGATTGACTTTGGGGTTGAGTGGGTGGGTGGAGAAGGGGACAGAGGGGAGGAAAAAGGGGATGGATATAATACAACAACAATAAAATTAAATTTAAAAAGAAATGCTAATTTTATATAGAATCTGTCAAAGATGTAAATTACTTATATTTTACACAAAGAATATACCCACTTGATTTGAGTCAATATGTAAGTGGAAACTGTACAATCCAATAAAATACAAGTTTGCTTCTGTTAAATTGGATATTAATTCATCTCCATCTCCTATGACTTGCATATAATAAGAACTTAATAATTCTTTGCTGTATCTTGCAAATGTTTTCCCAATATATGACAAAAGAAATTCATACAACTCAACACTGAAACAACACTAACACCCAATAGTAAATATACAAAAAATGTGAATAAAAAATTCATAGAAGGTCCTGGCTGGTGGCACAGTGGATAGGCCTGGCCTACAAACCCAAAGGTCACTGGTTCGATTCCCCAGCCAGGGCACATAACCAGGTTGTGAGCCAGGTCTCCAGCCAGGTCCTTAGCTGGAGGCAGATGAAAGGCAACCATATATTGATGTCTCTCTCCCTCTCTGCCTTTCTCCCTTCCCCTCTCACTAAAAACAATAAATAAAAATTTTAAAAATTCATAGAAGAGGAAATAAAAATAGCTAAATCATGTAACAATATTAATAACCACATTAAGTGCAAATTAACATAGAACATTCCTCTATCAAATTACTAATGATTTACAACTATAATTTTGATGTTGGTAGTAGTATAATATAATCATTTAGTGAAGAGGAAATTGACACATTTCCAGAAAACAATTTTTTAATTGAAAGGAAATATAAATCAAAATAAAAATAATACTGTTACAGGGTGTGCATGATAAAGTGGCAACATTTTAGTAAAATAACAACATACCACAAAAGTGTTATATTTTGAAATAAATTTATTCTTATATGTAAATACATAAACATAGTCATTATTTTTTTACTTGTTCAAAAACCTCTCCATTTGCTGCAATAATAGACTTGATTCAACTTCAGAATCTTGAGCACACTTTCATTAACTTTTCTTTATCTATGGACATTATAATGTGTTCAATCTTTAACAGTCTTTTTATTGAAATGAGGTTGTTTATCAACTTCTCTCTCACAAATGTTGCATAGATAATAGTCTAAAGGATTTGCATCTGGTGAACTAGGCGGCCAGATTTCCTTTGTCCAGAATTGGGGAACACTGCCATTGAGAAATTCTTGCACCTTTTTGGTGCTATGTGTTGGTGAACCATCTTTTTAGAAAAGAAAATGATGTCCATTTGTGACTTGCTTCATCCGTGGTACAATTATTTCTCTCAAAACATCAAGGTAAACATCAGCAGTCACCTTCAATCAAGCCTTGTGGAAAAAAATGCAGGGTCATGATATCTCCTTCATTGCTGACAACACCTAACACCATCACTGTAGTGGGAAATTTTATTTTCATGACAATTGGGACTTCATTAAGATTCTCACAGAGCCACCTGTTGTTTTCTCTGTTGATTATTTGGCCCTGCTGAAAATTCTTTTCATAGAAGAAAATCAGAGGGTTTTTCCAATTCTGTTAGCAGTTTTCTTGCTTTTTCAAAGCACCTTTCCTTTGTCTGCTGTGTCATAAACTGGCCTCTTCTAAGAACATATATCTTGTATCTAATATCTTCAGCAATAATCTTGGGAAGCACTGCATCCAACATCTGTAGTTCTTTTGCTATGGAGAACATTGACTTTCCTGGATCTTCATTGATGATCTCCTGGATTCTGTGTACAATATCTGGACTTGTGCTAACCTTGCATACCTTATTTGTTTTCCTTGTTGGTGTGGCAACATCAGGATCAGCATCATATACCTTCTTCACATTGTAAACTGTACATAAAGGGATGTTATTGAAGTCCGCAATTTCCTTAGCAGTTTGCCCTGCATGCAGTCCAGAAAGTATGGTTGCTCTAATATATTCCTTCGACATGATGGCTGCTCTCAGAATTTAATACTTTATAATCTGAAACAATGATGTTAAGTCATAACCTTAGAAACATAGTTTTTCAAAATTAATAAGAAGCACATGAAATAAGGAGATGTAAAATTATTGCCAATTGATCATGCTCACCCTGTATAAAAATTAAAGAAGAAGATTTAAGAATAAGGATGTTCATAATAATTATGATAAATAATTAAACAAAATACTGCACATCCATGTTATAAAATCTTATCCAGTTTATAAAAATGATGCTGCCATAAATTTTCAATTACATGAAATGTTTAAGTAAGGTTAAACAAAAATATAGAAAATTACATAAGTAATATGATTCCAATTATGTGAAAACTGTATGTATACACAGAAAAATAACAGGAAGGAAATTAAGCAAATGTGAACACTATTTCTGGGAGGACAGATTCTAAATGAGTTTTTCAAGTTCATATTATATGAGTACGTATTTTCATTTTTTGCTGTGGTATATGTATTTTCTAATATATTATGAACATACTACTTTTATAATAAAATATATCAAATACATTAAATATTGCTTTAATTGGATTAAGGATTGATACTATGAAAATATTGTACACATTGATGTCCTTTATAGAGCCTAGTGCATTATTGAGTTTAAAAACATTTTAAATCCTTTGCTGTTTTAGTTTTTAGACAATTGCATTAAATGCTTACCAGTTATGCTTAATTACTCTGCAATGAAGTAATGGTTATAAAAATTATTAAATGCATGTTAATCCAATCTCATTACAGATTTAAATAAACTAATCCCTAACTCCTATTAATATAAGAAAGTCATATAAACTGTTTATATAAAGTGGTCATATGCCTGAAATCTAAAATACTAGACATGACATTTTTGTTAGTGAAGTTTTCACTTACATTTTCTTAGAAATAAAATGCCTATTTCTGCAAGAATATCATTGGTATTTGCTTAATTAAATTTTCCCTTATGAACTGACCTATCCTTGGGGGGGCCAAGCACACTTTTCACTCACTCTCCCAGTCCCAAAGTCCAACCCACAGTCAATCAGCCATATTTAGATTAAATAAGACTTACAGTTCTGTGTTTCTTCAATTAACAATGAAAGGAATTCATAATTTCCTGGACATAAGTGCACATTTATTCCTGCTGACTAGGGGCACGTTCTCTGCACCAATTCTGGCTAGGTAGGTTATACAAGGAAGGGAAAAGTACTAAAAGGGGCATCTGGGGAAGAATCAAAGAAATGGAGATAGATTAACATAAGTAACAATTTTACTTATGACTATGGTGACCATATTATTCCAAAAAACAAAAAACAAAAAAATAAGGTCTGGCAGGTATAAGTTTATTTATTTGGACAATCCAGTATTTGAAATGTCCCTAAATATCAGTTATTTGTGGCCTTGTGCCTGTGGTGAGTCCTACAAGTAAGAATTACTTGGCAGAGGTGGCCCTGGCTGGTGGCACAGTGGATAAGGTGCCAGCCTGTGAACCCAATGGTCACTGGTTTGATTCCCAGCCAGAGCACACAACCAGGTTGCAAGACAGGTCCCCAGGCAGGTCCGTAGCTGGAGGCAAGTGAAAGGCAATCATACACTGATCTCTCTCTCTCTCTCTGCCTCTTTCCCTTCCCCTCTCTCTAAAAATGATAAATAAAATCTTTTTTAAAAAATAAGAATTACTTGGAGGAAAATAGGGTCGAAATTTGTTAGTTTCCCAATGTGCATATATATTGCTATTAGTAATATCTTTGGTGGAAGACCGCCCCCACCAAGGCTTTAAATTTGTTTAAAGCAGAGCAGGATTTCCCCCCCATGTCTCTGTGACTCATTTAAGAGTTGAGGCTCTATTAAGAAGCGAATGTGAAAAAAAAAAAAGCCAATGTGTTTATGCAGGGAGTTTCTATTAATCCATTAAGAAGCTTTGCGACAATTTTATAAGGATTAAAACAAAATGTTTACCAAACCAGAAGTCCACTCCCATAGTTCTGGGGGTGTTTTATGGCGACAGTGAGTCTTTAGTCTTTTGAGAAGGTCAAACTAATTTTGTTCTTAGTGGTAGTGATAAGACTTGGAAAAACAAACAGCCTACAGATCAAACATTAGCGGAGTATTAAGAGGGTATTTATTGCTTGGCATTTACTGCTCTCACTAACTTCCAGGCTGAATGTATAATTCTTGCAATCACTTCAAATCCGTCTGAACCAAACATTTAGCTTATCAGCAGGATTCCAAATGGGCAATTTGAATAAACTTTCTCCTTCTGTTTCTCCCTCTTCCTCTTTCCTCTCTCACCCTGCTCTGAAATGATGGAATCAACCACATAAAAACAAAACCGCAAGGTGAATGGCAGTTTTCAGGCTGGTCTCTTGATAATATTAAATTCTGCCTTGCTTTGTAGTCCAACTCAGCTGAGCCCACTGTGTGGAACAAAAGAAAACGCATACTTTGGTTTTCAACATGAAGAGTAGACCAGCATAAGGAACTTGTGTCAGCTTTCATTAGGCAAGAACAATGCTTTAGTAAAAGCCATAGTAACTTTACTTTTACACAGTTTATGAATCAGAACTGTTAGTAAATACCAAGCTAAAGCAATATTTTCTTTATTGCTCCATTTCTCTGGTAGCTACACCCATAGCCTGGGCTTTTAACAGGGTCTGAATAAGTACAGTTATTGCATAGGCATAGAAAAAGGGAAGCAGTATGGAAGAAGAGAACCTCATCTCTGATGTTTACCAGCTGACCAAATTCTTTAATCTAAGTTTCAGTTGCCACAGCTATAGTAAATTTTAATGGTACATACCTTAGGGATGACATGGGGATTAAATGAGCATAAATTTGAAAACTGAGTAATATATTTTCTGGTGTGAGGTTGGCATTAGGTAGTTTACCATGTCTTATCTTCTGCTGTCACCTCAGCCCCAACGGGTCAGATATGTCACTCAGAAGTTAAAAGCGGCTGGTGCAGCCACTGTGGAAAACAGTATGGGGTTTCCTTAAAAAACTAAAAATGGAACTGCCTTTTGATCCAGCAATTCCACTACTTGGACTATACCCAAAGAATCCTGAGACACCAATTCATAAGAACCTATGCACACCTATGTTCATAGCGGCACTATTTACAATAGCCAGGTGCTGGAAACAGCCTAAGTGCCC